>OU015742.1:15763960-15777252 GCA_907169655.1 Acomys percivali | reverse complement strand
CTCTCTCTCTCTCTCTCTCTCTCTCTCTCTCTCTCTCTCTCTCTCTCCACATGGAATTTGTCCTGCACATGGCAGGGAACTTCCCAGGAGTGACTTTCAATCAATGAGGTGCCATTGATGGCTCTGACTGGGACAAATATGAGTCAGGGTCTACAAAACCTCCCACATGATCCCTAATAAGGTAGTAGCCCAGATGCCTCTAATAGTGTCCCACTCCACAACATACATTGTACTACTCACTTCATTCCTTTACTGTGCAACCTTCAGCATCTATGTTTGGGTGGGAAACTAAAGTTAGAAAAAAAAGACAGGACATGGAAGAATAGCTACATGCAAAACGAAGACAGAAAGCATTTGCATGCCAGTGCATCTTGTTATTCTGTGTGCTTGAGGTTCCCCTTCACTGTACACAGATGGGTTTTTATCCCACATTTGACTTCAGTTGAGTCGGTATAGTCAATTCTATCATGAAATATGTACTTGCTTCAAGTTGCCATGCATGGATCTGTATTATAAGGTGTTCTTTGTATGTTGCTTTATCTGATTGATTCTTCCTGTTCTCCACTCTTAATACCATGAAAGTATGTGCCCCAATGCACCATCATTTGTAAAGCTGAAAGTTGATATTTGCTTAATCAAAATTAGACTTCCTAATACCTAGTACAGGGAAAACACACCAGGAGAAAAAAAAACATAGAGGATAATGCTCATATTATTTTTCAGACAATAAACAGCCTGTATAATCCTATTATAAACATTAGAATACATTTCACAGCCCATCTGGCAGACAATAAAGGTTGTGACTCTGAGTATTTGAAATGCTATCCAGGTCATTGTAGTGGGGGAAAGTGGTAAGCCCACAGCTGTGTCAGTGGGTCAAAAAGCGGTCACAGTACATTTCTCAGACACCACGCATTATCCAAATAGACTTATGAAGACAAGCTGTGTGTAGGAAACATGTTTTTCAAAGTCACACAGGTCTGGGGGAATTAATGTGAGTGGTGGGGGTGGAGAACAGGAAGGGCATTGCTTGTTTGGTTCATGGTTTTGGTTCATAGTCATGATAAAATTCTAGTGTCTTGTGGATGCAAATTATTGTTATAAACATCCTTTATGTAGCAGAGAAAAATGTAGCATGTCATCATTTGAAGATTCCCGCCACCCTGGAATTTCCCAAGGGATCATTCTAGTTTAATCAATTTGCCTAAAAGGTTATAACCTGAAAGACTAACAGATTCTTTTCATTTTCAGTAGTAGTAACATCCCATTGGTAAATGTACTAGTCCAACAGAAACATTTAAAATCATGTGAGGTGTTTGAGCTCTGCTAGGCGAGGCTCTTAATCCACTCTTAATATCCCTGGCTGTATGGATTGGCCCAATTCCTTTTTTTTTTTTTTCTTTTTTCTTATCTGCCTGTGTATTTTTTCTATTAAATCACATGATGATTTACATTAAAATATGAGACCATACTTACAAGTGGTCTACAGTATATTATGGTTCCAATTCTGTCTGAAATGAACCTGGGAGATATATGCTATCTATTAAATATTATTCTATGATGCTGCGCATCTATGCTGTTTAACACTTAGATTTGGGCCATGTTGGCATAGCCCTTCACTACTCACAAGCTTCACGAATGTCATTATCTCTGTCATTAACACCCTAAGCAATGCCAAAATCATTTGAAATATTCATTTTGTTTATCTTATTCATAAATTTGAAAGCACACTCATTTGCCATATTCTTTTCTCTGACAATAGTGGTGGAAATTTGTTAAGAAATGCTTAAAGTGTGTGTTGACTCCTCTGATAGTCATTGTACACCAACATACTTGATATAACACTGAGTGCGAAACTGATGATAGTCAAGTTCCTGGGTGCCTTTCTCTGGAATCACCATAGGCCTGATGTAGATTTCTAAATCAATGCACATATTCAACAGGTTGGACAAACAGGAAGTCCCAGTTTTCACCCAAACGACAGAGGATGATAATCTTTCACCCCTCGACAAGCCTATAACCTCTTATAATTCCAGAGAATGTGGGGTAGAAATGGGAAGCCCTGATCTTGATTGGAGAAAGTATAACAACACACACACACACACACACACACACACACACACACAATGCTGGCAGGACAAATGCATAGGATCACAGAAAAGGCAATGCCTCCTTAGCGCACTGTAGATGATGTTACCCTCTTGAGTGTAAATGTTGAACAAAATTAAGTGGGAAATAGAGTTTTATACTATTTGACTTGAGTCCTGTTGCAAAGGAATGACCAGTCCACATTACAAGGTGGAGGTGAGATGGTGAGCAAGACCCAAGGCACCGCAGGGGAGAAAAGCTTATGTACTACACCAGAAGAAATAGTAGCTTCTAGTCTCTGACAAAAGATTTTCATTACTTTCTTCATCATTAGTGTTATTTGTTAAGATATTTTTATGATAACTGAAAGTTTCAATTCAGTAGACTAGATATAGTGTCTCATGTCTTAAATTCTAATTAGCAGATGACTTTCAACATGAGGAGTACGAAACCAAGGTTCTTTCTATCTTCTGTCTCCGCCATCTCATGGGAACATAACAAAACTGACAGGATGCACAGAGAAAGGACATCTGATACTATAGCCTTGGCTGGAAGTGTCACTACCACTGTCACCTCTGTCTGACAGGTGAGAACCTGTTACTTAGCCAGACTCAGCTCTAAGAGGAATGAATGACCATAGCCTGTGGCCAGAGAGCCACTTCACTGTTGAAATTGTATCCTATGGAAAAAGACAAAAAATTATGGTTGGCAGCAGCTAGCCATCATGGTGAGAGGAGTTGAATGTACCAGAATTCCCTGAAAAGGACCTGTAGTACTTACTGTCTGATTTTCAAAGAACAAGAAAGGCACATTACAAATAGTTTCATCTATCTCTCATGGCTCAGTTTTTTAAAATACTTTTTTTTAATTTTGGGAGATTATAATTTACAATATCATTATAACCTCCACACAGAGATGCACAGAAAATGCATGCAGGAATCCCTATTTTAGAATCTCCTCTCTAGGAGGAGCAGACCTGAGGCCCTGAACTATGTTAGCTTCTGAACACAGAGTCTATACATTATCGTCATGCACTCATTATTTCCTTCTTGTTTTTTACAAAGATGAAGCATACTTTAAGCGTGGTTTTAATTGCAACTTGATCAGAAAATCCAATTCCAAAGTTTTCTCCCGTCTGCGGCTATTATTCTACGTTCCTAGTCCTGTGCATTTCAGGATGTTGCACTGAGAACTTAAACTCAGGTGATAGCGCTGACGTATAATTCAGTGCCTTGTATGATTCTCCACCTCCAGAGGTAGATTCTGCAGTGTTCCCCACATTGTGAGCAGGAAAATGAGCACATACATGTTCTAAAGTGTAGGGAGGTCTCCTTTAACCAAAACCTACAAGCAAAACACAGTATCTCTTGATATAAACTATTTCCAGGCAGTGGTGGCACACACCTTTAATCCCAGCACTCAGGAGGCAGAAGCAGGAGGGTCTCTGTGAGTTCAAGTCCAGCCTTATCCACAGAGTGAGTTCTAAGACAGCCAGGGCTAGACAGAGACACTGTCTTGAATCCAATCAAGGAGAGGAGAGAGACATTGCCCTAGTGAGCTGAGGATAAATTGATGCTTTGTAACTGCAACCCAAGGAAGTATTCACCAACACCTGGGTTGTGTCTGCTTTATTTTCATCCTAGAGTTTTCCTGCTGCTGTATTTCTTCTCCTTATAACCACAGATGAGACAGGAAAGAAGAACCATCCTGGACCCTGTTTTAAGAACATTAACCAGCTTTAACTCATGACTCTCACAGCTGCAATTTGGGGTGCCATTGATGTGGTCTGAATGTCTTCAGAGTCCCAGGAGACCTAGCTTAGGGAGCAGTCAGGACAGAAACACCTACTTGCTTTTTGAAACGCTCATACTTGGCTTCTGACCGGAGACCATCTGAGGCTCTACAATGAGCTAATGCTTCATTAATGGGTTTAATGAGCATAAGGCATGACATCATTGGTACGTTTCAACTACTTCCTGTGGAAATCATATGGAAGTGATTCTTGAGGTGAAGTATTTGGGAACACATTTCAGAATGTCCCCAATGGGAAAGTAAGATAAGTGCTTTGTCTTTATGGGGGACAACACACTCAAAAAGCCCCAGATTAACAGGGAATTGGGGTGGTTCATTTCTCTTACAGACTTTCAAATGTCACATAATTTCTCCACCAGCTTGCAGATGGGTTTGTTCTCATAGGCAAATATTTTATTATTTTTTAATGTTTCATTGCTCAAACCATTTCTTACACTTGAAACAACTTTACTCTTCTACTTTGCAAACCCACATACTTTACTTTTTAGCCATTATTTATGGATGCATTTCCAAGCTAAAGGGGCAATCTCTCAACTTAATGTTTTCAGTTTGACATTGGATGATATTCATGCTTTTACCTAATTTCTGTCTGTCTCAAGCTGACGGGCTTGTCTAAGTTGACTTTCTTGGACAACATTTTTCTTGATTGCTACAGCACAAGGTCCCCTCCCAGCTAAATTTGCACTAGGTGCTCAATATACACTTGACTGTGTGAACATACACATATCTTATATTCCACAGCACCATCATTACGGGGTCTCCAAGATGAAAGGGGGTCAGGAATGTCACATGCTTCCTCATCTCACTCCCTTGACCCACTGTGACCTAAGGGTGTCCCACACTCAAGTGCGGAAAGGAATTCACTCCCTTGCCCAGCTCTTCCGACACATCCTGCCTGGAGAATACTCTAGACATCATTGGCAAGAGTGTGTTTATAAGCAAATCAGATGAAAGGGTCATGCATGCCTTAGAGGAGGTCTGTGGAATCTTTTTCTTTACAAGGAGCAAGACCCCATTAAGTGTCAATTGAGCACAGATAAGGTGTGAGGATGGGAGTATGTGCACAGCTGACCTGTGCACTGCTGTAGAGGACAAGGGAGAAAATTTCCTAAAGAGGCAAGCATAGTGCACACGCACACACTGACTGAACTGCTCCACATCCTAGGGAGCTCATATGTATCTGTGTCACAGAAGACCTTCAGCAGACCCATGGAGGGAGTCACCAAGTAGCTGTGGCATCCGGAAAAGGACAGTCACTTGCTCTCTTTGTGTTAATCTTTTTTTTTTTCCCACAGACTTACACAACTTTATTCAGTCATATTTCACATGTCCCCTTTCATGAAGGTCATCACAATCTTCCACCTTCCAATTTGGGCTAAGTGTTAGTTCCCAGTGTTTATTACCTAGGTGACCTTTGAAATGTTGTTTAGTTTCTCTGTTCTCCATTTTCCTCATCTATACAATGAAGATCATCATATCTACATGTCAGATTGATCTGAGAAATAAATGGAATATACACAAGCCACCCACTATGGTCCTTGAACAAAAATCAATAATCTATCTCTCATTCAATGATTTAATAGATGAACTCATTGTATATCTAGAATGTGACAAACCCTGTTCCAGTAGGAAAAGATATAAATAAAGCATATGGTATGATCTTTGTGATCCACAAAAATGACTAAAGTTGTGGACTATAGGGGGGATTCTTGAGTAGATTTGGGGGTACATGTTACTGATAAAGTGAACTGACAAAAGGTTTTAAGGAATTAAGAAATGTAGTCATATTGTACAAAGGTGGGGTGTTTTGGTGAGTTTGGGCTACTTTAATGAAAGGTCCCTAAAGGGCATGGATTAACAGTTAAATGCTCATGATTTAAGAGAGTAGTTGATGAGAGTTTGAGTGGCTGGTGAAAGCATTTTTTTTCTTGTTTTCAAACAAACAACTTCTGGTTATTTTCTCCTATGGTGAAAAGCTAAGAGCAGGAGCGAGAATTTGTGTCTGCCATTCTTCTGTCGTCCACCCTCCTGACCTAATTACTTCCTCCACTCAAGACCTAGAAGATCACATTGAGTGTTTAGGAGGCCAACATATGGGTTTAGTCCATATCAGAGGAGAGGAGAGTACAGATATGGGAAGGAGTAAAAGCAAAGCATCTGAGTCAATGCATCTGAAACTATCTGGAAGGTTAGCAAAGAACAAGGCAAGGGGAATGGATTGGTGGGGAGTTTAGTCAAGAGCAAGCCAGGATTCCTGTAGGCAACAAAATGGCTGTCTTTTAACTCCCATGAAGTAGGGGACCAAGGAAGCACTGTGAACAGGCTGGTCACTTAGGCCGCCACTTGACAGAATAAAAACGATGCATATACCCAGCTTTCGGGCTATTACAGTATGGCCTGTCTTTACATGTCCAGCCGTGGGATTGTAAACACACAGCAACAGCCTGGAGATTTGCTTTTTGACCTGGGTCTTGAGGATATAACCATGCTTAGGAGGCAAGCATCTCACTACTGTTTATCTCTGTCTCATACATTCTTGTCTTGTTAGGAGAAGGAAGCCGATTAATTATAAAGTCACTCAAACTTATAAAGCAAAATATGTGTATTAACAAACAGAATGGTAAAAAAAAAAAAAAACAAAACAACAACAACAAAAAACAAACAGAATGGTTGCATTTATGTCCAGCCTTCCACCTAGCGCAGGGAAAACTAAATCAAATTTTGATTTGAAGGCGCAAAGGGGAAAAACTAAGCAGGAAAGTCTTAGAACATATAATAAAATTAGTTTCAGGTGAGTGAAGAAAGGTCAGATTTATCAGTAATTAAAATAAATACAAGGACTGGAGAGATGCCTTAGCAGATAAGAGCATGGACTGCTCTTGGGGAGGATGCAAGTTCAGGTCTCAGCACCCACGCCAAGCTGGTAACTTCAGCTCCAGGGGCCCTAACACCTTCTTCTGGACTCTGTGGCCACCTGAGCTCATATACACATAGCCACACATACATACAGAAAACATTTAAATAATGAAAATAAATGTAATCAGAGTAAATCTCAAAGAGTCTGGACTTGAAGCCTGAACTTGCAACACCCAGGATGTGCTCAAAATAACATAACTAAGAAAAGTTGAAAAAAGCAGGACTTAGATACTAACAAGATAATGATTTTTTCAAACGCTTAAGACATAAAGCAATTCAAGATGAGGATTATCAGCATCCCTGTCTGTTTGGCCTCCCATGTGTTGAGCTCTGTATCCAAGGCTGTCTATCGTGTTGAGGCTTGAGAACACTTCACATCCGCCATCAATTATCTATATACAGAGATCTATAGTCTTTGTTCTTCCCATAAAATAAAGTGAGGAGATGAATTACCCTCACCCATTCTCTATTACACTCCCACTCTGTGTGTCCTGGGCCTCAAACCTAGGATCTCACATATGCCAGGGAAGCACACTGCCACTAAGCTATAGCCAGTGGGTTTTGTCTGTTTGTTTGATTTTGGTTTTGACACAAGTCCTCACTAATGTAGCCCAGGAAGGCCTTGAACTTTTAGCCTTCCCATCTTGCCCTTCCAGGCACCTGGGGTTACAGGTCTGTGTCACCAGGCCCAGCTTAGCCTGTCTAGTGCTCAGTCCCGACTTTCCCCACTCATCCTGTAGGATAGAGGAAAAAGCAAAGGTCAACTAAACCTCACGTGATGACTTTCATTGACTTGCTACCACTCCTAAAACTAAGACTTAGTGTCTTCCTATGGCTCTGGAATTCCTGGACAGTCTAGACCCCGCGCATCTCATAAATGTCTCTTCCTGCTGCTTTAGGTCTTGCCAATTATCCACCAGCAATGTGCACTGTTCTTCAGTTGCTGGGGCTCAGTCATGGCGAGGGCTTTCTTGTCTGCTGGGAACACTCTTTGCATGGTTTATGTGGCCGGCCTTTCCCATGTCTCAGTTTGTGATGGTAAACTGTATGTTGATTGGACTGAGCCATCAGATACCCAGATGTTTGGCTTCACATGATTACTGATGGGTCCTTTCCAGTGGGAGGCCTCATTCAGACCACTGAAGGCCTATGGAGAACAAAATGGCTCACGAAGGGAGAGTTTCGTTTTTTTCTGCTTGACTGCCCACTGGTCTTCTTCCATTGGATTTGGCCTGGAACTACAGCTTGTACCATGCATGCTTCTGTGTCTCTCACTGACTGGCTACAGATATGCACGTTTCTTTCCCCCACATTTCGTTTTTTTTTTTTTAATTTTTAAAATTAATTTACTCATATTACATCTCAATAATTAGCCCATCCCTTGTATCCTCCCTTTCTTTCCTCCCTCCCACTTCCCCCCCTACTCCCTTCCCCTATGTCTGTGACTGAGGGGGACCTCCTCACCCTGTATATGCTCCTAGGGTATCGAGTCTCTTCTTGGTGACTTATTATCTTTCCTCTGAGTGCCACCAGGCCTCCCCATCCAAGGGACATGGTCCAATATGGGGCACCAGAGTTTGTGTGAAAGTCAGATCTCCTTCTCCACTTAATGGTGGAGAATGTCCTGTCCATCGGCTAGACTGGGTAGGGGTTCGAAGTTTACTGCCTATATTTTCCTTGGCTGGTGCCATAGTTTGAGGAGGACCCCAGGGCCCAGACCCACCTGTAGTTTTCCAGGACCCTCTGGATCCGTCTATTTCCTCATTCTCCCAGGCTTCTCACCCCTAAAGTCTCAATAGGATTTCCTCCCCTCTGACCCACTTTCCTGGTAGGTAAAGTTTTTCATGGGGGCGTACCCCTTGGACTAGTGTCTCGATATAAGTGAGTATATACCATTTGACTCTTTTTGCTTCTGGGTGAACTCACGCATTATGATAATTTCTAGTTCAATCCATTTGTCCACAAATTTCGGGAATTCCTTGTTTTTAATAGCTGAGTAGTATTCCATAGTGTAAATATACCACAGTTTCTTTATCCATTCTTCTACTGAGGGACATTTAGGCTGTTTCTATGTTCTGGCTATTATGAATAAGGCAGCTATGAACATGGTTGAGCATATGTCCCTGTTGTGTGGTAGTGCATCTTCTGGGTATATTCCAAGGAGTGGAATAGCTGGGTCTTGAGGAAGCCCTATTCCCATTTTTCTGAGAAAGCGCCAGATAGATTTCCAAAGTGGTTGTACTAGTTTGCATTCCCATCAGCAATGAAGGAGTGTTCCTCTCTCTCCACATCCTCGCCAGCATGTGGTGTCAGTTGAGTTATTGATCTTAGCCATTCTGATGGGTGTAAGATGGAATCTCAGTGTCGTTTTGATTTGCATTTCTCTGATGACTAAGAAGGTTGAGCATTTCTTTAAGTGTTTCTCCGCCATTTGATATTCCTCTGTTGAGAATTCTCTGTTTAGTTCTGAGCCCCATTTCTCTATTGGGTTATTTGGTTTAGTAGTGTTTAATTTCTTGAGTTCTTTATATATTTTGGATATTAGACCTGTGTTAGATGAAGGGTTGGTGAAGATCTTTTCCCAGTCTGTAGGCTGTTGCTTTGTTCTCTTGACAGTGTCACCTGCCTTACAGAAGCTTCTCAGCCTCATGAGGTCCCATTTATTAATTGTTGACGTTAAGGCCTGGGCTGTTGGTGTTCTGTTTAGGAAGTTGTCTCCTGTACCTATGTGTTCCAGACTCTTCCCCACTTTTTCCTCTAATTGGGTTAATGTCTCTGGTTTTAGGTTGAGGTCTTTAATCCACTTGGACTTGAGTTTTGTGCATGGTGACAAATAGGGGTCTAATTGCATTTTTCTACATGTAGACATCCAGTTAGACCAGCACCATTTGTTGAAGATGCTGTCATTTTTCCATTGAATGGATTTGGCTTCTTTGTCAAAAATCAAGTGACCAAATGTGTGCGGATTCATCTCTGTGTCATCCGTTCGATTCCATTGATCCACTAGCCTATTGCTGTGCCAGTACCATGCTGTTTTAATTGCTGTTGCTCTATAGTCGAGCTTGAGATCAGGTATGGAGATTCCTCCAGAGGATTTTTTATTGTATAGGATTGTTTTTGCTATTCTGGGCTTTTTGTTTCTCCATATGAAGTTGAGAATTGTTCTTTCAATATCTTCAAAATATTTTGTAGGTATTCTGATAGGGATTGCATTGAATCTGTAAATTGCTTTTGGTAAAATGGCCATTTTTACTATGTTAATTCTCCCGATCCACGAACAAGGTAGATCCCACCATCTTCTGATGTCATTTTCAATCTCTTTCTTCAGAGATTTAAAGTTTTTTTCAAATAAGTCCTTCACTTGCTTAGTTAGGGTTATTTCTAGATATTTTATATTGCTTATGGCTATCATGAAGGGAGTAATTTTCCTAATTTCTTCCTCTGCTTGTTTATCATTTGT
Organism: Acomys percivali; assembly: GCA_907169655.1. Taxonomy (NCBI): domain Eukaryota; kingdom Metazoa; phylum Chordata; class Mammalia; order Rodentia; family Muridae; genus Acomys; species Acomys percivali. The sequence continues at coordinate 15,766,976 of OU015742.1, read as the reverse complement.
ATATAGGAAAGCTACTGCCTTTTTTGAGTTTATTTTGTATCCTGCCAATTTGCTGAAGGTGTTTATCAGCTGTAGGAGTTCTCTGGTGGAATTTTGGGGCTCACTTATATACACTATCATATCATCTGCAAATAAGGATAATTTGACTTCTTCCTTTCCCATTTGGATCCCCTTGATCTCCTTTTGATGTCTTATTGCTCTGGCTAGAACTTCAAGAACTATATTGAAGAGATATGGGGAAAGTGGGCAGCCTTGTCTGGTCCCCGATTTTAGAAGGATTTCCTTGAGTATCTCTCCATTTAATTTAATGTTGGCTATTGGTTTGCTGTATATAGCCTTTATGATGTTTAGAAAAGTGCCTTGTATTCCTGATCTCTCCAGAACTTTAAACATAAATGGGTGTTGGATTTTGTCAAATGCTTTTTCTGCATCTAAAGAGATGATCATGTGGTTTTTCTCTTTCAGTTTGTTTATATGGTGGATTACATTGATGGATTTCCATATGTTAAACCATCCCTGCATGCCTGGAATGAAGCCTACCTGGTCATGGTAAATGATGTCTTTGATATGCTGTTGTATTCGCTTTGCGAGTATATTGTTAAGTATTTTTGCATCAATGTTCATAAGAGAAATTGGTCTGAAATTCTCTTTTTTTGTTGCGTCTTTGTGGGGTTTAGGTATCAATGTGACTGTGGCCTCATAGAATGAGTTTGGTAATGTTCCATCCATTTCTATCTTTCGGAATAGCTTGAATAGTATCGGTATTAGCTCCTCTTTGAAGGACTGGTAGAACTCTGCGCTGAAACCATCTGGCCCTGGGCTTTTTTTTTGGTTGGGAGACTATCAATGGTTGCTTCTATTTCTATAGGTGAAATAGGGCTATTTAATTTGTTTATCTGGTCTTGATTCAATTTTGGCAAATTTTCCCCCACATTTCACAAGAGCCATTGCTCATGTATGTCTCATCCCATCATCTTTTTTAATCTTTCTAATAAGCAATCATTTGGTTGTCTTTTTTTTTTCTCTCACAGAACCCAGGTTAATAAATAGTTCATGTCAGAAGTCACCTCCTTTGAGCAAAACCTCTTTTCTGACCATCAGCCTCGAGCATTCATCTCCTTTATAGTCCATATAACTAGATAAAACTCACTCACTTAAATTTTTCCTAATTTTAAAAATCATCTTGGTAATTTCAACTACAATTATGATTCCTGAGAGGAAAGAAAATCAGGTTTCTAACCTTGCCGAAAGCATGATGCAAAGTGAGTTCTCCATAAGGACACAGGCTCACGACTAAATGAGCAGATGAATGCTCGAGTGATTGGCTATTTTGTCTGCCTAATTATACTTTCCTCTAGTGGACTGAAATAATGTCTCTGTATTCCTGACTTCCAAACCATAATCTCTAGTTTTGAATTTTTTATCCCTGAAACTGAAGATTCATATTTCCAAATGTATTTCTCATGTGGACCTAAAATATCCCGAAACTAAACTCAATTTCCTTTACTCTCTAAGTTGTTCTATTTTCGCCAACCTATTTTGGATAATGGCCCAAGCATTCAAGCCACCCAGGCCCAGGGCCTAGAGGTCACGATTCATCCATTCATACAGACAGTTGTTTGCTTACAGAGCAAGTATTTTGTGGCCCTTATTATGTGAAGCATAATGCACGTAGTGAACAGACTGGCAGAAGCCACGGTCCTGCAGAGCTCATCCTACCCTGCCTCAAAGCAGCACAGAATGCTGGGATTGTCCGCTCATTCTACTTTCAGAACATGTCTTGAAACAGTGGATTCATCTATTCCTGCCTCTCTGATTCTCTGTCTCTGTCTCCTTGTCTGTCTGTCTGTCTGTCTGTCTGTCTGTCTGTCTGTCTCTCTCTCTCTCTCTCTCTCTCACACACACACACACACACACACACACACCACACACACCACACACACCACACACACACACACCACACACACCGCATACACACACACACACACACAGTTTCTAGATCAAACAATAGTTTCCTATCTGAACTATCAAAACAATTCTTTTTAAAAATGTCCTTGTCTGTAGTGTTATCTCATCCTCATTAAGGTATCACACTGTTGTATTTTTAAAAAAATGGCAATCTGAATATAACATGAATATTAATAATGAATAAATGGATAAGTTTATTTATTCATTTTGTAACATGAAGAAAAATAATGTAAGTTTAAGCAGAAGTCCACCGATCATCATGTAGTGACCTTTATTGACTTTCTACCACTTCTAAAATTAAGACTGACTGTCTTTCTATGGTTTGGAAATTCCTCAACAGTCTAGATCCCACACATTTTATAAACTTCTCTGTATGCTGTTTTCTGTCTCCATGCCACAGAATGATTGAATAAATAAATAAATCCCATGTCACTCCATCACTAGTTAACTACTTATGAGGTAAAGTTAAACTCATTCTCTTGGCTTGCTGTGTCTTCTGGGATTTAGCTTTATTTCATGGCATTCTGACTCCAGAGCATGCCACCCCATATGCCTTTCCTGTCTGGGAGTCTCCCCTCTCCGCTTTCCTATGGCAGCCTGGAGTCCACAGAAGCTTTCTGAGTCCTCTGCCTATCTAGGAAAAGGCAAGAACTTTTGGAAGCAAGTTCTCATACCACCTTCCAGGGATTCCTGCCATCAGATCCAGGATGAGTGGCAGACAGGTTCCATCTGGATTTCTCCAGAAGCTCACAAGTGGAGGGTGCGATTTAGGCTATCTCTGCCTCAGCCCCCAGACCATGCCAGCAGTGCTGAAATGGACAACTGAATCCTTGCTTAATATGTGGATGTCAACAGCATGAGTGACCTGGGTTCAGTTATTTGCCTTAAGTGACTCAGGAAGCCATGGCATTATGGACCAAATTCCCACTCTAACATTCTTCAAAAGACCCAAGCACTTTTGACTATAATTTGTTCAGTGATTTTTGATTGGCGAAGAGGTGGGACAGAGAAGAGAGAGAGAGAGAGAGAGAGAGAGAGAGAGAGAGAG
>OU015742.1:15751133-15763284 GCA_907169655.1 Acomys percivali | reverse complement strand
CTCTCTCTCTCTCTCTCTCTCTCTCTCTCTCTCTCTCTCTCTCTCTCTCTCTCTCTCTTTGACAGCTCCAGGGTGTCTTCAAGTTAGAGTTCTTATCACTCATTAACACAGGGATCGGAAGGTGATAAAAAGCTCAGCTTTTCAGGCCAGGACTCAGGAAAAGTCCCTTTTCTTTTATCATCTGATTTCTGACCTTAATGATTTCACTCTATCTCCAGGGCTCAATTTATCTTCTGCTAAAGTGGCAGTTTTCCCTTACATGGCAATGGTCGTGCCCTGAGGACACTTAGTAAACAAGACGCAGGCCTGCAGGAGAAAGCTCTTTCCGGCTTCCCTGCCACCGAGGGTGGACAGGCTGTGGTAGCAGGGCAACACATTTCAACTGGAGACTGCAATTGCGCATCCCACATTGTAAGGGTTTAAAAGCTGACAGAGGGCCCTGAACACCATTGTACAAAGTCAGCCTCCTGTTTGTTTTACCTACTGTACGTTGCAGTATACTTCCTGATCCCTGAGTTTGTGTTGTTTGAACTAAATCTGGACAAATATGTATAAAATGTGTATTCAAAAGATATTTTACTTAGAAACAAAGAAAGGTTTGTGTCTTTCGATTGCCTCAGAACCCAAGGGCTACTGAGGATTATAAATAAATTTGGCTTCACAGGCCTGCAGTCATAAATGACATTTTTTTAAATGATGGAAGGGGGAGATTTAAGTTGTACGCTAACCTCCCATTTAATTCCCCTCCTCTCAAATATGTCCAAAATTGAAAGAAAGTGCCTTTAAATATAACTCGCAGTTGAAAAGGCGCTTTTGATTCCTGGGTAGTAGGGAAAAACCTGTTTAACTATTTATACCATTGCTTTGTTTTCTTTAAATTGATGCAGAAGGAATGGGGGTCCGGCCCTTTAAAATGCTGTGTTTTATCACTCTCTCGCTGATGGGTGCAATCCAGCCTGAGGAAATTAGAAACAGCTGGGGTGGACACAATACCTTCCTTTGAAAAGATAGTTGAACATTGCTAGAGAAAAATAGAGATCACGCTAAAGAGCACAACTTGCACGTGGCTCCTGGCCAGCCACACCAGCATCAGCTGAGCCTTGTTTGATAGTATGTAGCTTAGTCCCACCCAACCTTACTGAATGAAAAGTCCCCAGAGTGGCTTCAACGCTGTGTTTCAACAGTTGGCTGTGTTTCCAACCCCCAACAATCAGATGCTGAGGGTATAAAAATGTAACCTAGACTCCAAGAAGCAGTCGCTCAAGAGAAGTGACCTTGAAGGGTCAGAGAGCCAAGAGGGCTGGTCTGGAGTACTTAACACTGCAAAGTAATGGAAGGTGCTAATTGTGTATTAACATCAGGATTTCAACAGCATCTGTTTCTAAATCTGAAATTAAGAGACAGACTCCAGGCAGCTTCTGAGGACAATGGGAGATTACACAGAATAGAAGAATCCAGGGTCAGAAAATTATGTTGCAATGTGACAAAAATTTAAAAAACAAAAGAGTAATATGACTTTTAGTGGAGGGGGGAAAAGTGAAACGACTTGTAAGTGGATGTTTTTGTTTTAAGTCACAGTCTGTAAAACTATCTTAATGGAGTGGGAAATTATATGAGAGCCTAGAAACAAATTACTAACCTGTGTTACGAATATACTCGGTTTCCCATATGAGAGGATGACTTGTGATAGATATATGCTCTTGATGAAAATAACTAGAAAAGTTGAGGGAGGTACAGAAAGCCATGTGTTTCAAGGCTTCAGTGTAAGCAGATCGTGGAGGATGGCGCTCAATGAGAAGATACTAACTTCTCACCCAAGTTAGCCCCCCAAGATGATTATCATTTGACCTAGCAATTACACAGCAATGCACATATGTGCTTGTGTGTGTGTGTGTGTGTGTGTGTGTGCGCGCGCGCGCGCGCGTGCACAAACACATGTCCAGAAATGCATGAGTGAGCAGAGCATAAGGCATATGTAAAAATATTTCATAAATTTATTATTTGTGACAGCTCTTACATGGAAAGTATCCAAGCACCCATAAACAACAAAGTAGATGGATAAATTGAATTCTACCCACACATGAGACATTGGCAATGCATCAACAGCTACATGAAATAAAATGAGTTAATTTCACAAATGCCATGCAAAATACCTAGGACATGAAAAGTCATAACAATGGTTGCTTTTCACCTTTGATTGTGGTAACAATGCAAGTGAGGCTAGAGCCTCCTGTAGCATCCAGACAGCCATGAGTTCTGGAACTTACACCATGGAAGCCTCCCACCCTGAGACAGTCAGCTGACAAGTACTCGTGGTTTGAGTCCTTTTCCAATTCCTTTTGAAAATATATTAAGAAAAACATTTCTTTTACTTGTGAAAAACATCCTGGGAGTTAAGTCCATAACACCAAAAAGACACAGGAGGCAGGAGAAGGCTGCCATTGATAAACTTACATCAGCATCTTGGCCCATGCCTGTCTATAATCCTAACACCTTGGGCTCTGATTCGGAAAGGTCAGGAGTTTACAGCCAGCATGAACTATATAGTCTTAAGAAAATAAAAACAAGAACATCATTTAGTCTTGACTCTGGCAATGAGCAGCTAGATGTCTTTAGACCATTCTTTACATTTTCCTTCCTTTATGGGGAAATAGCAGCTAACTCACATATGAGGATTCAGTGAGGGTGACTGACACCATAGTTGTCCGCAGGGTAGAGTAAAAGTCAGGCATCTATGACGACTGAAAGGAGCCTCCCAAAAGCCTTTTCTCTACACTGCATCTCTCTTTGATGCACAAAAACTTCATGATTGGTCTTTCAGCAGAGTGATTTTCTTTAACAAATGACATCAGGTGCTTTTTTGGGTAGAAATAGAGAAGGCAGAAAGAGGTGTGAGGAAGAGAAACAAGAGGGCTTGGATTCCATGACTGAGAATTTTAGTGGCCCCCAAGTCACAGGCACTTGGAAATACCAAGTACCTGTCCAGGGCAGGCTGTGAGTGCTCAGGGACTCGACATCTCCAGGAGAATCCTTCAGTGATCACTTAACCGATCCCCAGACCTCCAGTGGAAATGAGCACTAGCTGCTGACAGTAGGAATTTGATTGTCAGGAAACCCTTCCTTGGTGGCTTCTTTCCTTCTGGTGTGTTAGCTGTATGTCATCGTAACAAATAACAGAGAGAAGCAAAGGTTTGGGCTCAAGTTCCAAAGGTTTCGGTTCAGTGTTGCTGGATCCATTGCTCTGGGCCAGAATGAGACAGAAATATGGAAGCAGGAGTGTGCCAGATAGCGTCTAGGAAGCACCGTGGGGAGAGGCCAGGACAAGATACACCCTTCAAACTATAGTGACAAACTTCCTCTATCTAGGCCTCACCTTCTATAGATCTACCACCTTCCAATGCTAGATGGAATTTCAGGAGATTAAACTGTTGGCTGGACCACAGCCCTCATGGTCTACTCCTCTCCAGCAGTGTCATCACAAACACACCCAGATGTATGCAAAATTAATTTCCTAGGTGCCTCTCAACCTACTGCAATCAATAATAGTAATCAACCACATACTTGCACTTGGTAGTGTATTATTTTTCTTTTGAGATCACTGGCTCCAGTTTGCCTGTCATCTGTTCTCTCAAAGCTTCATGCGTCGGGGGAGAGTGGGGGAAAGTTCCTCCCCAGGATGACTGTATTAGGATGCAGAAAAGATATGAGGCCTAGTGTGTGGTCCTACTAGGCATCAAAGCTGGTTCTGTCCAGAGGCCAGTTGCCAAAGCCTGAGCCAGCCTGCGGTCTTTCCCTGCTTTCCTGTTTGTTGGCATGATTCTTGAGGCCTCTTACCAAAGCCTGTGCCATATAAGCACTCAACCATTAAGTCACTGATCTATAAACCTCCCATTTTCCAGACATATCCTGTCTCAGATGTTTTGTTACAGCAGTGAAATGTTGACCTTTGTACCCAAGTCCTAGTGTCATAACCAGCTTCAGGAAAAGCTGAACTTGGACAATCTGTGGTACCCATATGATGATCACACTTACTTGGCCCTTCTGGGTTCTTCTCCTGTCAGCAATGCCTTTGAGTAATAACAGAATGCCAGCATTGCCTGAAGACTCTTCTCAGCATTGAGCTGTGACAAGGCTATCATGGGTCTCTTCGCTCTGAGAGTCTTGTGTTGGCCTCTACTGACACCTTTACTAACACCTACATAAAGTGTCAGGCATGGGACAATTGCCCTTATTTTGCCCAGCTAGCAGCACTATTGTTTTATTATTTCTTTTACTTAGAATGAAGATCTAGTGAACCCCAAAAGAGCATCCTTGCTGTTCACCTAGGGACTTCCTAGCCCAGGTCAGGAGCCTCCATCCACTTGAGAGTAGCTGACATTCCTTGTACTTTTCATCTCTTCTGAGAAGTTTGCCATGCTTTCTTCTCTCCTCCAAAGTCTAGACTCTCCCACATCAGGGCTGCATAATTTGGTGGCTTCATTTTACCAGAGATGCTGCCTTGGTGTATAGAGTCAACACCTCCACTTTTGGAACTTTGGTTATGCCTAGAGTGAGGGCAACAGGATGCTTCAACAAACACATGGTTTTATTCCACATCTACAAATAATCTTCTCCAAAGAGACTTCTCAGTATCCTAGTTTTATAGAGCTTCTGTCTTGTGCAGCATCTTCATACAAGCAGGAGTGGTGGTGGTTTAAAAGAGAAGGATCTAATTGTACCTACAGGCATAACTGGAACCCACAAAGATACCTCAAATCATACTCCATCTCCTCCCATCTCAGAAGTCATCAGGATGGGTTTTAGAAGCAGTCTGGTGGCTCACTGGGTACTATTCCTCCAAGTATGGAAACACCCATATAGGTGGTGAACTGCAGGGTGGAAAAGTCCAGGAGAGTATTTTGGTGTCTCTGCCTTCAAAGAGACTTCAGGGGCATATAGTCCTGTTGTGTTCTCTTAGAGCCAACCATCAGTTCCCCATTAGGCAGGCTAAGCCTGTGGTGGTGTGGGTTGCAGCCCTCCATGCTTGCATCTAAGCATCATCGTGTTTTTAAAATAGCTACTGAGCAAAAGACTTCGATTCCCAAAGCCACTTTGAATCTGTGTAATAGGAGGCTGGGATGAGGTCATCTCCCTGAAGACCAGCTGCATCCCCAGATGTGTTCTTACCTCAGCCTTGCTTGAAGAGAGCCAAGGAATGGCTCATCATGGAGAAAGTCTGGGGACCAATGCCCACTTGTCCACAGCAGACCTAACACCTGGCCAGGCCTGGCAGCCAGGAAGGACCCCGCCCCTTGGTCTCTGCCAAACATTGTTCCTTGTGTTTGGCCAGTGCCTGGGTTTTGCAGCCTCGGACACCTAACCACCTTTTCCCAAAGGGCCTCACCCACTTTACCTCAGTTCCACCCCAACCCATCCCTTGGCCAGACCTGTAATTACTGGACCTGAAGAGCAGCCAAGATACCACGTGGGGTAGGGCACTCAACACGTGCCAAGCTGTAAGATTTTCTTTCTGCAACATCCTTTCACTATAATCACTGGGGACTGCCTCTGTTTATCTCCCTTCAGGGGATTATGACAGGCCTGCCCCTCACACTCTGGGGCAGGGTGGGAATAAGATTGGACCTCCAAACCTACAGTTTATCCTTTTTGTCCTTTTTCTTGTCCCACATGCAGGCTTTTTCCAGGTAGCCCTCCTGTCCTGCCTCTGTCTTTTCTATCTCTGTCTCCCCTCTCAAAACCTCCCATGCAATCACCTGGACCAGGACATATGCACACCAGTTATCCTTCGAGAAGACAGAGCTGGGGAAAAGATGCTTGTCTGTCCAGGTGCATTCCCAGAACACTTGGGCAAGGGAGCCTGACATCAGGGATATTGGAGGTGAGATCTTAGTGGAGCATGGGACTCTGGAAGGGATTAGTACATGGCTTGGAAAATTCTTGCTTGGAGAAGGGATGGAATCAAGTCTGAAGAGTGGACCAATGGTAGAGGCTATGGCAACGAACTAATTAAGGGCTTCCTGGCTTCTAGTGTCTTTCTTCTTCCCACCGAAGATATTTGTGGTGAATCTAATCAAACTCTGTGGCAGAGGATGGTGCTTACAATTAACTATAAATCATGATGTATTTCAAAGCAGCCATTGAGGATTCTTTTGATATTTCCCAGCACAAAGAGATGATAAAGGTTTGTGGCACTGGGCATCTGCTCTCCCTGATGTGATTGTTGACCACTGTGTGGAAGTGTCAGATTCCACACAGACCATCTCAGATATATGCAATTATTATCGGCTTCATAAAAATATCTCTGGCTTCCACATTTAGGGACAAGCTGGACCCCTGTGTCCTTTACTTCTCCCCGACCCCAAACATCCTATGACTAACAAACAGATTCTTAAGGGAGAAAAGACCCATGAGCTAAATGCCTGTTGCAATCTCAGAGAATGAAAAGGCCACTCGTTCTCTTGTGGGCCTCCAGCTTTCTTCATTTAACTCCTCAGTGTGGGACAGAATCCCATGAGAGTAAGTAGCACTTGTAGACAAGTGCCATCAAAACGTATAAACATGACAGAGCTTGCAAGTCTGTAAGTGTAAATGTGGGTGGGCTTACCAAGAAACTGACATTTCATTGATGACTGGAGGGCCGAGTGCATGTCCGTGTGATCGTCTACCTGAAGAACCACCCGGACAGGACTAGCCAATGTGAAGAAGATCTTACTGGAAGTGCTGGTCTATTAGAAATCTAACAAGTGGAAGGCTAATGTACCAAGAAGCGAGCAAACAACAGGCAAAGGACAGGAGTTGAGGTGACACCAGAGCACGTGACAGGATGTTTATCTGAGGTGGTACCAGAGTGTGGGGAGCATATGCATATGTCTGACAGCTTCCTCACCTTGGTGAGTGAGCCAGGAGAAGGATCCTGGAGCCACCATGGCATTAGGACAGTTCTCACTAACTGCTAATGATACCCCAATTAAACACAGGAAGGCTGGGTAAGAAGGTGGTGCAATGGTTCAGGCTATGGCATGGGGATAGATAGTGGTAGCTTCAGCTAGTTCAGTAGTGTGCTGGAGGAAGAAACGTCAGAAGCTACCATGTATCAAACAATGGGGTTTTCTGGCTTCCTACATTTGGTGATAATGCAGCCATTCTGGCATTACTCCAAGCCACTAGGACTCACCAAAGAGTGAAAGTCTACGGAGATGGGCAGATCTTCCAGTGACTGCTGTTGAAGACAGTTTGGTGTACATAATTCTTCATGCCTTGTCCTTTCCTTCTCATGACTCCTGCTTCCTGTGTGCCATCCTTTCTCCACATGTCTCATCCATTTGTAGTTCTGGTACCAGAATCCACATTCTCATGTATCCCTTCAATATCTCTGGAGCAAATTGGAAGGTGAGTAAATACATACATCCTATAAGATCCATCGATGCCTAGATTCCCAAGTAACTAAGCAATATGGACTCAGAGACCTCTCCATTTTGGCCATGCATTCCCTTATGAGGAAATGTAATATAAAACAATTAAACAGGAATTTGGGCAAATGGTACACAGTGTGTTACACAACAGCAGAGTAACAGCAAGCACATTTCTGACATTTCTTGGGCTTCTGCCTCTTGCCTTGAAAAGCAGAGTAGAAACAGAGACACCTAAGGAGTATTTACATTTACCCATAACACCCTTTGCTTCCACTACACCACCCTGAGGTTCACTAGGGCTTTCTTAGCAGCTCAGCAGGACCCCATGACTTTTATTTCTTCCAATTTCATCTCTTCCGGCTCCACCAAGGTAGCATCTTCCACTGTGTGCCCTTTCCTTCCAGCAGATGGCAGTATTCAATTTTGTTTCCCAGTGGCACCTTTTCCTGTTGGAGGGTCTGGGCCAGCAGTTCTCCCTGCAGAGCTTGAGTTCTTTTTGCAGTCTGGGTGTCATGAAAAGAGGGAAGGGAGATGTGCTTAGCAGAGCCAAGTAGCACGTCTTCCCTGTTCACACATGTTTATTCAGTTTTCTCTAACTTTTGGATTAAGGATAAAAACAACCTCCATCCATATTCAAAGCATTCCACATCACATGGCCCTTCAGCCCTGGGGATGTATTAACACCAGTCCCCTTTTTTACTGTGGACCTGAAGCCCAGAAGTTGTATTAGGATGACTGGCTTCTGCTGTGAGAAGAGGTAGGAAGGCAGGTTGGTGATAGCAAGAGATGTAGGTGGCTCAAGTGTGGCTGTAGAGGTAATCGGTGACACAGTGACTCTGGGCACATTTTCCTAAGGACAAGTGCCACTAAGTCTACTGATCAAAAATGTCAGGAATGGCCTCAGTGTGTATCTATATGTAGCTTCCAACCTCTTGACAAAAGACACATACTTAAAGAGTTAAGAGCTAGAAGCCAGACCGTTAGTGGGCACCCCACCTGACCGCCCACTGAGTAAGCAACACTTTTCTTCCCCTTGAAGAATTCTCACTCAGGAAAACCAGTGCATGTAAGAGGTCAAAGCAAACGTCTCTGCTTGAAGGAGAATGAAGCACTGGGTTCCCAGGACCTCACTCACTGTAAGCTGCAAGAGGCAGAATTAGCTCCCCCACCCCAGGTGGAGGAAACAGACGCCTAGATAAGAGGACTTGAATTTCTGGGTTGTGTCTGACTGGTGTGAACTAGGGAATTCTGGGATCCCTGGTACCAGACTTAGATCCCCTTCCTGTAACTATATTGGCAGGATTTTGAAGAGGGGGAGGGGAGAATGTAATGAGGATATGGAGGAATTTTTCCAGGGTGTCTAAAGCTCACCAGGTGTGGGTTATATTGGAATGGGTGGTGTCCCATTCAGATTTATAAACCTTTTATGGTGCCTAATTGCCCATAAGATCAAGTTCAGATTTGCTCACTTAGATAAAGGAGTTTCATAATCTGCCCTCTGCAGAGTTCTCCAAATCCGAGAGCACACTGTGGTCCTGGTGTATCCTTGAAGAGGCCCTTGACAACACCCATTCTGGAAAACGTTGCTTCAAACTTTTTTTCCCCTTGCCTGGCAACCAGTCACAGCATCTTATGAATGGCCTTGTAGCTTATATCACTGCCCTTGTTTGTGTGTCAGCTCTGTCCCTTGTTTGTTACCTGTCTGAGAATAGGAGTCAGGTCTTCTTACCTGTCTCCAGCATGCAGCACAAGCCACCGGCAAAAGGTCTTAGTGCGCAGTCAGTGAGTGACGGGAGAAGTCTGGGGTTGAGAGAAATGCTGAAAAGATGATATAGACCTTGAGGTATTTAGCCACTGTTGATTCACAAAGCATATACAAGGCAACCACTATCTGTAAGTGCACTGCTTAGGACTGATTTACACATACTACAGGGGCCTCAGAGTACAGCAGGGCTGAAGACCTCCTAAGGCCTAGTCTTGTACTATAAGTATATTTTTGATACACACATTTATCATGGTATTTCCTACAATGTGTGACATAATAGCATGCTATACAGGTTTTATAGGCTAGGAGCAATTGATGATTCCATTTAGCCTAGGAGTGTTATAGGCTAAACCAACTAGGTTCGTGTAATTACATACCATGATGTTTAAACACCAATGGAACTACTGTGTGTTTGTGCGTGCGTGCGTGCGTGCGTGCGTGCGTGCGTGCGTGCGTGTGTGTGTAAGCCAAACTGTGGAGTGTTTTACCATGTAATAATGAGTAGAGTAACAGTGATTTGCCACCACCCTAATATGGTGGTTTGTTGTAATTTTTGCTCTTCTGTGACCCAGTATCTTCATCTATAAGAAGGTGGGGATCACTCACATGAGGGTTAAAGGAGATGTACGTGGTGCTTTATTAGGGGAGGGAGGAAACACTCTTCCCTCAAAGCTCAGAAAGGAAGCACTGCTGCCCACATCCTGCCCTTCACCCTGGGAAGCTGATCCAGGGCTTCTGTTCAGCAGACCTGCCATAAATCTGTGTCATATAAAGCTACTACATTTGTGGTAAATTGTTATGGGAACAATGGAATTGAACAGATTTTTAAACATAAAAACCGAGGGGAAGTTACACTTTGTATAAATTTAATTTGAAATGTATGTTTAATGAATCTTATAGTCTTCAACAAATAGAAATTAACTTTTTATAAAAAGCAACATGCAGGTATTTTTTTTAATTTTTGACTTCATGAAATAGATATGTATAAGACTCTGTATATTCTAAGTATAGTAGAGTTTTATATAGGGAAGATACGTGAAGTCTCTTCCATCTAACTAAAAGTAAAGCTTTGAACTCTATTATTTTTATAGGACTTGGTTTGATGCTTCTTAAAATTGGGTAGCCTTTTTACCTTGTGTGTTGGTGAATTTTTATTTTCCACTGAATAAAATTTACTAACCTAGATAATATAACATGAAGGAAAGAGGTAGGGAGGGCCAGAGGGAGGGAAGGGGGGGGGGGGGGGGGGGTGGCATGGGAAAAGGGGCAAAGAGGAGAAAGAGAAAAGAGTGGAGGAAGGAGGTAAAAGAATAAAGGGGAAGTTCTTAGTTTGGTGTGTGTTCTTACTGCTGTGAGAAAACACCATGACCAAAAAGCAAGTTGGGAAGGAAATGGTTTATTTGGCTTGCAGTTCAGTCTAGCTGTTCATCATCTGAGGAAGTGAGGACAGAAACTTAAACAGAGCAGGAACCTGGAGGCAGAAGCAGAGGCAGAGGTCATGCAGAGGTGCTACTTACTGGCTTGCCTGCCCCCACTTGCTCAGCCTGCCTTCTTACAGAACCCAGGACCACCAGCCCAGGAGTGACACTACCCAAAATAGGCTGGGCCCTCCCCCATCAATCACGGATTAAGAAAATGTCCTACAGCTGGGTCTTATGGAGGCATTTTCTCAACCAAGGTTTCCTCCTTTCAGAAAGCTCTAGCTTGTTGAGATAAAACTAACTAGTGAAGGAAGGAAGGAAGGAAGGAAGGAAGGAAGAGGGAGGAGGAAGGGAAGGTGGAAAGAAAGATAAAAGAATATGTTACTAGGTAAGAATAAACTACCACCAATAACTGACAATCCTACTTCAAAATGTAAGCGGATTTACAACCTTCTCCCAGAGTCTACAGCTGTTTCAGAAATACAAAGGATGTGAAACGGTTTAAAAGCCTCAGCTCCTTCAAAACGACAGCACACATATACATCCACCTCACACACACACGTCCATAACCACTGCCACCTCTAACCAACACCCATCTCAGACATGACCTTAGGAAATATGTGCAGTTTGCACCCATCCCTTTTTGAGTACTTTTACCTTTTATATTTTCTATCACCCACATGTAAACCTGGTTCATAGCCTGTGTGTATGTAAAATGACATTGATTTCTTATTTCCAAAACACACTAAAACAACCTTTCACATACTAACATCATACAAAATCCCAAAGAGGTGTGAATGCATTTTTTAAAAGTTACTAGCAATTTTAATTTAATTTTTTTTCAATAGCAACTTGAAGTGGTTTTCAGTGTTGTTTCCCATGCCATGCCTGAGAGCAGCCATCCTGGCTCTGCGACTGTTACTTCTTCAGAGCATCTCCTGAAGCTGACACGGGGGCTGCACCTGAGGATGCACAGATCTGCTGTGGCAAGGCTCTTCAGATTTCACCCCGGATTTCAAGCCCACCCATGGTCTTTGCGAAGGAAAGCATCCTTGAAGGATGAATGAGAAGCCAATGCCACAAGCATTAAGCTGGAGAGACAAATGCCAGTTCTACTAGGCAAGTCAATAAAGTCTTTGGGGGCCCGCCATTTACCCCACGTAGAGTTGGAAGCTAATAGCTCTCAGAAGCTACTGCAGACCAGTGGACTTCATGAGCTCATGATCAGTTTTCAATGAGGATATCACCTCTAAGGCAGAGAAAGCCAAATGCCACCTTGGGAGCCAGGCAACGCAGGAGCCGAAGTGGTCTACACTGTGCTCTGGTCCTCGTCTGTGGAAAAGTAGTTAAAAATGACTCTCAAGAGGACTCAGCAGATAAAGGAACTTGCAGCCAAGCCTGGTGACCTGACTCTGATCCCAGAGCCCGCATCGTGGAAGAAGAGGACTGACACATAAGAGTTGTCTTCTGATCTGCACATGTGGGCCCCAGCATGTACACACGTACACACACACACACACACACACACACACACACACACACACACACACACA
>OU015742.1:15730370-15745150 GCA_907169655.1 Acomys percivali | reverse complement strand
ACACACACACACACACACACACACACACACACACACACACACACACATGCACACGCGCACACACACACAGTTAGTGTACATCACCTACAGGGTGGAAAACTGTCAGGCCTGGTCTCTCTGACGTTCATGTCTGTCCACAGACTCCCAAAGCACCACATTATTTTTAAATTAGAAAGGTCTGAACACACAGAGGATTCAGAGCTCTTACAGCTAAATGCTAAGGAAATATTTATTGATGTCAAGACACTTTAAATTATGGTCTTCACCTCCCAAAATATTCCCCAAGCTGTCAAATTAGCCACGAAAGGAAATCCTCTGACCTTTCCAGTGCTTTCTCTACTGTGTTCAATTTCGAGCTCCTTTGGAAGCGAAGATGGTCTTCTTTTTACAATCAAAGGGACAGGTGTAATCACTGGCTTACTGACATGCAATGCATTCTTGTTCTGTCTATTAGCCTGTTCAGCTTTCCCAGAGATAGCATAGAATGTTTTTGCTATTCTAATCTTACAGAGGAGAAAATGGTATGTATAAAAATTCACTGTTGTATTGTCCAAAACAATGTATCTGGCACACCAGAGAATCAAGTCAGGTTTGTGTGACTTGAATCCTTATCAGTAAGCTTACAAAGCTTAAGTAAAGATTCCTCTTCCTGGAGAAAACTAAAATGGAATTGAAAATCCACCCCAGGCTCTCCATCTCTATGAAAAAGGAGTAAAGAAATCCTGGACTGTCGTGCTGAGCTGTTACCTGCCCCAAGCCCAGAGCTGTTGAGACAGAACTTATTTCTGCCTCCAATCTGACCTTTACCCTTGGTCTCCATTTTTTTGTCACATAAAATGGTACCTTGAGAGCTGGATGGATGAAGTGTCCTCTCAAAGTGGACTGCAATGGCCTCTACATTTGCTCTTGAAAACAGTGCGTTGTAGGTGTTGCCCTAACCGTATATTCTCCAATTTCTAATGTGTTTATCCTCAGAGTGCTTGACCAAATGTCATTCACTGGGAATTCATAATGTATTTGAGGGGATTTTTCAAGCTAGCAAGCAAATAGGTGGCAATGAAACCATTTACATTTCTGTTCTCAGCTCTTAGCCATTTAGAGCCATCTTATAAACATGGATCTTGTACCTCCTGGGATTTATCAGAAGCTGTCCAGAACTTCGGATCCACCTCTACTTGGCCACGGGGCACACGTTAGCAAGCTCTACCTTCCTCCTAAGCCAGGACCTCTAACTTCGAGAAATCTACCAGATTGTTCTTATAGAAATGGGCCTCTCACTCTATCTGTGCTATGCAGGCTGCAGAAAGGAGTCTCCTCAAAGACTCCTGAAGACACAGGGCCTTTCAGAGCTCGTTTCCTGCTGGATAACTCACCAGATCTTTAAAAGTGGAATGTGAAGTGAGGGTTCAGCCAAGGAACTGGTGAACGCTAATGGAGCAATCTGCTCTCCCCCGACAGCTTTTAGCGCTGACTTCTGGAATGTGTTTGATGAAAGGAAAGCAACTTCTTCAGAGGGAAGATACTCATGCAGCCAAGCTGAGGTTAGGACCCACGGGAACAATACCCCAATGTTATCAGGCTTTTCTTGGCCTCCAGCTCCATCTCCAACCTGACAACATAAGGGAAAGCATGTTTTAAAGGCCTTGCTGTCAGCTGTCATTATTAGGAATAGACATGGGCCTTCCTTTAACCCCAGGGGAACTGAGGAATCACTGTTCAGTTCTTGCTTGGATTGAGAGCTTTTTTGTGATTACTTTTTTTTTTTCCAAACAAATCTGGAACCAGGAGCACAGTAGCATAGCTTCCACTTATCTGTCCAACCCTTGGATTTATTAAAAGCCAAACAGGAAACTTTACCATGAAGTTTGAGTGCCGTTTATCAATAAACAGTTAATAAAGGGGGCAAGCATCTTTATTTGATGCTCTAGATTTTCCCCAAAAGTTCAGGAAAATAAAGAATCTGAGGAATCCCATGTCACAGACACCCCCATTAACCTAACCACTAGAAATCTCGAAGTGGTCCTCCAAATAAACACAAGCAAGATTGATAATACCAACTAATTAATCTTAGTGGGGATTTGAAACTGTGGCAATAAAGGGCTAAGCGATCCAATGATCTTTGGGGAGAAGATGCTAAAGAAAGATCCAGCTGCATCAAACAGGTATTTTTGAGAGAAAGTTATATTGCCTTTTTGAGAGAGAGGGAGAGAGAGAGAGAGAGAGAGAGAGAGAGAGAGAGAGAGAGAGAGAGAACACACCACCTACCTTCTACCTTTTGGGTTTCATTTCTTGGCTTAGGTCAGTATCTGGGAGTTGGGTTCACTGACCATCTGCCCCACCCCCAGTCACTCTTTTATTGGGGCTGGCAAGCCTTGCAAGGTAACTGTGGGCAGTTAGTAAATCCACCTGGGGCTTATAAAGTTACTTGGTCCTTGATTAGCACTAACGAACTGAGCCAATCTACAGCCAAGGACATTGAGTTTGTACACCTGGCCTGGAAGGACAAACTGATCAGAATTAATCAAAAGTGACGCGTTTTAAATGACTGTTATAAATAGATAAGACATCTAGTGTGAAACTGGAATGCTGGGCCCATCAGGAAACCCCAGGAAAGACTTTAGCTCACCCAGGAACTTGGTGGACTCTACACAGAAATCTCCAGTTTTCCTATTAGCTGCTTATGTAGATAGTTAGCTTTACATCCTAGTCTCTGGCAGAATTATCAGGGCTCAGGCTACTTAGTTTGGCCATCAGAAGATTTATTTTCCACTGTGAATATGGTTTATTTTTGTCTTTCTTCGGCTCCATAGGTACTTGGGGTTCTCAAAAAGGTGAGGTGTCTATTGATAAAGCAGGTTCTCAGAATGGTGAGGCACTTGTGAGCAGAAGACAACAGTCACACCGCAGGGTTCCTCCCTGTGACTCTCTCTGGATGTTCTTGGGAACACAGACATCTCTTTATGCAAAAGAAGGGTTTCCCTTGAAGCACACCTGATTACACTCAACCTGGATTCAAAGAGCCCTGCTCCCTGTCAAAGGAAAATGTTCTATCATAAATCTGCAGGTTTGGAAAAGGTCAAAGTCACTCTCAGTAATTAGCCTGCTGAAATACAGTGGCCTGCTTTTTGTTTAACCTTTTAAGAAAAGGGCTCTGGTCCCACGTGTCCCCAACAAGCGGTCTTTCATCAAGCACACTCTCAAGGCTCCCACCCCACTTTCCATCCCCTACCTGCAGCCTGGCAGAACATGATTTTGGTTTGTTGCTTGAATTCCCGGAGCCTTAGCTGTATTTGTCTTTCCTCAGTATATTCTCCACATTGCTAACCACTTGAAGTTTGTGGAAAGGTACCACTTTGAATAAAGCAAGCTACATATAGAGAGACCTGGATATCTATAATACGTCATTTGAAAAACCCAGAGAAATCTGTAGGCATGCACAAGCAGTTAGAATATATGTTGTTTTTGCCAAGCAGGTTAATAAATAAGATTATTAATTAATTTAGCTTTTCTGTTACTGTGTTGAACTTCTCTGGATAATTTAGTAGCTATTAGCATTGAAAATGTGTGGTATGTCATCTCCACTGAGATATACTGTTGGATTTTGAAGGCAGCAAAAAGAAAACCATGTTCAATACTATTATTTTATGTTGATTAGGTGTTGAAATAATAGTAGTTTGGATATTTTTGGTTATATACAAGATAATCATTTAACTTGATTTCATACTCAGGAGGTAGTGACAAAAGAATTAGAAGTCTGAGGCTAGCTATAGCTGCATACTAATCCAGTTTTAAAGATCCCCAAAAGAAAAGACAAAGATGATTTTTACCCCATCTCATTGCTTTAGGAACTATAGAATTGCAAACATGGCTTGCATGCTACCTTTATTGGAAAGTGCTAGGGCAGTAAGTCATTTGCCTTCCAGTTATGTGCAAATGAAAAGGAACTCAAGGATATTTCTTTGAATATGACATGCTCTGTCATGTAATTTTATCCTGTTTAGTATATATATAATGCATATATATATATGTGCGTATAAATATATGTGTGTGTATATACATATATATTGACTTATTTTCCATATATAAGGTTCAAGAAAATAAACTATTTTTACTTACTCTGTTGCTTTCTTTTTTTCTTTCTTTATTTCTTTTTTCCCGGCTTGCAAGGACAGAGCACCTGCTAGGTTAATGGAATATAGCAAATTAATAGGACATTTCCTAAATGGAGACATTGTGGCAAGGCTGAGCATTAGAAACTAGGCTTAGTAATGGTCACTAAATCTCCTGACTTAACATACTCAGTTTCCTTTGAGACAAATTCCTCCAGGTAAGTTGTGAGTAAAAGTAAAAGTCACTTCTGAGCTGAGTAACTTGCTTCCATGATGCTCGTTCCTTCTCTGCTGTGGCAATCAGTTATCTGTGCTATGGAAATTGTTTCCCTAAGCGTGGGTCCCCAAATGACTTGTAGATCTGTTGCCCAAGCAAGAAATACTCACCGTTTGCTTTCAGCTGCTGAATATCAGGCACTGTTTGCCATGGCAACCCCACCTTGTTTCTGCTATGAGCTATTTGATTATAAACTGAGTGGAAGGCTGTAGCTCCAGCTCCGGAAATCTTATGTTGTACAGATGTTTATTCTTTACTAACTAAAAACAAAGAGGGTATTATTGCAATCTCTTGCATCAGCAGTGAGCTCCACTTATGATGTCTGAGTCGGAATGTCTGAGTTTAAAACATTAATTGAACTGGTAACGATGGTAATGCGTTAAAGAGTGTCAATCAAATTACCATGGGAAACTTCTCCCTTGAGCAAAAGAGGGAACTGTAGATGAAGCACCCTTTGAAAGGGCACTTTGGGATCTTCTTGAGTGGCACTAATTGATATGTGATCCCTGCCTTACTTCGCTGAGCTGATTTCTCAAGGATGTAGTGTGAAGGTCGTGTTGAAAATACGTGACTAAATGATTCCTGAACTTGGGAGATATGAGTAAAAGGGGATTGATCCCATTGAAGTGACCCTGGCTAGAGTGAGGATATAAGGTTACCAGTCTTGCCAATTGCTAGTAGAAGCTGAGTCTCATGCTTGGAGTTGACACATCTGGCTTAGAGAAACTCCATCCTTCAGTTCCCAAATGTGGCTGTACTTCTGAGTAAACCATTTATTATCTGAATGTGTCTCAACTCCCGTGTCTTCTCTCACCTTGCAGAAGCATTTCTGTCTATAGCATTGATTAACAATGCAGAAGATAAGTGAGTCATTTTGCTCTACACTGGAATAGGGCAATATGGCTAATGAGCTGCGTGTTTCAACACTGGCTTGTCTCATTAATGCTCCAACTGGAGGCACCACCTAAACCCTATTGTTTTAGGAGGCTCTGGGAATGCTCAAAGTGTCACCAGCTACAAGTGGAGACCCCTCAGAGAAGCTGTACTTAGAGCCAGTAGGACCACGGGGAATGGACTCATGTTGTACACACTCTTTTTTTTCTGGCTGAGACACTGAGAAAGGAATTGAGAGCTGTGGGAGAGTCTGAGTTATTCTGGGAGCAAAATCTCCTTCAGGCTAAGTGGCCAGTGAATTAGTTCCTTCCTTCCCTGGGTAATGTGCATCCTGCCTGCCTCAGAGTGGCCTCTATCCAACAAGATTCTGAGATGAACACTCAGATATATGTGCGTCACTGAAAGAGTGTTGGGGTAGCGAGAAAGGAGCAGGGATCAGAGATGGGTAAGCGTGTGGTCTCCTGTGATCCAGCTTCAGTCTGGTCTGTGGGGCACATGGCATTGTGCATTGTGCAGCAACTTTATGTAAAGAAACGGCCATTTTATATTCCTGACTCAGAAGGTCACTATCTATGCACTGGCCTGAGTCAGGGACAGAAACTGCTAGGCAAAGTGGCACCTGACAAGTCACAGCCACTCTGGAGAAGGTGGGACAAGAGGTAGGATGAGATGCATTAGCAATGGTAACAGCTGGGGCTTATGAGAGCATGTGCCCAGAAAAGGAGACCTTGCCAGGGTACCCACAACCCTGCACCTTGCTGATATCACTGTGCCCATGCGCAATGCCTCTCCAGGTGCCTATGTTCTGCGCCTCCATGTTCCTTGTACTCTAACTAAATATTTCACCAACCTAAAAGTAAGTGCCTGTTGCCTCAGTGGACAAAGGAGGGACACACTCGCTGTTCCCCAGAGCTTCTTCCACCTTGGAGAATCGACTGTGTTCTCTTACTAGAAAAAAGGCTGACAGGTTTACCTTTTTTGGCAATAAATGAGCCTTTGTAAGTAAAATATCAAAACAAGGAACAGTTCTGAAAGTGGAGGTGTCCGGATGTCTGTTGTGCTGTAAACTCCTGAGAAAAGCCTCCATTTTAGAGGGAAGCTCTTAAGACTCCCCATGTTTTACAGCAATGGCTCTCAACCTTCCTGATGCAGTTTAATATAGTTGCTCATGTTATAGTGACCCCAACCATAAAATTATTTCTGTTGCTACTTCGCAACTGTAATTTTGGTACTGTTATGAATCATAATGTAAATATCTGATATGGTGGATATCTAATATGTGAACCCTGTCACAGGGTTGTTTAACCCCTAAAGGGGTCACAATGCACAGGTTGACAATGATGTTTTTAAAGGGAAGTGAAGGGTTCCAGCCTTCATGAAAGGAATTAAGCTCAGAAAGTAAACAACAAGGGTTTCAGGAAGTCCATGAAACTGACCAGATTTTCCAGCGTGCTCCCTCCCTACATACATCCAAGCAGTAAGGACTTGTGCCAGCCAAACTACTGGAGAGAGTCAGAGACCAGCCCAACTGCCTAGAAGACTCTCAACAAGCTGAACTGTCCTGGAAAAGGCTCAGAACAGTTCCACTTCCAAGAGGAAACAGAAATAAGCAAAGCTGCCCTGAAGAGGCTCAGACCAACCCACCTAAGTGTGAATGACACTCTTCAACGTGCGAATTACCTGCAATCTATGTAATGTACTCCAGGTTTCATGTTTTCATGAGCCATGACCTATGCTTGGGTAGGCTTTGAGTCATTTCTGCTCATGTAAGAAGCCCCGCACCCATTTCCCTGTAAGTAACCCAATATAACTCATTGCAAAAAGGGTTGCACTTTGCTGATAAGCTTACTTTGGTCTGCTGTTGGTTCTTTATCTGGGGGTGAGTCGATGTTTGTTCACATACTACCAGCCATAGTGTCACATAACAATGTCAAATTGGATCATTAACTGTGTCTGTAGAAAGCTGGGAACAGAGCCTCATCAGGGATGATCAGGCCCACTGAGCATTTCCACCCACATTGACTTACTGGAAGGAAAACTTTGTCAGGTCCACAATACTATATGAAGTGTGTGGTGGGTGTACAGAGTCCAGATGCTAAAACCCGGCATCATCCAGGAAAAATACAGTCAGGTCTAATACTGTCTGGGGTGGCAGTGAGTGTGAGGCCTTTCTTGTTCAACTCTCCTCGGCACCAACAGTTTACAAGAGTGAGCTAGGCTGACAACTACAGCGCCCTCTCTTGTTGCTGTAGTTTAGGCGTGTTCTGTTTGTTTTGTTTCTGCTTTTTAAAAATTTTTACCTTTGTCTTTTCATCTTCTTCATCATCTCTTTTCTCTTATTCCAAGACCACGTGGTACTACAATAAACAGTTCCTCTCCAGCCTTTCAGTAGACAGTGGTGTCCAGTGACCGGGACTGTCTACATTACTCAGGCAGTGCATGCTGAGGGCAGGCATTCTTACAGAAAACCACAGTTAGGCGTCTGACTGACTGGCTATGTGTCTGACTGATGAGCATCACTACTGCGGCAGGCAGGGAGTGGGCTCTGGCCCTAGACAATCTCCTCTCAGTTCAGACTCTGCTGTCAGCTCTGTGATGTTGAACACCTTACTAAATGCTGCCATGCCTTCGTTTCCCCAAAGCCTTCCCTAGCACTTGGCTCTTCAGAGATGAGGGTACACACTGTCTGAGGCAGAAGTGATATAACAAATCAGCACCAGACCAAATCCTAGTGAAGGCATTCCAACACAGAGGTCAAGAAACAGCCTTCATGGGCTACTAATCAGAAAACGTAACCGCTCATTGCAAAGAAACCAGAATTTTCGTAAAAGTCTATACAGAAAACACTCCATACCAGACTGTGAAACAACGTCCATGGGACGCCGATGAGAATGCGAGCCAGTCATCCTTGAGGCATTGCACAGAAACATCACACAGGCTTTTCTTGAACAAGCAAACAAATGGGGCATCACAGCGTTTCATCTCTTCAGCCAATGAGAGACTGAACAGGAAACCGTGAACCGAGGTCACCACGATAAAAGGTTACAGGATGGTAAACACTCGTGTTATTTAATAGCAGTAAAAAACCAAGGAACTATTGAAGTCGCTGTTACAGAACAGAATGTAAGTGCCATAAAACTAAAATATAAAAAATAATATACACAGTAAAACAAGGAATGTGCATTTCCACATTCCTCCATCAGAACAGACAATAGATGCTATCTAGTGGCTATGCTTGCACATTGTTCTTTTAAGCAATAGTTGAGGGATTATCGACTTTTTGAAGAAGCTGTTTTGTTTTGTTTTCTGAAGTTGAATAATTCCTTGCCTTCTCCCCTTCAACTTTGAAGGCAAGACAAACGACAGCTAACGCTTCTCTTTTAAATCATCAAACTGATTCCTAAGACACGCATATTGATTATCCATCTCCTATCCATCTTCTCTTCTCCAGTCATCCATCCTTCCCTCCCTCTTTCCCTATCTGTATAGAGACATAGAAAGATGTCCATGGTGAAGATCCTCAGAAGCAAGTGTCCGTTGTTTCTCAGTGAAAATAATCCCATGTTAAGTTTAAATTTCACCTTTAATGTTTCATTACCACTGTGAGTTAGGACGAATGTGCGTTGTTCTCATGAAAAAAACTATGATGACATCACTTTCGAACAAGAGTGGCCCAGCTGTGGTGGCGCTATGATGACATCACTTTTGAACAAGAGTAGCCAGCTGTGGCGGCATACTCCTTTAGTCTTAGCTCATGGGAGGCAGAGGCAGGCAAATATCTATAAATTTGAGGCCAATCTGGTCAACATAACTTGTCCCAGGCCAGCCAGGGATACATAATGAGACCTTGTCTCAAAAAAAAAAAAAAAAAAAAAAAAAAAAAAAAAAAAAAAAAAAAAAAAGGAGGAAGAAGGCAGGAATGGGGAAGAAATATGCCAATATTGTAAAGTGGAAATGGCTATAGACACTTCATTTGTATACAACAATGGATGTAAAGGCATGTAGACACCTACTAATTTTCTCAGCATGATTCCCAAGCAATGGTGCTATTTAAGAGATGCAGTAGAACTAAAGTGGGCGAGAGATGTGTTTTATTCTTAATTTTCCAAACACATTTTCTCTAACACATTGTAAAAAAAAAAAATTAAACAATAGGGTCGGTGGATAAAGTGCTTTCTGTGAAAGCACAAGGATCCAAGTACCCACGTAGCAATCTGGGTGTGGCAGTGTATGAATGTGACTCTGGTGTGGGGCTGAGGGATGGGGAGCGGGGTGGAAGGATGAAGGATCCATGGAACTCCATGGAGAGTCAGTCTAGCTGAATCTCTGAGCTCTAAGTTCAGTGAGATGTTCTGTCTCAAAAAATAAGGAGGAGAGCAAGAAAGATGGCTGAGTTTAACTGCAGGTCTTCATATGCGCGTACACACACATGCACGTATCCATGCACACACTCAAGCAAGCATGTGCAAGAGTGCATATGTATATACAAACACACACAAATAAAAATACATCCTAGAAAATGGGCCATCTTTGGACTGCCCAGGAAGCTCATTGCCCATTGCCAAATCTTTGGGATTATTTTCTCAGAGTTCTCAGACCTTAAAGGTCAGCACATTGAGGCAGCTCCCATTCTATTGCATGATGGGAAAGCCACCATCTGGCCTCCAAACAAGTACTGTTTTCCCAACATCCCTGTTTATCTGCCTTATATGGTCAGGTCAGCCTCAAAAATCAAGTCAAGTCTTGATGCAGGGCAGGACTCTGCCTCTTATTTTTTAGATGCTACGGGAATGTTCTTCACAGAAGAACAAAGGAAGCCTGGAAGCACACCAAGCAGATAAGAAGCAACAGGGACTGCAGTGGAGAGATCCACTCCATCCAGAGGGAGTGTCTCACTCAACAGTGACACGGACTCTCCTACTAGAACATGACACACAGGACAAAATGCTCTGGACAAGTTAGAAGCATGGTACTTAACTGAAACTTACCAACATTAAGACACAACTCCACTAATTCAAATCATGACTTTAAAAGTGTTGCTGTGGACAACATTCAACCCATCCTTCTGGCCTGGAGCTGGAGTGCTGGCAGCCATTTTCCAACTTCTGCCTATAAAGGGCAAGTCTTCAGTCTGCGGTGTGAGAGCTACAGGAACACCAGCTCAGTATAGACAGCATAAGTTAAATTAGACAGCCATGGACTGACTGTGTGCCTTTGCTCACTACCTCCTTCTAATATTTTAGAAAACCTTTTCAACAAATGGAAGGCTAACTAGCAAGCACCCAAAGAAGAGGTAATGCCTGATGTCGACCATGGACATCTGAGAACATTTATAGTCCTTGAACAGACTGTAGAAAACATCTCCCAACAGGGTGCAGAGAAATAAGAAGCCTATTACGACACTGGGGACGATGGTTTTTTGAACAGAGTTTGACATTTTCATCTCTGCAGGCCGGTGTAAGCTACCTATGACACGGCTTCCTCAGCTCTTATGGTTTCTGCCTTCCTTTTTATAAAAAACACCTTGGGCACAACAAGTGAGGCATCAGCACACAAGACAGCACACACTTTTGCCAAGATCCTAGAATCTTATTACGTGAGAAAGCCCAGCAGGCTACCCACTTAAAGATGTTCTGTAAGATAGCCCCAACCACTAACTGTGTGATTAACAATGCTGTCTGTCTCACCCCTTAACTTGTTTCCAGAGAACACGTGCCTTTGATCAAGGCGCACTGGGAGGTGAACCTGGCCGAGGTGTTTCCCTGGAGTGAAGCGTGCAGCACGTCTCAACTCCCAACTCTGTTTAATTTCTTGTTTGTTTTTGCTCAAGGAGAGCCTATTTTTACAGCTGAACAGATTTGGAAGCTGATTTGGGGTGTTTCATTTCCTTACATGAAGAGTTAAACTGCAGAGGATGGTGACCCGCTGTTTCCACTTCCACCGAAGGGGACTGAGCTGCCATTGCAGCGAATGAGACTTGGGTTAGTTGCCAGGATGGATGAACTTCCTGAGAGTTGCTGCCTCCCTTCCTGGAGAGTCCTTCAGGATGATTCTCTTGTCTCTAAGATGGGACCTGTGAGATGAGAATAATAGCACTAGAGTCAGCTAAGTCCCTGTCCCTAGTCATTACACTGCTAGGTCTCTGTAGATGATGACCATTGACCAGTCTTGAGCCTTGTAGATCAGGGTGACTGTGACTACAGATGAGGCCTTTTTGGATTTTGTTTGTTTGTTTGTTCCTCCCACCTTTTAGAAGTGCTGTTTCCTTTCTATCTGATTTCCAAGTAAATGACTTTAGTGGTGAAGGGCTGGAGTGCCAGCTGTTAAATATTTAAAGTTAGTTGTTGTTGTTGGCAGGTCAGTTATTAGACACTGTGTTTACTAAAACCAATTACATAAACTTGAACTATAAGGAGCCACATTTAAAAGAAAGGGATAAATTATTCAAGGCTTCAAGCCCCAATACTTCCACTGTGTTTTTCTCCTGTGTATGCCCCTCCAGATCTGCATTTGTTGACCCATTTTTGTGCTGATAACAACAGCATGCCCAAGAGTGGGAAATGAACAAAGGCCTAAAATGAACTTGTCACAGTTCTGGAGAATGTGCAGTCCAAGGTCATCTCAGCGTGTGGTGTCAGCAAGAGGCTGTGCTGTCACATGCTGAAGGCAGAAGGGGAGAGGAGAACTGGAAATCCTCACATGGCAGAACAGAGTCACCCATGTCCTCCAGTGACAGAGCAGACACAGCTTACTCCCACAAGCTTCCAGTTGCAGCATCAGCCCTCCCTAGCTTGCCCGTTTCCCAGCACTGTGCACTGGGGACTGAGGCACCGTCACATGGGTTGTGAGGGACACCCAGAGCATAGCAATATCTGAGTTGAGGACCTAGTGTGTGAGGTTAGAGGTGGGCAGCTCTTTATAGTGATGGAGGCTCTGGAGTGCCACTGGCTATGGTGCAGCTGCCTCCACCTTGAAACTCAGACTGTGAATTAGGCTTTTCTCCTAGTGCAGCATTGAATACTTATCAGCATTCATACATGCACGAGGGCAGGGGGAGGAATAACAGAAAACTACCACTCTGGTAACTATCAAGGCCTTCTCTGTGTTGTCACAAATCCCTGTACAGGCAAATAGCACAAATGAAGACCTTCTGGGAAAAGAAAATGCTCAATGTTTTTCTTTCTTAGGAGTAGGTCTTACTATTAGGTTCAGGCTGGCCTTAATTTGCAATCCTCCTGCCTCAGCCTTCTGGCTCCTTTTTTTCCCCAAGTATCACGCCTGCCTTTAGAGTTGAAAGCCCCAAACTGTTTCCTTTACCTTGAGGTAATTATCACAAAATTCAGCTTGACCATAGCTATTCCAAGCCCTGATTCTACTTCAGGATCCACCACCCAAGCCAGCATTATACAACAAAAACCCAAGGCAGGTAAAATGCACAGCTTCACCCTTCTTAGTAGATGAAGCAAAGCCAATAAGAACAGGAGAAATGAATTTTAGTAAGACATTTATCCCACACAATACCCTCCAAGGTATCTTCTTATTTCACCTTACCGTCGACATCAAAATATTGCTGAAGTGTTCTGTTTTCATTTCTTTTTCCTAGTTTTGATAATAACATTTGACATTCGCTGTGTATTGTACATTCACAGCCAATCTCAGGCCACACATATTTTGAGTACTCAACA
Source organism: Acomys percivali (assembly GCA_907169655.1). NCBI lineage: Eukaryota > Metazoa > Chordata > Mammalia > Rodentia > Muridae > Acomys > Acomys percivali. Next base: position 15,732,185 of record OU015742.1, on the reverse strand, counting down.
GCTCATGTGGCTATATACTGGTCACCATATTGGGAAGGCCTGCTCTATATTGTTGAGAATGCCAAGGCTGGGTTAAGCCCATGGCTATTGCCCTTGTGGTCTTGTACTTGTCTAGATTGTGCAGGCAATAAGCAGAGGGTCAATCTCATGCTAGTGCCAGGCAGGACATGGAGTTGAGTTCATGCCTTGCCTTGGAGACGTGGGTGGATAAGGGGATGACTGCACTTCAGGGAGATTGCCGACTTGTTCAGTAGACACACTGCTATGCTGGGTGCTTTCAACTGCATCCATGATATGGTTTCTGAATTGTACAATACTTTAAAAGCGTGATGAATGAGTCATTTTCCCAACTGATACACTCCTGGATGCCCTGCTGTCTACTAGTGGATTAGGCCAATTACTCAAATCCTTGTATAAAACAATGAGAACTCCTAGGATGTTCATACATATGTCATTTAAAAATATATTATAACAAAATTAGAATAGAGATTGGGATCCCTTTAATGTGCAGTAATCATTCTATTTATGTTTTATAATATAGTCAGTGGGTAAACAGGTGGCCTGAGATGGAAACAGGAGAAAACAATCGGGCAGTGTTTCACCCAGCAGCTACACTGCCTGATGGTTACTACAAAACCATGGCTGGAGAAATGAAGCTGTGGACAAGTTGTTATCTTTTGAGTAGTTAGATAGTAATTTTCTTCTTGTTTTAAGGGTAAATGGTATTTTCGGTTTCTAACATCACTGTTCTAGTTGAAGCAGTAAATATTTGATTTTAATGAGAAAATGGTATACATATAATGATGTCATTTTACTCAAACTTTGGCATTTTGGGATTCTAAAAAAATTTCAGGAACAGACTGCCATCCATTCCCTCTATTCCTCTTGCAAGGCCCATTTGGGGGCACATGTTTAAGAGCACAAAGAATTTGCACTTTGCACTGAATCCTTCCTGGGGGGAGGTAGAAAGAGGAGCTAAAAAAAGAAAAAAATATCTATCTTCTATCTGTGTATGCTTGTGTGTATCTATTACATGTCTAAGTACCTATCACCTATCTACCAATCTATTTATCTGCATAACACTCACTCACCTCTCCTGGAGGATTTTTAGCATTTGGTAACTGATTTGTGTTTCTCAGTAAAATCTGCGCATTACATTGTGGTATCTGTGTGGCTATTCTTTATTTTCAGCACAAGCTTTGGCATGCTCGAAGGAGTCATAGTTACTACAGTGATGCTGGCATCTCTTTAGAAGTCAGGACGGCATTCCCATTACCCACAGGGTGTTGCAATTAACAAGAACAAATGCCACTGGGATAATATTATGGGCTGATACTTTTAGATGATGTTGGTATTTTAATTTCATCTTTTTCTTCTAAAGTATACTTCACCCTAGCCAGGAAATTATGGAAACATTATTTAAGTGAAGAAAAAAAAGTGAGCTCCCACAGTTCAGTCAGCACTGTTCGTGGCGGTTTTAGAGTATACTTTTAAAATGTAAATAACACGGTCTTCCCATTAAGAACATTTAGATGCTGCTGGGTAAGACCAGACATGAAAGGATTGGGAGTCAATGTAAAAAGTGACTGATTATGTCCTCAAATTAATGATTAGAGTTTTTTTCCCCAGATGTGTTGTGCTGTGTAATAAACCAACTTAAAACTTGTGGGTTTAAAATAGCACCCTTTTATTTAGCGTCTATATCCATAGGTTGTTTCTGAGTCTCCTTGTTCGTGCCAGATTTTCTACCACTGCAGCATTCTCCTTCAAGGCCTGTAGCAAGCTCGCACCTTGACACTCAGTGGTTGAGTGGCT
>OU015742.1:15716455-15729525 GCA_907169655.1 Acomys percivali | reverse complement strand
ATTATTATTATTATTATTATTATTATTATTATTATTATTATTATTATTATTATTATTATGTGCATACATAATACACATCCACGTGGAGGTCAGACATTACTTTTTTAACTCAGTTATCTCTTTCCACCTCAGTGTGGTCTCCAAAGCATCAAACTGGCAGGCTTGGCTTGCCCAGTGTGCTTTGAGTAAGAAATGCCTGCCACAGACTCACTTGTTTAAACACTTGGTCTTCAGATGTTGGCACTGTTTGGGAGCATTATGGAAACTTTAGGAGCTGAAGTTTTACTGAAGGAAGCATGTCACCGGAGGTAGGCTTTGAGGTTTTACAGCCTGGTCCTGCTTCCTGCTCTCTCTCCTCTTCCTGTCAGCCTTGCACTCCTGTTTCCATGTCTCCCTGCCTTGCAGGACTGTGTCTTTACCTGGAATTCTAAGCCAAAATGGACCTTTTCTTGCTCAACTTTCTTAAGTTACAGCAGTTGCAAAGCTACTAATACACACAGCAAATGCCTTTACCCACTGAGCCAGGCATTCACAGCACTGCTATGAAACAAAACAAAACATAACAAAAACAAAAACAAAAACCCAAACAGCTGAACTGAGGAATAGCTAGAGGTAACTAAGAATTATGGAATCATAAGAAGAAGTTGGTGCTAGAAATGGATGTGAATATGGGCATGTGTGTGCATTCATGTGCCTGTGTGTGTGTGTGTGTGTGTGTGTGTGTGTGTGTGTGTTAGAAAGCAACATCCAAAGCAGAGGAAGAAACTGAAAGGAGTCTTGTTGACCAAAGATGTTGTAGAAATCAAGAAAGACCTATACATAAAATTCCTTATCTTCACCATCTTTTGCTAAGTTAAAAGACATGGCAAAATGACCCATATCTTTGAATAATAATATGACCAAGTTCACCAGCACCTATCCCTTTAAGGGACGCTTTCCTACAGAAAGAGCATGTGGACACTGAGAGTGACTGGTCTCGTAGCCCATCACTATTCGTTGTTAACTATGTGGCATCTGGTAACCTTCTAAACCTCTATTTCTTGTCTCCAGAGAGATGATTGACATTTACAGTTATTTGAGTTTTTATTTGTCTAATTTGAAATGACATAGTCAGGGTTTCCCTTACCCCTCACTCACAAATCAAGTATAACTGGCCTTGTTTCATTCTGTGAATCTCTGTAAAATGAGGCAGAAATCCAAAAGCCTCTAAAATTTCCAGGCTTCTTAGCAAGATTTCTTTTAAACTCATAGGTCGTTGTCACTTTTCATCAGAAATTAATTCTAAACATCAAAATGATTTTATAAAGTCTGTGTTTCCCAGTACACTGACTCAGGACAATATATGAGCATCTGTCATACCCTGTTCACCAAACTATAAAATAGATATACACAAAGGGATAGCAATGCACTATGGGATCTCAAATAAGTGGTGGGAGCCATCTTATTAATGGCTATCCAGGACAATGTTTGGCCCACATTTCCTTCCAAGTTATATGTAACTGGGCTCTTCTAAAATACAAAGCCCAAAGAGAAGAGTATACTTGGAAAAACACATCCCCACATAGGCACCGATGTAAATGAAGCACGGTTAGGAGAAATGAAAGACACAAACAAATGTGGTTAAATTTATCATTAAATGTTTATAAAAATATTACCCAAGGGGTTGGAGAGGTGGCTCAGAGATTAAGACCACTGACTGCTCTTCCAAAGGTTCTGAGTTCAATTCCCAGCAACCACATGGTGGCTCACAACCATCTGTAATGAGATCTGGTGCCCTCTTCTGGCCTGCAGGTGTACACGTAGGCAAAGCATGGTATGCTTAATAGTAAATTAAAAAAAAAACACACCTAAAAAGACAAAAGTTATATTAAAAGTAATAGTACAGATGAGTCCCCTATAAATACAGACAGGTGAGAGGAAGTTACAAGGTTACCTATGACTGTAGGAATCCATTCTAAAACATAATGGCTTAAAAGTCAACATGTATTAGGTTATTGACATTCCAAGCACTGGCAGTGCTTATTTCTTATGGTTCTTCTGGTCCATATGGTATGAGTTATGGGTCGCTCATGTAAATGCACTCAAATGTCGGCTTGGCTTGGGCCAGGGCTCTTGACATGGCTTCACTCACATATTCCGAAGTGTCTGATTTCATTTGAGTAGCTGGAACAACTAGCTGCTTTCTAGGTCTTTCTCTTCCTGCATGGCTTTCCCAAGTTTACTTACACGGCATCTGTGATGCACAGTGGTCAAAGGGTGAAAAAGAAGCTTCCCGAACTCCCAAGTTTCAGGCTGTTGTTTTGGCATTATCCGTCCAATCAAAGCACCTTACAATTAAAGAGCAGAGGAAGTGGGCTCGTTCCCTTGGAGGAAACTCGGACACAAATGCAGCTGAAGACCCACAGCTGCAGCCAACGAGTTTCTAGCTCTGACTCCTCGGTTTTAAAGTTGGCACTCTTATTACCCGAAGCTGGCGAATCTTTAAGGATTTTTTAAAAACGTGTGGAAACAGAAGTATAAAAAATAAAAAAATAAAAAATAAAGAAAATATGTGTTTCAGATCATGACATGTGTGATGCATATTAAATAGAAGATGCGATGAGGAAGGCTATCTGCTAAACAGGGGATGGCTTTTCCCTTTATGAAAGAAGTGCTGCAGTCTAGAATCCAGGACTCATATTTGAAACTAGAAATGTGAATTTTCTTGTTAATCAAAAGAAGTTCCATGTTTTAGAACAAATTTTTTTGCCATATGAATTCATAAAATTTCAAATTCAATCTTAAGATTATGTAAATTCATGATTGCATACAAATAAAAATGCCAGTTATAATTTACAATAAACACTAGAGGGGTTAGGTCACTTTGACCTGCAACCCTCAGGATAGGAGCAAGGGGAATGTTGAATGTTGATTGGCAGGTAAAATGACCCTACACATCTGCTTTCCAGTGAGAATGGCTCCATTAACAGAATAACAATATCAAGCCACTTCCTACATGCATTTTCAGGTGAAGGGTGTTCTTACAGGGGATGGAATATGCCCAAAGATAGCTGGTTGGACCCTCTGTCCCCTGTGTGTTTCTGAGATCGGTATAAGGTCTGCTGATCTCAGCTCCCAAGATGGGGCCTTTCTGAAAACCCATTCAATTAGCATTATGAAATAGTTTTCAAATGGCTCTGTGAAAGGCGATTGATCCTTGCTGAAGTTTTAATGATCTGTGGTAAAAGGTGAAAACAAAGCAAAACTATATAAACTGTCAAACGCATCCAACTTTAGCTATGTATAGAAAAGTCGCACATCCGCTTTCCTCCCTTAAGAATGTCCATTGTTCAGTACTTGCCCTGAAGTGTCAGTTCCCAGACATTCATTGGTGTCTTATCGGCTCAGAGAGCTCCACAGCACAGGATGTGGGCCGCTTGTGACTGCATTCCCCCAGTGGTTGCCTCTTATGGGTAGTTCATCAAGTGTCTTTCAGCCCAACAACAGCTGTACATCCACATGCCAGGGGCGATGCGCTCCCATGTCTGAGCACTCAGATTTTAGCAGCCCAATGTAGGAAGTATTTTCTGGGCAGCTCCAAGAGCCTGGGTCTTCTTCAAGAGGTGGCTCCGAGACTCAGTTTCCTTGGTATGCCTCTGACATGTCTCTTAGGGCTCGGCAGTTTCTAACTATGGAAAGAGAACAGTAGGGGAAGATGAAATAGCTGCTAACAACTCATTTGTCCTGGACAGGGCATAATTCACCTCACCCACATTCCACTTACATGAACAAACTCAACCCTATGGTCCTACCTACGCAGGGTCTTAACTGCAACGAGATTGTAAATTAGCTCTTGCTAAGGAAAGAAGAAAAGTGAATTTTCTGTGTCTGACCCAACAGGGTTTTCCCAAGGTTTTATAACTTCATTTCTAAAAATAATATCAGATAACGAGAGACACAAAGTACATTCTGAGCATGATTGTCTCAAAGGAAAAGCTACTAGAGTATTAAATTCTCTAAATCTGAATGTGTTGTTTATCTTGTCCTTCACAGGTAGAGTTTGTACACACACATGGTCTAAATGCTGAGCAGAAGAATCATACTCCAAAAGGACTAGAAAGGCAGTGTGGCTAAGAGAAACAGGACAGTTACAATACAAAGAAGAGAATATGATCTACATGTTTCTGCTGTCATGAACCTGGGTGCCATCGGATATTTTAGCATTTGCGCGAATGGGCAGGTGACATGGCAAGAACTGTGGCCCACCCCAGGCTGAAGACTAAAAGACTAGGTGGAAGTTCCCTCCACAGTGACAGGTTAGTATGTATCCTCTCAGGGCCCAATAAAAGATGGCAGATAACTAGCTTGTCCAGCAGAACCTTGTGCATGCCGCCAGAAGTTCACATCTCCCCACTTGGAAACAGAGAAAGTCTGTGTGCTTGGGCTATGCAATTCCAAGAATTTGGATGTCCACAAGTGGATAGGCCAAAGGCTGTCCTGTCTCTGCAGAGTGAAGAGCTGAAAAACACAATAGAACTCTGGACCTGAATGTCGATCCAAGCATGGGTACAGCTTGCGACTTGCCTAGAAAAAGTGCTCCCTATTGGGTGTCATATAAGAAGACTACCATCCCTGGGACATCTCTGTGCTGCCTTCAGGAGCCCTGAGAGTGGCACAGTGACCCTAGCCAAAGGAAGGATCTTGATCTGCAGTATGTGACTGTATATATGTCTAGATCAATCCAGGTTTGGTGAAGCTTGGTGTGGGGGAAAAAGCAAGAATGAAATTTCTCCTCAACTGTATCGATATTCCGTCAACTTACTCTTCTGATTTTAAGTTAAAGCCTTCCCTCAAAATATTACTTTTCCTAAACTGTACTTTTAAAAAGGCATCCTGCCATACTTTGACCAATATCAGTAGCACTGTCCACTCAGAAGTCTGACTAATTCAGCACAGAAAAGCACTCTAAAGGTAAGGACATACCTAAATTCCAGCTGGAAAAACTAACAAGACAGCTTTGTCTTCTTCTTTTTAACCAGCCAATCAGATTAATCAGATGCATATTCATATATATCTTCTGATATCTCATGTTTACACAATATTAAAACCTTTAGAGTTGAAGCAGAGGTCAGTAAACTACAGTCCTTGGGACCAAGTCTAATTTCTTTCATTTCCATTTTTCTTGTTTGGTTTTCTTTTTTCATTTCTTGCTTTTGTGGATAGAGTTTTATTTACTTACTTACTTACTTATTTGGCATGGTGTTTTGTTTGTTTGTTTGTTTGTTTGTGCTGCATTGACAAATCTGGGTCTCTGTAAAAGATCTCATATGGCCCACAGAATCTGATGTATTAATTCTCTGTTATTTATGGCTACAGATTGTTTGTGCCTGGTTTAAACTATGATTCGAAGAGCCAGATGCCTAAAGATACAGGAAGGTGATGTGAAAAGGGCACAGTTATAATATAATATACAATATACTTTTTCCTGTCCTAAAAAGTACACTCAGACCTATCTGAAACATTTCACTTTTAAATCTGGTATTTAAAGAGGCAAGAAAAAAAAAAAACCCTCCCACCTGATTAGCTCCAAAGGCAACTGGTTTATTGTGAATTCATCAGCTTGTGGTGAGCAAGGTGGCCTCTCCACAACAAATACTACTGCTTCCTCATATGGCAAGCAAGGTCTCTTCCTTATATCAGGAGCACCCCAGCCTCTTGGCCATACTCGCTCCAACTTGAAACTACTTAGATGGTCCATAAATAAGAAACCTGTCACACTCAACCATATGCTATTGCTGCTGCTTTAGAGCCTTGAACACACTGTCATGAAGCCTATGTGGATTTACTTAACTGCTGGTCCCTGCGTGGAGTGTGTAGGGTGCGGGGATGGGGGAGGGCTTGTTCATCCTTCATTCTTATTTGTAGTTCTAGTGTTCTTACCTGACAGACTTATAATCTGAAAACTATGTTTTATTTCATTTTTACACTGACTTGTTTATGAACCCCAAAGTATGGGAACCACTTAGCCAGCTGGCACCGTAGAGAGCTGGGATGAGTTGAGGATTTTTGCTTTGATCCTTCATTAGGAATGCTATGAGGTATGACCTCTCAATGGAACACATTTATTCCTTTGTGCAAATGTCTCCGGAAGTTCTCACTGGAACTCGAATTAGTAGCTTATGCCTGCTGCTGGCTGGTGCCTAAATGTGGACAAGGGGAATTCCTGGAGTGACTATGTCTTAAAAGAACTACTGAATTCAGGAGAAAGACTTTCAGAACTCAGTGATATGAGGGCCTGAAGGTATAAGCCACTCATCTGTTTACAGGCTCAGAGGGTAGAAGCTGGTGTTGACTCAATTCTGCTGTCCATGGCTCTTTTAACAGGCCTATGAAGTGGTCTTCATTATCTAGAACTCATGGATTAACAACTCAAACCTTATCAAGAGAGAGGCAAACAGACTGGGTTAGAGAGCCAGGAAGTGGTAAACTCAGTCTGCTTGCAGCAAGGCTTCCCCTCCAGATTAGAGCAACAGCCAGTCATTCTGCTAATTCTTCCCTCTTTCTTTTTCCTTTCTTTTTGGGGGTAATAAGTCATATCGGATTGGGCACATTCTTGATATATCTAACGTGTGAAATGCCAACCAGCCATCCTAAATCAGTTTTAGGCAGTTTGAGGGGAATTTAGGGAGGTGTCACCACATTTATCCTCAGAGACTTCCTGAGCAGTACTGAAGCAGTGTGGCAAATATAGAAGTGCTGCCAGCCTTAGAGAAATCACTTCGACGGAAGGACCACACACCTCCCCATCTACAAGCAGTGCAACCGCTGGCCGAAAGGAATTCACAGAGAAGATTAAATAGAGAGCATCTAAGCTCTCAGACGAACACATAGTCATCCTTCATGTATCGGCGGGAGTGTCAGAGAGTTGCAATAGCCACTTCTTGTTTACTTGTTGAAGACAGGGTCTCAGATTGAGAACTTCCTTCTCAGCCTTTCATTTTTCTGGGATTATAGGAATGTCACCAAGCCTTATGGGAAGGGCCATCTTATCATACAAATCAAAGTTTGGTCTGTGCCCAATAAAGAAAAATAGCACAAACAAATAAACAAAACATCAACACAAACTTTTCTGTCATCATGCTATTGATTATACCAAAGTCAAAGTCTCAGAAGAAAAGTGCTGATTGGCCTGATCATCATTAGGGCTTTGTTATTGTTGTTGTTGTTGTTGTTGTTGTTGTTGTTGTTGTTTAGAGCTGTTACAGCAAACTAAGAGAGGATATGGACTACTGGGCCATTTCAGTCAGAAGCTGTGTTTACCTTGGCAACATAGAAGGCTATGCGGTGCACTCTTGACAAGGAACCCTGTGTTCCTTTCGGAAAGAGTGAATGATTCTGGACAACAAATCTGCCGGCCATCCTCAACAATTGCAAAGTAGATTAGATTTAGGACACACTGTGTTTTGGATAAGTAGATAGTATGTATGTGGTGCAGTCATCAGGATCTTTAAATAAGATTTCACAGCATGGGGAGCAGATTAGAGAGATAGCCATCCTCGGGCTCAGAGAGTTGGCTCATGGACAGAGACCGCAGCATTCTTTTCACTTCAACACATCTAGGTTGCTGTTTGGTCCTACTGGGGAGAAAGTACTTGTGGGTAGGAATAGGCAGTGCAGGGCGCTGGGACCACCTGAAGCTATGGTAACGATTGAGCTATGTAAACATCATTTTGAATCTCCTTACCCTGAGTGACACATTAACTTCAGAGCTGTTGACCAGGGTACAAACTGGTTCCCTTCATTTCCTGTTATCTTGCCCCCATTTTATAGTGGGGCTCAGAGGTATTTGAGGGAAGAGAACATTTTGGTACAAAGATAATTGTCAAACAAGAAAAACAACTATCTTGCTGGTTATAGGTTAATGAGGACAACTGGGAAAAGACCTCCTAGACCTCTGTTGGAGTGGTCAGCTTCCTTAAGGGTCAAAAGGTCATAGGGCAGCTTTAATACAAAGAAAAGTCACTTCTGTACTTAAAACAAAGAAGGAGTTCCTGGCTAGATCATAAACACTGCAGACATGCCATTGTCACCTGGGGTCTGCCGGTTGTATAGATCGGATGAGATCTATGCGATAGAAAGCACTTTGTGAAACACGCCATTTTATAGGAATAGTTTGTGCCTGTGAGGAAGACAATTTTCCGGAGAACTTCTGTAAACCATATCCTCTCTTTAAATGCTGAGGTAAGATGGACATTTACACAAAGAAGTTGTATGCAACAGACCAAAAGCATAATTCACAAAAGAAAGACTAAATTGGACTTTATCAGATTTAAAAACATTCCACAGGCTGGAGAGATGGCTTGCTGGTGAAAAGCATATACTAATCTTGCAGAGGACCTGAGTTCACTTCCTGACACCAATGCTGGGCAGATCATAATCACCTACAGCTCCAGGTCCAGGATCTGAAGGCTTCTATGGGCACCTGTGCTTACATATCTCATATATGCCACACACATGAATGCATATGATAAAACAACAACAATAATATCAAGAAGTATTTTGAAAGAATATAAATACTTTGCTTCAAGAGAGACTTGGGAAAGGATGGAAAGATAAGGGATAGATTAGGAAAAACACTTGCAAATCATGTACTGGACAATGATTTGTGTCTACAAGATATACAGAGTACTCTAAGTCCAACAGTAAGAAAGCAAGCACTGCATGAAAAACACAAAATGTTGAATACATAGTCACAAAGAGGGCAAGGGCAGCAAATATGCACATGAAAAAGCAGTCAATTGCCTTGGCTATTATAAAGTGCATATGGAAGCTGTGATAATATCAAGCATGATTAGGATGTCTAGCAACTGGAATTGTGAAATATCCTTAGTGGGGATACAAGTGGCCCAAGTGGCAGAATAGCATAGGGATACAATTAGGAATGTACTAATAACACAGAAACCCCATCTTTAGGTGTTTAACTGAGAGAAATTAAAATTTATACACACATGATATGGACACACATACACACACACACACACACACACACACACACACACACCTACACACATGAGGAAGCTTGCAATGGTCAGAAGCTCCGAGTTCATTTACAGAGAAACAGCATGAAAGACTTGCTTCAGTTCATATAACTTTGCTGAATCCTAATAGCAGTGCTGGCTCTGTTATATTCAAGCACAGAACTATATGTCAAAGAAAACATCTTTTTGTATGAATTTTTAAAAATAAATTTTAATCCCAGCACTCGGGAGGCAGAGGCAGGTGGATTGTGTGAGTTTGCGGCTGGCCTGGTCTACAAAGTGAGTCCAGGACAGCCAAAGCTACACAGAGAAACCCTGTCTCAAAAAACATATATATATATATATATATATATATAGATATATATATAAAATTTCAAAAGTGAAGATTTATGCAAGAGTTAACAGGCTGGCTCAGCAGGTAAAGCCACTTGCCATGCAAGCTTGACAACTTGAGTTCGATCCTCAGAGGCCTCATAAATGTAGAAGAATGGAACCAACTTCACAAACTGTCCTTGAACTTCCATATTTTCAGCCTGCCATGCATGTCCTCCCATCCCCAACATATCATGTAGGCATGCACACAATTGAACAAGCACACACACGGACACACACAGATGAACATGCACACACACACACACAGATGAACATGCACACACATGCACACACACAGATGAACACACACACACGCAAATGAACATGCACACACACAGATGAACACATGTGCGTGTGCACACACACACACACACAGATAAAAATTTATAAGCTGGTAAGATGGCACCTCTGGTTAAGGCATTTGCTGTCAAGCCTGACAATTGAGTTTGGTCTCTAGGAACCCACACAGTAGAAGGAAAGGACAGGCTCCCACAAGTCATCCTCTGACCTCCGTAGGCACACCATGTCACATCCATGACCCTCCCCCACAAAATAAGTAACCATAACAAAAGTTTTTAATTAAGTGAAGATAAAAATCTGAGTTTACCATTTGCATGAGACTTTTATTTAGTCTTGGTCACTCTGCAGATTACTGGGTAACCCACACTTGCTAATGAGTTACCAATGGCAAGTGCTCATCTTGCTTGAATATCTTCTACTATCTGGGCAAAAAAAAAATAAATCATATTTAATTACCTGTCTTGTGCATGACGTCTTCAAGTATGTGACGATATATTCTGGTTCTGTCACTTTAACAGGTATTTGCATGCAGGGCTTTCTCTGGTCCTAAGGAGGAATTCTTGCTTTTTGTGATTCTATTCCTTCAACCTGTTGAAGAAGCCTCACCATCCTACCACCACCTGCCTTCTGTTATTAACTAACCACAGCATCTTCTCCCCTGTCCCGATTAAGGGAGGAAAGAATCCCTAAGCCCACCTAGGAGATCCAGGCTACTTCATCCTCAGAGTCAGTACCTGTAAAAACCCTGGAACTTCCATAGCCCCTGTAAGGTGTGGTGCCAGTCATGTCATGGGATTTTTTTTTGCTTAACCCTGGCTAGTGATGGATTCAGAAGAGATTGTCCACTGCAGTGCTTCACAGCTGACAATAATATCAGGGGCAATCATTTATCCATTTTTGCAAGGTGAGTCCCACATTCTTGATCATAATACTTTACCTTAAATCAAGAAATTCCCGGGACAAATGACCCAGCATCCAAATTTTGGGATTCTTGGCTTTCCTTTACATCTAAAGCCACTCCTCCCTTTTAAATCAGAGACTGATTTTAGTGGTCACCCCGCTCTTGTTTTTGTTTTTGTTTTATTTGTTTGTTTGTTTACAGATCCCATGGAATTCTAAAATAAAACAGAATTGTTTTTAAATGCGGCCAGAAATTTGCCCATATGAATGCCATCTTCCATAAAACCTTTTAAATTCCTGGATGAAGGTCAATGTGATGCCATCACGGGTTGGAGTTGGAAATGTCTCCTGGACTAGGCTACCTCATGAGTCCCACATGTTTTACTATGATGAAACATCCCTGGTACCTGCCTAGGCAGCACTACCCTTCCAGGTTATGGGAATGGGGGCGCTTATCAATGAGTCAAGTCTGCATCCTCATCTCACTGTGCAAGGCTTGCCTGCAGTCTCCACTTCTGACTTTTCTGCATGTGTGCTTCTGCACTTCCAATCGGGTGAAATGAACCCATCATTTTGAGTTGTGTGGTTTACACTGATTGTTAATCATAAACTTCTTTACCCCCGCCATAGTGAGCTACACTCAGACTGAGGCTCCCATAAATGGCAGTGGGATCTCTTGAACTGCTTCTAACTAGGCAACACTCTTAGAAAATGTCCTAAAAGACAGGAAATCCTCTTCAGAACCCACAACCGTTATGTGGAAAGGGAATCACGTACCACTCCTAGCTTAGGGCCATTTACTCTTAGCTTATAAGCGCTTGCTCATAAAACAGATGAAAACCAATACAAGGTTAATTTTGGTTTTCCAAGATACATGAGAAGAAAGCAGTACAATTATGGTCCATTTCTTTTCCAATTGTATTGTCTTTAGTGCTCTATGGGCTGAAAAGACGTAGAGTAGCTGTGTGGCTGACCTCAGAGAGAGTATACGAACCAGGCTTTTGGATATAGGGTCAAGAACTGCTGTTATAAATCAAGCAGAACAGCACACACTTACAATACCAGCATTTGGGAAACCGAGTCAAGAGGATTTCTAGCCAGACTGGGGTACAACGTGAGGTTCAGACCAGTTTCACCCTCCACTTTGAAAACAAAAGTCAAAAATAAGTCCTGGTTGCTAGATGTCACTTAGGTAAATCTTCTGTGGCTCTGCACCATCTAACCCTAAGTGAAGTTGATGCGTTAGTTAGTCAGAGTTGAATTCAGGGACCATAAATTAGTTTTAAAACAGAAAATTTTAATTGTACAATAGACAGCTCTGAGATTTGCAACTTTGTATTTTTTGTTTTTTGGTTTTTTTTTTTTTTACCATAGGTACTGAGATTAATGAGGCAAAACAGACCCCCTGCAGGAGACAGAGAAAAAGCTTGACCCACGGAGAAGATGCTGGCATGGGCTACGATGATGCCTGCTGCCGTGGAAAAGGGGGGCAGAGTGGGAGGTGAAACACGTTGGCTTTCTTCTATCTTTTACCTTCCAGGATCTCTGAAGAGCTTCCCGTTAACTAACCCACTCAGAAACCAACTCATGTGGATTACTAGAAAATTCAACCAAACTGAGACCAGCTTCCTCTTTCTGAGATGAGAAGCAGATCAAGGGAATAAAACAAAACAAAACAAACAAAACTAAAACTAAAACAAAACAAAGCAAAAACTGGTCTGTGGGAAACAGGCCTTTGACCGGCTGGGTCAACATGACACTGGCCACAAATCAGTACCCGTCTCACGTCTTGAGTCGGGCTGCTGGGCCCAGCGCTCAGACTCTTGTCTCTCTGGCAGAGTGCTTTTAATCAGATTGCGAAGCCCTCTGTGTGTCCTGTGCAGCAGCTTCAATGATGGCCACCCGAGCCTGGTTTGGGGAGCTTTGTAACAGTGTGTCCAAATTCCAACTTTGAACTACTTCAAGGAGAGGTCCCTCTGTGCTTTCTGCAATCCTCCTGCGTTCCCCTCTTCAAGACATTTCCTTCTCACATTTCCTGAGTGTGCTCCAAGTCACTTTGTGTTTATTCCTCCCCCATGTCACTCATTTTACTACCCTACTTGTCACCGAACGGTGTCCACCGCTGGTTACTTGTCGTAGGGAGCCTGCCCCTCTCCTCAGCATGGGAAGCAGATTCTGTTGGCATTTTCTTAGAACTCTGCCATTTTATCTAATGGCTGCCAATGCCTGTCCTGGCACTAGCTGTCTCTGAAGGACAAGAACCACGTGTGTGTCGTTCTCAGCCACTCTCCGTGTTCTGCTCTGTTCAATAGCTGCATTAATCAGTGTTCTCTAGAGCAACGGAACTGATAGGATGAGTTTATACTAAGAGGGCACTATTGGATGAGCTTATACAATATCTGGGTAGTCTAACAAATGTTCTCTTACAAATAGAAAGAAAGAAAGAAAGAAAGAAAGAAAGAAAGAAAGAAAGAAAGAAAG
>OU015742.1:15659685-15710653 GCA_907169655.1 Acomys percivali | reverse complement strand
AGAGAGAGAGAGAGAGAGAGAGAGAGAGAGAGAGAGAGAGAGAGAGACAGAGAGAGACAGAGAGAGACAGAGAGAGACAGACAGAGAGAGAGAGAGAGAGAGAGAGAGAGGTGTAAAGGAACGTTAAAGAAGAAGAAGAAGAAGAAGAAGAAGAAGAAGAAGAAGAAGAAGAAGAAGAAGAAAAACCCTTGCTCCTGAGTTTTCTGTCTTATGTGATGCATAGTTGTGTGTCCTAAATAATCCCTCAACACTTTTGGCTCACACTCACCGTGCATGGAGAAAGCATGCCATGTGAACTTGAGTCTTCTGGTCCCTAATATCTGGTTTCTCTAGGTCTCAATATTATACTAGCTTTATACATCATATTAAAATTAGTGGAGTTATATCCTAACCATTAACTCATTTCCTCTGAAACTATAATAGATAAATAAAGCTATCAAGTTGGTAGAGTGAGCCTGGCCAACAGAATGCTTGGTGTGTAGAATTTAGAAATTTTCCAAACAACTAATGTCTTTGTAAATAAAAATAGAGATTATTCTAGCTGTTTCAGGAATCATGAAAAATTCTTTCAGCAAGGCCCATATCATGGTATTGGGCCAAAGGTCCACAAAGCTGAACAAATTATTCAATTGCATCCCAACAAGAGCCTTTGGAGATGAATGGATACATCTCCCTTATTTAAAAAGAGGAGCTCAAGACAGAAAGTTTGAGTGACGCGCTAATGTCACCTAGCAGCATAAAGTCACTACCTCCTGCTATCTCTGTACCCAGAGGAGAGCAATTACACAATCCCCCCTTCATCCCCCAATTATCCAGCCCCCAGATGACAGAGAGAGAAGCAAGGTTCCATTGCCTGCAGATAACAGGCCCCTGCTGCACTAACCCCACTAACACAGGCTCTTCCTATCTCCTGAGTGTAGCTGGAAATGAGTCCCAGGAAATATCTCCTTGCTGTTGGAGTGTTCTGTGGTTGGTTAGACGAATGAACCCTAGCTCTGTCTATATGAAGAACTAGGAAATAAAGACTTAAATCTTTCCCAAGTAATAACTTTATTTTTGAATCAGATTTTGTCTGGTGATACTTAAACGATTATTCATGTCAAAAAAAATCTAGGTAAAATTTCTTTCCTGATGTGTGAGACAGAGGAAAGAGTAAATAACTCCCTTTTAACCGGTGTAGCCTTTGTTTAGGCTGAATTTGTTGTGGTGCTCCACCAGGTGGCGCTCTAGTGAAGACGTGGTTCTCTAAGGCTCTCCACTTCCTTGTCTCTATGCTTGGGAAAAATTTTTAACAGATCCGGTTATTATTCCCAGGGTACACAGTGAAAAGAAAATGACTGACCATCTTCGAAAAAAAGGTGGCTTGTAGACAGAAGGCAGATGACACAAAGCAGTCCTTGTATGAAGAGCAATGGTCTCAGAAAGTGTCAGGTCAGTTCTTAAACACTTAAGGTCTTGCATGTGAGTCTCCTGGGACTAGAATCAGGAATTGGGAGCCTCGGCATCCTTTAGAGAACCCCATGCTACTCTGGACCACATCCATAGAGTATGTGTGTGGGAGTCAAGGGGAGGTGGGTGTAGCATGGTTCCTCAACAGGGAGCCAGGTAATTTGTGATCCAAGCTCCTCAAGGTGCATGAAAAACAGTGTGTACATCGTTTTCTGGGAGGAAGGTCTCTTGCTTTCTATAAACTTGAAACAGGCACCGAGTCTTCAAGTATTAACATCTTTTGAATTGTGTCATTTCTGGACTTTCTCTTAGTTTCAATAACCCGTAATGCTCGAATCAATTGGGGGGAGGGGGGGAAGGCGGGTAATATCTGAGTGCAGGGCTGCCCAGGGAAGTGGACTGCCTCTCTGCCTGTATTCTGTCTTCACATCTTCACGCGTTGCTGCATTCCTAAATGGTTTTGTTGGGGCAGTCACACTGAAGTCCAGCAACACCCTGTCTAGATTAGGTGGCATGCCATGTGACTGAGGGGGTTCATTAGGCAGCAGTGGCCGAGACAGGCTAGAGAAACTGCTAGAGGGACTTGCCAAATCCCACAGGAGCTCAGCGCTGGAAGCAGGTGCTAATTATCGTTCGGGTGAACAGGATATGCATTTTTTTTGGGAGTGGGTAAGAATTTCTGGTTAGACAAGCTCCAAATTCTTTGGCCTACTTTGAAGGCACTGCCTGTGCCATCAGGGAGGATGAGATTTGGTTTCCTGATGAGTACCTGCTCAGCCAAAAAGGAAAGCTCAGCAAGGAGGCGGGGCTATTCTTTGGGGAGCCACTGTCACTCTGGTAAACTGTTTCTTCCCAAAGTAGGCCACAGGGAGTGTCAGGTCCCTCCTTTCTGGTTCAAGAAGAAGAAATCTCTCTTAAAGTTCTTTTATTAGACTAGGTTCGGTCGCTGTGTGGTGTAATTAGATAGGCTACCGGCAAGAAAGATTTTTGAACTGTCCTAGTTAGTGTGTAGAAGGGGGGCGGTGCTTAGAGAAGGGCGGGGATTCCGACTGGGAACGTGGCCAATGGGAAAACCCCGTTATTAAACTGAGCCCAGTTCACGCTTTCATCAGCAGGAGGGTTTTTAATGTGTAGAGATGCTAGAAGAGAAAATCAGATAAGCACTTGGGAGCTGGAAGCAAGGCTGTCCTTCCTAAGATTCTAAATTGGGGTGTTGTTAAGGATGGGGTTAGTATGGGGGGGGGGGCGGAGGTCCTTTCTTGGACTTTGGAAGATCTGGCCCAGTTTCCTTTTATAATGATCTAGCCTATTACATAAATCGATGGCTCTCCGCCCCTGCTGCATGTTAAAATCACCTTTAAGAAGTTACTGCTGTCTTAACTCCACTCAAATCAGTAAATTAGCATCTTTGATGGTAAGGCCTACACATTGCTGCTCAGAAGAATTTCTCACCTGGTGACGTCATCGTGGTGAAGAACCACTACTCTAGAACAATTATCTCTAAATACGGGGCCCACATGCTCAAAATCTCCTACGGAACCCACAGCATGTGGTGACACTTAGAACATTCTCACGTACGTTTTAGGGGCACTTCTTAGTTTAAGCTTTCAGTTAGGGAGATGAAAAAAATCTTTAAGACCCACACTGCGAGCTCTTTCTTTGGAGATTCAGAGAACATCCTAGCTACGTCTGTGCATGGGCTTTGTGTTGTAGATGTTCTCACACTTGTCACAATCACCACCTTACTGCCCTCTTGGATCTATGAAGATGTACCTGTGGATCCCCAATATTGTTCACTGAATGGATAAATTAATGGGTAAAGCTAATCTACCAGAGTTGAAAGAAACTGATAGAAGATTCTGGGCTTGTTAAAAATTTATCTATGTTGAGGCTTTCCTTGACACTGAAGAGCATTTATTGTTTTTTCCCTAGCACCTCAGTTGGCTACCCAACCTCTACGCGGTAGCCCACAAGTAGCTCTAGTCCCAGGGTATCAGATTTCCTCTTCTGACCTCTATAGGCACCAGGCACACAACTAATGCATGAATGCACACGTACACACACACACACACACACACACACACACACACACACACACATTCTCACTCACTCAGGCAAAACACTCCTACACACAAAATAATAAAACAAATAAACCTTTAAAAAAGTTATTTGACTCTATCAAAATGATTAAGTAATCACCACCCTCACTGTCTTGGTTGCTTTATTTCATTAAACAAACACTCTCATAAAATTTATTACTTAATATTATTACTTATTGTAACATGGTGTAAAGAGGTGGGCAGTGAACAGTGATAGATGATGGTTATTTTTACTCCTTTGCTTATCAGAGCAGCCTTTTATTTTTTTTTATTTTTTATTTATTTTTTATTTATTTTTATTTTTTATTTTTTATTAAATTTTATTAATTAATTCTTGTTACATCTCAATGGTTATCCCATCCCTTGTATCCTGCCATTCTTCCCTCCCTCCCATTTTCCCCTTATTCCCCTCCCCTATGACTGTTCCTGAGGGGGATTTCCTCCCCCTGTATATGCTCATAGGGTATCAAGTCTCTTCTCGGTGACCTGCTGTCATTCCTCTGAGTGCCACCAAGTCTCCCCCTCCAGGGGACATAGTCAAATGTGAGGCACCAGAGTACGTGAGAAAGTCATATCCCACTCTCCACTCAAGTGTGGAGACTGTTCTGACCATTGGCTAGATCTGGGTAGGGGTTTAAAGTTTACTGCCTGTATTGTCCTTGGTTGGTGCCTTAGTTTGAGTGGGACCCCTTGGCCCAAATCTACCTATCATAATGTTCTACTTGTAGGTTTCTAGGACCCACTGGATCCTTCTACTTTGCTATTCTCCCATTGTTCTCTCATCTAGAGTCCCAATAGGATGTCCTCCCTTCTGTCCCAGTTTCCCGGTAAGTGAAGGCTTTCATGGGACATGCCCCTTGGGCTAGTATGCAGATATAAGTGAGTATATACCATTTGAGTCTTTCTGCTTCTGGGTTAACTCACTCATTATGATCATTTCTAGCTCAATCCATTTATCCACAAATTTCGGGAATTCCTTGTTTTTAATAGCTGAGTAGTATTCCATAGTGTATATGTACCACAGTTTCTTTATCCATTCTTCTACTGAGGGACACATAGGCTGTTTCCATGATCTGGCTATTATGAATAAGGCTGCTATGAACATGGTTGAGCAAATTTTCTTGCTGTGTGCTGGTGCATCTTCTGGGTATATTCCAAGGAGTGGAATAGCTGGGTCTTGAGGAAGCCCTATTCCCAGTTTTCTGAGATAGCACTAGATAGATTTCCAAAGTGGCTGTACTAGTTTGCATTCCCACCAGCAATGAAGGAGTGTTCCTCTCTCCCCACATCCTCTCCAGCATGTGGAGTTTTTGATCTTAGCCATTCTGATGGGTGTAAGATGGAATCTCAGAGTCGTTTTGATTTGCATTTCCCTGATGACTAAGGAGGTTGAGCATTTCTTTAAGTGTTTCTCAGCCATTTGATATTCCTCTGTTGAGAATTCTCTGTTTAGTTCCAAGCCCCATTTCTCAATTGGGTTATTTGGTTTGGTGGTGTTTAATTTCTTGAGTTCTTTATATATTTTGGATATTAGACCTTTGTCAGATGTAGGGTTGGTGAAGATCTTTTCCCAGTCTGTAGGCTGTCGCTTTGTTCTCTTGACAGTGTCTCCAGCCTTACAGAAGCTTCTCAACTTCATGAGGTCCCATTTATTAATTGTTGACATTAAAGCCTGGGCTGTTGGTGTTCTGTTCAGGAAGTTGTCTCCTGTGCCAATATGTTCCAGGTTCTTCCCCACTTTTTCTTCTAAGTGACTTAGTGTCTCTGGTTTTATGTTGAGGTCTTTAATCCACTTGGATTTGAGTTTTGTGCCAGGTGACAAATATGGGTCCAGTTGCATTTTTTTACACATAGACCTCCAGTTAGACCAGCACCATTTGTTGAAGATGCTATCCTTTTTCCATTGAATGGATTTGGCTTCTTTGTCAAAAATCAAGTGCAGAGCAGCCTTTTAATTCTTCTTCCCAGTTAAAGAGTTGTGTGCCTCTTTCTGTATGTAGGAAGAAAGAGATGTGGCTCTGTTCATCTCATAGAACCTCCAAGAGCTCATGGTGTAGGAAGAAAGGTAAGTGAAGCAATTTTGAGACTGTTGTTGCTGTATCAGGAGACTGTATCAGACTGTTGCTTATATCAGGAGACTGTATCAGACTGTTGCTCCTATATCAGGAGACTGTATCAGACTGTTGCTCCTATATCAGGAGACTGTATCAGACTGTTGCTCTTATATCAGGAGATTGTATCAGACTGTTGCTCCTGTATCAGGAGACTGTATCAGACTGTTGCTCCCTGGGACACACAGAGAGGTCCTTATTAAAGGGAAATACCTTCCAAACTGATATTTAAGAACACTAAGGCAAACATTGTATTGGAAATGGAGAGGGTCGGCTCCAAAGGGGTGAATGCTTTGTGTATGAGGGGAAGCGCATCAGTGAGGCAAGCACAAGGTAAGTGAGTGAACCAGGTGCAGTGATTTTGGTGACAAGGGAGGGAGCCTACAGTGACACAGCTTGTGGATGGACAGACAAGACTCAGGCCAGATACTAGTGCCTGATGAGAGGCATTCTGAGAGCAATGGATGGAAGACTGGAATTGCCCATCCGTAGTACCGAGAAAGCCAAGTCAAGGGCTGTGAGGGAGTCAAGCCAATAGAATAAAGTAAGGGAATGAGCAAGCGGTCAGTGGTGCCAAATGACATTGGTTGTTGTAGAAAAGACAGTAGTGGTAAAATGGTCACAGGGGGCAGGCTATGGGTAAGAGAGATGTGAAGTCATCCCAAATGCTTCACACATGAATTAAAAACATAACAAACAGAAGGAGGGAGCATGGTAGCTAGAGGGAAATCTAGGACCAAGATAGGACTTGCCTCTTTATTTATTCATGTTATAGTTTTTAGATACCACACAGAATAATGCATCTCTATGATATTTCCACACACGCCAATCGTCCTCCAAACTTTCTTCCTCTTTTCTTTCCCTCTAAACAGTGTATCTTCTGTGGAATTCCATATTCATTTTTTTTCAATCTATATTCTGCATAAGAGATAAGCCCATAGTATTTGTCTTTCTGAGTCTGGCTTATTTCATTTAACATAATGATCTCCAGCTCCTTCTGATTTTCCTGAAAATGATACATTTTCATCCTTCATTATGGCTGAACAAGGCTCTGTTTTGTGTTTATTCTGCACAAAGTGTGGCTTTTATAAGAGACGAGAATTTTTACTTGTGTAGGTAGGGTAAATATGCATTGCCAAGGGTAGTGGATAAGTACTGTGCTTCATCCATTTGCTGTGGTTCTGCTACCAACTCCATGGACTGACCTCTCTGAAGCATTCTAAATCAGATTGCCAGTTTCAGGTATTGTCTAAGCAAATTTGGTATGTCATTGTCACTTAAGCTTCTAATTGTTGGATTACTCTGCCACTTGGCTAAGAAAGTCTTAATCTGGTCTCCAAAGATTTCCCAGAGGCCCTTGATAAAAGTGAACCTTAACATGATTCCTTCATATCACGATCCTATGATCTTTGTGATGACTTTGACAATATTGCTCTAAGGAATGTGTGGTCTTCCTGTTGCGTGTGGGAAGTCTATAGCACACAGACGGTGAAGGTATTCACCACACACATTATGGACAGCTCTGTATTTCATATTGCCCACCATTCACTCTATTTAAGATTGACTGATGAATCACAGAAGCTGGTAGGACATAAACATCCTTGAACCTTTCTTGAAGGTGGTAAAAGTTGGGGCTGGAAATATGACTCGGCGGTTAAGCTCATGTCCATGTGCCTGGCTGGGGACCCGAGCCCAGTTCCCAGCACCGTGTCAGGCAGCTCACAGCCACCTTCAACCTCTGCTCTAAGGGAACCTAATGCCCTCTTTTGGCCTCTGAAGGCAACTGCACTCAAGTACACAATCCGGCCCCCACACAATATACATAATAAAAATGAATTAAGCCCTGGTTAAAAAAGAGGTATTTAATGATAGTAAAGATCACCTTCAGGAGACATAATAACAGGTGTCAAAAGTCCACATTGACTCTTGAAAGAACCTTAGTTAATATCTTCACAAAGGAGACCAAGAGTTTATAGTTTTTGAAAATCTTTGGGTGAAAATGACTTTTGCCCACAAGGAAACATATCATTCACCTTCCTATTACAATTTGAGTGTGAAATGCCCACAACAGGCCGGTGCGCTTGAACACTTGGTCCCCACCTGGTCCTTGGTGGTGCTGTTTGTGATGGATGTAAAACATGGAGAAAGAGAGCAGGGCCGACTTGGCAGCAGAGAAACCATCACTGTCCAGTGGCCTTAGGGCTCCCAGCTTGTCCTCTTTGCTTCCTGCTGGATGTCATGTAGCAAGCAGCTGCCACAGCCACACAGCCGTCTGCTACCATATTGCCCCTACATGATGAATTATATCCCCTCAGTGAGCCAACATATACACCTCTTTCTTTAGGTTTCTATTTTCTCAGGAATTTGTCCACAGGAACTGAAAAGAATATATCAGACTTTTTTTTTATTATTATTTTGATCCTTCCTTCATATTCTTTCAAACACTTCCTTTGACCACTGGCAAGTCTTCAAAATGAAAGGAGCTACCTCACACTTCCAGGAGGAGTACTGTCATGTGTAATATTTGCACAAGAGAATAAGTGTACTTCTAGTAATGTTTGCTCATATACTCTTGGGGACTCATCATGTTTTGGCCAGATAGTTGCATGAAAAGGCACTGCAAATGGAGGTCGTAATGGCTGTGGTTGGGGAGACTTTCATGAAGGAAGACAAGAGCAATGATGTTATTGGAGAGAAAGATTTTAGTATACAAACTTTCCAACAAAAAGTTTAGAATAAGCAGATTTGGCAAATAATAAGAAAGGCAATTGGAAGGAGCTCCACTGGTTGATGATGACTAAATAATACTGTTGGTGAGGGTTTGCTCTCTGTGAAGGAGCCACAAGCTCAACCAGGAACCTCCTATATGCTGAAAACATCTAGCAGTTCAAAATGGACAGACTCGATTTGTAAAGATGTCTTGTTCTGAGGGAGACTTGTGATGGCAGAGCTCTTGGCAATACCAGGGTGTGTTTCAGCTAGTGAGTGGTTTTGCAGAGATAATTAATGGTGTGGAGGACAATAGAATGACTGGTCTTTCAAATCTGTCAGAACTTTAGAGAGGTCTTCATGGTCCTCTTCTTTCAACGCCGAGAAGAAACTCTGCTTTTATATCAAAGTCCGTGGCCCAGGAAGACCTCTGGTTAAATGCCTGCCAAGAAAGTTGAAACAATATATTTTAGCACCTTGCACTTTAGCAATTTTTTAAACCATAGTTGGAAATAGATTTAATCAAGACAGAGAAGATAAAAGTTATCACATCTGTCTCTGGTATGGATACTTAAAGCCAATGTTGCAGTTGTGAAGGGAATTTGGTCTGTGCACCTATAACTTCTCCCATAACTTGGGTTTCATTAGAATTCACAGGCATGCAGCGTCACTTCCCTAAACAGCTCTGTACACTTTTGGTCCCTAAACAATGTTTGTCTATTCAGTAGTGCTCACTGTGTATTTTTGTGGATATGCTGCTTGAAGTAGCCTTTTCACGTAGAGAGAAGTGTGAACTAAAGCATTTCTGAGTGAAATTGTCACTTTGCAACAGCCACAGCCACTGGTGGGCAGCTACCCTCCATAAAGGGCATCATGAGAATGTTCAAGGTCATCATGTTGGCTGAGTTCTTACTCTATGCTGGGTGGAGTTATTAATGGAGGATGGTTTTTCAGAAGAGTTAGTTTCTCTTTTGACCAGTGGAAGTTGTATGAGGGAATGTGTTTTCTCCGTGCCCTCATGGATCAGTAGTGCTTGTATTTTAATGAGTTTCTCCAAAGGAATAAGTACAGAAGTGCCAACTAAGTCTTTCGGATGGACACTTCGTTATTATCCAGTGGCCACTTCCCTGCTCTTCCCTGGCCTGTGGAGCTTCATTGGGGTCCCTTATTACAGATATGAAAATCACTACAGACTTAATTATTGAGCCTTTCCTGTAGGCAGATTGAAAGGGCATGGTCCATATCATGGTGGCTGGGAGGTAAGGGGATGGCAGCAAAGAAGGTCCCCAAGGAAAGACTTTCTTCTCTAGTAACAGAAGTGTGCTTGAGATGTGATGCCCTCCCTGCCCTGCTCCAATTTTTTTTAAACTAGCTTTAAGCTCAGCTGTAAGAGAGTGTGAGCTTGTGACTGTGGCAGCTGTGTGTGTAACCCCGATGGAAAGGCAGGAAACGATGAGATGCCTCACCAGTCATGGCACCAGTGCCCCTGGGTATCTTGTCTAGTATAGACTGGAGTTCTGTAGTTTACAATGGTTTCCCAAAAACGCTTCACTATTTTCTTAAATAAATTATCCACCAGGTATCCACTAAGGCCAGGCTGCGGAGGCGCTGGAGCTCTCACGGTGAGCTTAATAGATTCACTGCTGTGCTTTGGGAAGCCCGGTCCAGGGAAAGGCAGAAAGTAATTAGCAGCTATCAGATATACATTTATCTTGGCTTTGTGGGAAGTCTGTGGTCACAGAGGCTTCCTTGCGAAAGTGAGGCTTGAGCGGCTCCCTGGAGAACGACTGAACGGAAGCAAGCAGGTGAGGAGGGATCGCGCTCTGTGCTTCTGTGAATGGATTAATAATAATAATAAAAACAAATCACCCTACAGCCAATGGAGTGCAAGAGGAGGGTCGCAGGAGCCATGACAGCCACCTCTATTTGTCATCTGTGTAGGCAAGGTCTCCTAAATCAGACTGAGGCAGTTCTGTGTCGGGGGTGAGGGGGTGGGGGGGTGGGGAGGGGGGACATTATGGTCTCAACCTCACCCTCCAGTCTCCGGCTCTCCGCAGCCTTTATTATGACCAGGCTTATAAATAGAAAGCTTTGCGGAGCTTATGGTAGCTCTATCACAGACACTAGCTTGCATTCGCTTGCCATGTAATAAATGATCTAATGAATCATTCCTTTCGGCTAAGAATTTCCATAATTGGCTTCAGCCTCAGGGTACTGTTTTTGTTTGTTTTTAAACACTTCTGCCATTTTTGATTTATGTGAATGTGAAAATACCTACATTTTGCGTTCGCTGTTGCATTCAATCTACAGACAGCTCTTCAGTAGAAAGAAATCTCCAAAATAGCTGAGCCTTACGACTTATTTAGATTTCACTGGAGTCCCCAGGGTAGCATGAAAACATCTCTGAGCTAGGGTAATTTTACAAAAAACTGCTCAGAGTCCAGCAGCTATTTCTGTGCTTTTGGAATTCTGTAAACATATTGGGGAAAGAGACTTTGTCCATAACTATGTGAGCATTGCCCGGGACCCTGGCTTCCCTTATCCATGCATTGTTGGGACAGGCCTGAGCCATAGGCTCCAGGTCTACGTAGGATAGAGGGGCCTGGAGATTTGCACCTCTCTCTACTGCTCTGTTAGAAACTCCTTCTAGCCAGAGAGAAAGTCGGGCTGTTTTCCTCCCTCTCCTCCCCTCCCCTCTCCTCCCCTCCCCTCTCCTCCCCTCCTCTCCCCTCAGCTCTCTTTCCTGTCTCCTTTGCAGAAGATATCTGTCTAACTTCTAGTCCAAAATTCATCCCCTCTCCTGGTAGGGGATTATTCCTATGTGTTATAGGACTAGCAAACCCTCTGTAGGTAATAAAGGAATACTTTGTATTTACATTTGGTAGGGTTGTCATGACTACTGGCAGGATGTGCCTTGGTTGTGGATGAAAGTGATGAGCGATGGAACTCTATCTTAATTGTAAGGAGCACTGTGTTGTTAAGTACAGCATGACTTTTCCTGTGTGCCTGGGTCTTCAGGTCCAAACTAGCAGCTGCTTCCCGCTTTGGGGCCAGATAGTGTGGGCCTCCTAGCAAACCTTGGAGGAACACTTTCCATGTTCAGATGAGTTAGTAAGGAAGGATCTTTGGCCCAGATGAGGTTTTGTGGATGTGCTTATCATATAAATCGACAGTGAATTCAAGGATGTCCATCCTACAGCTTTAAATTTGGCTCCTTTTCACAAAACCTTCAATCTCAAAAATCTGTAAAGTAAAACTATTCAAAAGCACACATGTTGCTCTTGTAAATGTCACAGGCAAACTGCGTTGCATTGTTGAATTAAAAGTGCTATCATGTGATGCAAAGGGTGAATTTAAGATATTTAAAATATTAAATATTTAAATTTAAAATATTCTGTGATTTAAAAACCAAATGATAACAATTTTACTGTATAATATTATAAAGACTTTGAAAAAAATCATGGAGATTAGATGTTTCTTGACCTTTGGGAGACTTTTTCCTTGTCAGTTTCTCCGGGAAGGTCTTTTTGCCCTATTCTTCATGACCTGACATCTGGGTTGTTAACTGTTAGGTATAAAATTACATTAACTCAGGTCTTTTCCCATTTGAGTTTTAGGAATATTTAGTTATATTATTTACAGAGGCAGGTGCCATTCTTTCTCACCGGCATTTCTTTTAATTTTATTGTTTTAAGCTTGAGCACAGGGTACAGGGTTTAGCATATTCTGAGCTCTTGACAGAGCTATTAAAAGCAAAGTTGCAAGTAAGAGAAATATTCTAGAATTGGCAGTTTTCTTGAATGAAGAAGAAATGTGAGGGAAGCAAATGGAAATCTCAAGTATGCGCCTCATATTTTGGAGCCCAAGATTTTGTTTTCTGTGGCAGTTTGAAGGACGGGCCTCTTTTGCTTGAGCACATGACTTCTCATGTAGGCTCACTGATATATCCACCTTCCTTACATTGCTAATAGAAGTCACTTGCATGCACTTTCTGATGTGTCATGCATGGGCTTCAGGGAAATAAAGTTGAAGTGTTAACCTGCAGTCATTTAAATATGGATATTTGTACATCATTTAAATCCTATACATCAACCATAAGTTTCTGAATATTTGGTCTAAAGAGAAAAGAAAACCCCCCACAAAGCAAGTGAGAACAGGCTGAAAAAAAAAAAGATTCACTTTTGAAGGAAAAGAACTGTTGTTGGTAGTAACTGAGAACTTGACTTATCTCACCACGAAGTCCAGAGACCTATATTAAAACAAAACCCAAGACAACGTTAACCAGACACCTCTGCGCTGAATCCCACCAAGAGCTGTCGTATGGGTCACAACTGATACAGTTTTGTCTTGGTACCTTTGGGTGTCACTTGATTAGACCGAGGGATTCCTGGGAGGTTGAGAAAGCACATCTCCGGGTGTGCCTGTGAGGACATTTCCAGAGACAATAGGCTAATGACAGTCTGACTTAATGAACGTCTTAATTCGTTTATATATTCAGTGTCTCAGTAGACTGTCTCGAGGTAGTGGAATGGCAGAAGGTGGGGCTTTGTGCAGGAAGTGAGCCACTAAGGCTGTTTTCTTGAAAGCTCCCTCTTTGGTTTTGCTCTTTTATCTTCTTTCCAAGATGTCAGATGCTTCACTGTGCCCTCGCTACCTTGACAGACTGAAACCTTTGAAGCCATGAACAAAATGGGTCTTTCTTCCCTGCGACCACTGCTTGCAGCAGAGGAATATCTTTATTTTTGTTCCAGTATTATTTTGCTGCTTCGTGGATGTTAGATTCCTTTTCTTCAGAAGGGCATCCTAAGGAGAAGAGGGTCCTGAGGTGGGGACACTAAAAAAAAAAAGAAGTGACAGGACCGCTGAAGTGGAGCCATTGGGACAGCGGAAAGGTGACCTAACAGTTGGTTAGGTACCTAGAAGCTGGAGGGATAACTGTGGTGATAACTAGGGCCTCAACTTGAACAGGGATCATGAATACTGTGCAGAATTCCAAGACATTCCCACAGTTCACATCTCTTGGCATATACACATCCCTCTGCTATCCAAGCAAGCGTTACTCTCAGCGCAGCAGGGAAGGGATTTACAGAATAATAAGTAAGGTCCTTCCTGGGTGGGCTTTGAGAGTGAGATTGTGTTGACTAAGTCTGCTGCTGTTAGATGAGTCCCTCAAGGGGAGCAGATCTTCCTCTGAAGGAAGACTAGGAGCAAGGCACTTCTCACTGCTATCTGTGCCCTGTGACAAAAGTGTGACGCCAAGGGTGCCCCAATCAAGAGATGGGGTCTTAGACAGAGGCAGGGCACTGGATCAGAGAAACTAACTCTTCCCCAGAGCCTTCAGATATGAACCTTCTTCATAAATACTTTGCCAGACCCCAAGACTTCTTCTTACCCTGGGAAATGGGGGAAGGTGGTGATCAAAATACATTATATGCATAAATAAACTTTTATAATGAACCCCATTGTTATGTATATTTTACACATGCTAAGATAGATAGATAGATAGATAGATAGATAGATAGATAGATGATAGATAAGAACATTTCTGGGTTGATGAATTTTGGTCATTTATTATGTGCTGTGGCAATCTAATACCAAGCCAGTACAAAAAGAAAAAGAATTCCGGGCTTGCTTTTCTTTTGTTTCTGTTTTACAGTTTGGCTATTTTTGAGATAAAGTCATTTCATAAACATTTAAGGTACAGCCTGCTCTGGGGGAAGTTTCCTAATCAGAAGCATACACGTCTCAAAGCCACCATCAGATGCTCAGTAAGAAGAACACAGAGGAGAGTGTCCCATTTGGAGGTGTTCTTCACTGGTCAGTTCCTCTGATTTTTCAGTGATAAGGTTTTCTTGACAGAGGAGAGATACAGAATGCTTACGGTGGTGGGGCTATCCTAGATGACATATTATCTTATGAGTGTGTCCTTTTACTTACAGTGAGATGGTTCTCAATGTTCTGGCTGAGTCAATAGGGGTAGCTAGCAAACGTGCCATTAAGACCAGTACTTCCTGATTCTGAGTCTGTGGCAGACATCACTAGTCAATCTGCCTGTCTTTCCTCTCTGATCTGGTACACTTACTAAGTCTGTGCTCCAAGTAGCAACTAATTGATTGCAGTTCACATACGTTTGCTACCTTGGAACATATCTAGTTGAAAAAAACTTCTTTTTTTTTTTTTTTTTTTTTTGTGGTGGTGTGGGGAGTTTGGATTTTGTTAACTTTCATAGATTTTTTTTTTTAGTTTCTTTTTTTAATCTGTCTGCAAAGGTTGAATGAGATTAGCTTGCCCCCTGAGAAATTGTTGAGAAGGCAAAATGTGATTCTGGCAGCCTGAACAACAAATGTTAGGAAGCTAACATAAGTCGGCATTTCACTCATCCCTTGAATGTGACTAAATGGCCCTGAACTCACAAGTTATGAGACTCAGATATTATAACTTCTAGTTCCTACCTCAGGAACTAGACAGACACACAGTCCTTATAATATGAGGAAGGTGGCATAAGGCTGACAGTCGGTGTACAGGTCCACATAGGAATGATTTGCATGAATCCTTGCCTGTTGATGACCTCCTGTTTGGGTCATCCTGCTGCAGTATCTGGGAAGGCATTAAAATCTCTAGGATCACTGCCTGAGACACAGTTTATGTGACCCAGCCTAAAAAAAGCTTAAGCAACTCCACTTGTGGGTCACAGGGTGTTAACGTATTAGTCAATCCCGTAAAAAGCTCCCACTGGTTTAAATGGAGGTGTAGCATTGCATCACGGGCGGAGGGGCCCAAATTGTTTTTGGAGAAATATAAGGCTCTGTCTTCAGGATCATGACCCATGAGTCACACCCAGGCTCCTGAAGCCAAGTGGGGACATGGAAGAACTTGGCTTAGACACAGGGATGTGACTCATCAGAAACGATGAACTGGTTTTGAAAAAATAACAAGTCCCACCTCCTATTCTCTGCTTGCCTGCCTACCTTCTCTCTGTAACAAAGAAAAGAAAAGGAGGAAATTGTAAAAGATGCATGAGCTGCACAAACTATTATCTCTGCGTGCCTTTCGAGCCCCTGGTCTATTTTAGCTCTGGACATATTGCTCAGTTATCCTCAGAACAGATGATTGGCAAAATGACACCTGTTTTGTCTTTTTGTTTTTAAGGAAACCACTTGCTAAATGAATGTAAGAAAAATAGTAAAGTTGCAACAAATTCATATGGTGTGGTATGTAGGTCCAGCTTTTTGGTAAGATAAGGGATTTTGATTTGCAATGTATAAAGCCCACTAGCAGGAAGTTCGAGATCATTGGTGACATACCGCTGTTGATACAATGGCAGAAGGCCTGAACACATGGCGACAGCTCACGTATGAGTATGGTGGTTGTTGTGTCATGGTCCCATATGCAAGGACAACTTGTCATCTTTTGGAACATGAGGCATGTGGATTTGCCAAAGCATTGTGATTTCAGGCCACTCAATCTTACTTCTTTATTTTCTTTCCCCTCATCTTCCAGTGCCCCTTTTCTTCCCTCCACTCTCTTCTTTCTTTCAACACCGTCCTTGATCCTCCTGCCTCCGCTTTCCCAGTTTGGGCATTACAGGTATATTCCACCCTGCCCAACTTTATTTCATTAAATAATTTAATTTAAATTAAAGAAGTAATTAATTAAAGAAAATAGTACTTTAATATTCGGTGTCTATATTATAACTATCTAAATTTCTTCTGATGTGAGAAATTGCAATTCCAAATAACAAAGATTTGTCATTCATTCTCTTTGTCGCTGAGGGGAGTCTCAGTGCAAATAAGACAAAGGCTGGGGTCTCACAGAGAACAGCAGGAGTGGAGAAGCAGCTGACATCTTGAGAGATGCTCTCACTCTGGCTTCTCCTCTGGGAGTCAGTGACTCCGGTGAGCATCTTGTCTCGGAAGCAGCCCACCCACAGCCACCTCAGTGGTGAACACGAGTCTCCCCAGGCTTGGAAGCTGCTGTCTCCTCCAGGCTTCCCCAGTCTCTGCAGTGCTCACTGCTACTTAACAGAGACACATATTTTCTTCCTTGGCCTTCCACAGTTGAGTCCCACTTGGCATTTCTGTGCAAAGTTCTGGACACACATGGATCCCAGACTTCATTACAGTTTTGGGGGAAAAAAAAACAAAATAAGAGGAGAGATTTTCCATATTCACAATGGATTCTTCCATTAGTTTGCTTCCCCCCATACAGGCTTCTATTATTCTTTCCTCCAGTTCTAATGTCACTCTTACTCATCTTATCCAGCTTTTATTCACCAACCATTCTCTTTTCCCTCACTGAAGGTCCTACCTCATGCGTCACCATCATCTTGTTGAATACCTGCCCTAGTGGTCACCTAGCTTCTACCACTTGCTACCATAGGCCGGTCTGTCCTAGCTACCAGCAGCACAGTTTCAGGAGGCAATCGTCTCCGTGCCTCTTCCCAGATGAAAACTGTGAGTGATTTTAATTATCTTCCGCAGAGGTACAAGACCTCGAATGTTTGGCACCACCAACCACGTAGCTATTTAGACCTCACTTGTGCTTGCTGTTTTCTCCTCACATCTCCAGGGCAACCTGATATCCTGTCATCACTTCTCACTCTAAGACAGTGGTGTGCTTCACCTGCCTGCCTTCACAGTTGGATTTGAGCAGTGCTGAGTGCACAGAGTGTGGCTGTGTTTTAGCGTGAGTGTGGACCGTGTAACAGAAGAAGTGTTCCATGAATACTCACAAGTGCTTTTCTGGAAATGCACTAACGGATGGCTTTTTCCCCCCAACATTATATTTGTTTGTATGCTTTTCCAGCAACATGGTTGTGGATGTATTTGCTTAGAATTTCATTTGGTTTGTACTTCATGTCTTCCCTGAGTCATGACCTTCTGTGTCCTCTGTCTGCCACTAGCATCGGTATTCATAACCGTCCTTGTTATGCTCTGAAGATGAATTCCAGGAATAGTGAACATCTTAGGGTAACTACAGACTTTTGCATATTCACAGGCGGGTGTTGCCTGATCTTCCAATAATACTTGTTGAATGGGTGCATAGCAGACGGAGAGATGGGTAGATAGATGGGGAGTTAGGCATGAAGAGAGATGTAGATATGACGGGACGGATAGTAGACAAACAGACTGATGGATAGTGCTGTGCACCGTGATCAAAAGTTTCCCGCCCAATTATCTCTAGATTATCTTCCTTTCTGTGTGAATAAATTTGTTGAGCCTCTTAGTCCCTAGGGAAATCGTTACACAATAAACCTGCTAGTTACTGCAAATTAACAGAAGCAGGAAGAAACTGTTGCAGAAGCCACTGCCTTCAAGGTAACCTTTAGAGGAATCTGTTACTTTATGCTTCTCAATGCTAAATTGCTCAAGGAAAGGTTTGTGTGATCAAAGTTCAGTGACAAGTTCATTACAGCAGACTCCTGGCTATTGCTAGCTGCAGCTTGTTTGTTTGTCTTACCTATAGGGTCTCCTTTTTAATTGATGCATTTTGAACAAGGCTTAGGATGCAGGATTCAAGGAATCTTCTTTTGCAGTCATGAGTAATATCAGAGAGATGCGCGAACCTCTGGATGCTACTCTCCTGGCTGGTAGGGAAATCTGCCTCTCTCATGTCAGGTTGGCAGGCCTCTTTCCCTCCTCTGCTCTGCTTTCCAAGACACTAGGTCCCAGGCTTCCTTACGATGTGGCCTTCTCCAGCTGAGTCTCATTTGGCAGTTCTGTGGAAGGTTCTGGACACTCATGGATATCAGAATTCATTGCCATTTGGGAAATAGCAAAATAAGAGAAGGGATTGTCCGTGTCATAGTTTCCCACAGAAATGTTTTTATAAGCTTTAAACTAGCCCAGACTATGTTAATGTATGTGGTTGCTTTCTGGGCCAGTTTTCATTGTGAATAAGATGCTAAAATAAAAGGGTTCTTGTCTTCCCCTCTCTCCTGCCCTCCCTTGACTTTAAGTTCATAAGCCCATTCTGTAAGTGAATTGGGTTTTAGCAGCATCAGAAACCATGTTGTTCCTTTAGTCTATCACAATGTTTGCTTTAAGCCTCTAAGCCCTTGATAGGAACAAGGGGCTATGACAACAGCAGTGAGGTAGACAGATGCCTCTGTATAATGGTGTTTTATATGACAGTTCAATTCACTCCTAACATTGGTTTTGGCATCATGGAATCACTCAGAGAAATTTCACCTTACCCTGCACCTTTTCTCTTCTAGGGAAGAAACTATTTGTTTTGTTTTTGCCTTCACAACTCTTCCCCCACAGCATATCTAAGCCCAGTCCCCAAACCCAGGAGAACCCCAGCTGTTATTGTTATTTTTATTCTAACCAGGTGATGGGAGTGTTCAGAGTGAAAGCTGTAACCTTTGTAAGCCAGTAGCTGGCATGTCCTGGCACATCCCGATTGTTAGAGTTCTGTGCGTTTTGGTTCAAATGCTCCCTGCCTTATCTATTCCTGGTCACACCACACCTCCTGGGACTGTCTTTGTGATTTGAGCTGAGCCGTTGACTCAGGTTGCAGCAGACATAAGGGATAGTGGGAGGCTATCTTGCCGATTTTCTGTCAAAGTGAGGCTCTGGGGACTCCATGCCTCTGAGTCATTGAAGCTGAGCCCCCCCCCCCCCCCCGCCTCCTTGAATTTCCTGAAGGTTCCATGACTCCATGACTGCACGCCTGATTTAAACTAGCCAGGAATATGTAGAGCCAAGGCAACTTTGACCTACCTAGTGCAGTGAGGACCAACCACCCTGAAGGCAAGGCTGTGTCTATGTGCTTTGTGCCAGAGAGGCTTTCCTGCGCACACCAGGCTTCCAGCTCTGATAGCTAGGCTTCTGTTGTAGCCTTTTCCATGTAGAAAACAAGCAATTAGCAAAATAGATTACATGAGGCACTGAAAGCAGATCGCATGGTCCATGACCTGATCCATGGCAGGACACAGTATGTTAGCAATACTATTAGCTATTATGAAACTATTATAAATTGACAATGAGCTATAATTAATATGATACATACTATAAGCATTGCATTACAATAATATTATTCATGCACATAATCTATAGCTTTGATAGTTAATAGTACTGCACTGCAAAGATTGATAGATATTAATTTATACTGATTTGTCCCACAGAGTTTCTTTTTCTTCATCTGGACAGTGGATGTACATATAATCACACCAAAACAAAAAACAAAAAAACAAACCATGAAGTTGGTAGGACTTTTTGTAAAGATGAATAAACTGCTTTGTGCAATTCATGTAGTTTGTGTAGTTGGCTTGCATTCTGGAGCCTTCTCCCTAGTGGTTTCAGATCCTTCCTCCTTGAGGGAGAAATGCAGACAAAGGTAGCAGGTTGGATCTTGGCAATGGGCTTGTGAGAACCGGAGGCTGGGGTATGCCACAGACTGTCTGTGTTTCCCTGCCAGGGCTTCTGCCCCTGGACTTTTGACAGTCTGGAGAATCCTGTTTATCCCTTCTGAAGTATAGGTTAAAGCCGTGATGTGGAGTATTATGGAGAAGCATTGGAAAGGAAACAAAAAAGTCTTAAAATTGTAGGAATACTGTGTTCCTCTAAGAGTCTACTGAATGACACAGCATAGCTGACGTTTAAAACTATAGTCATTTGGAAGTATAATGAATTATCTGGGGTATAAAAATATCTATGATTTTGCTTTTTAAGGACACAGTAAAGTGTCATGCTGTTCATTGTTACCTGTAGTTTGTTTCCTATATTTATAATTAGAGGAAAAGAAATATTTCAGATATAAAATAAAAACTTTTCCCAGTCCTGGTTCACACATACCATGACAAGAACCTTGGCCTGCCCCAACCCAGGTACCCTTCCAGGCTGTAGTGTCAGTGGTATGACTAACTACAACGTCTCACAATCCTCTCATTTCTCATGGCTTTCTGTGCATGCTTTCAGGCTTCCTATGATACCTCTGAACCGGAGAGGTCTGTCTTTGCTGTCCCTAGGTTTAATGACAGAATGTTCCCTTTAGATTTGGCTGATCTCCAACAGTGCAGTAGGCAATAGCACCATCTGAACCAGCACTCAATAGACCTCAGATTGGGTTGCATTTAGCTTCCAGTTTGAGTGGACAGGTCTTGAGAGGTGTCCCGGGTTCAGTATCTTGAAGGACTCCAATTCTTCTGAAGCAGGTGGTCTTTAACAGGACTTTTGCTAAGAAGGCAAGCCCTTTCCAGGGTTAGAAATCTCATATTTTATTGCCCTGTGTTCAGAGTGGAGGGTGAATGGGCGGCCAGTGTTCAGTGGTATGAAAACACAGATGTAGCTGCAAGAATATGAGAGGGGGAAAGGGAAGGAAGAAAGGATGGAAAGAGGGAGGAGTTAAGGAGGGAGGAAGGGAGGGATGGAGGGAGGGAAGGAGGGAGGGAGGGAGGATGAAGCAAGCCATCCTTGCAACAACTCAAGTGGAGATGCAGATGTCATTTTTATAATACTGAGTAGTGAGGATGGCAAAGGGTGTTTAGTTATAGCGTCATCACCATTGTGAATGGTTAAGGCCACCATCACTAGGATGGGTGGGTATAAAAGGGAGAAATAGACTCACTCTTTGCTTCTCTCCTCCAGCTCTCTCTCCCTTCATGATGTTTCCACAACACTGTGACGCAGACACAAGCCCTTCACCTCACTCAGGCCCTCAGTCTTTGGCTTACCAGACTGTGGAATCACAAACCAAGTAAAGTTTTGTTAATTTCGAATGGCCAGTCTCAGGTATTTTACTTAGGCATCAGAAAATGGGCTGAGAAAAACAGAAGGAAGAAGTGAACATGGAAGAGGAAGAAAAGGCAAGGAAAGAAAACACGAAAGACTTACACCTCATTACACTTATGGGAAAGTAAATTTTATCAGTAAGAATACAGAGGTAAATATAAAATCAACAAGAATGATAGATGGATTTCGAAATTCAACAAATATTTATTGTGTGCTTTCTCTGTTCTAGGGGAAAGGTTGCAAACTTAGGCACATAAGAAGCCAAGCAAGCTGGTACTGGTATATAGACGCAGGACATTTTCTGCCCTCTGTTTCCCCTTTAAAAGGAAACAGTGGGTGGCAGTGTTTAGAATGGCACTCGAAATCTGTTGTGGACCTAGAACTTCTGTCCGCTTTCACCTTCCAAATCTTCAAGGAAACACGAAATGGAAACTTCTGTCATCCTATTTAAATAATAAATTCCCTCAAAACGTGACCATTTGAAGCAACCTTCCTATTGTCCCTCCTGGGCCTGTTAGGTCGTATTCACAGTACAGTACGGCCTGCCTTGTTTCTGCTTCTCCGTGTCTGAGGTCTTAGCTAATAGTATGGAAAACTAGGAAACCGGAACCGTCTCAACACCTACTTAGAAACCTTTCTGGGAAGACTCAGTGACCAGAACTACCAACTGACCAGATAACCCGTCTAATCAACTGGTCTCAGAGAAGTTGGACATTTGCCTAGCTTGGTTTTCTATTGCTGTGAGGACACACTCCAATTGGGAGGCAAGGGTTTGCTTCCTTTTCCACTTCCAGATCATAATTCACCCTGGAAAGAACTCAAGGGGAGACTTAACGCTGAAACCATGGAGAGGAACTGTTCCCTGGCTTGCTCTCTTGCTCTCTCACCTACCTTCTTACATGGCCCAGGACCACCTGCCCAGGGAAGGCACTGCCCACCGTGGGATGGGTATACTCTGCAGACATGCTCACAAATCAATGTGACTGAGGCAATTGTTAAACTGATGTTTCTTCTTCCCAAGTGATTCTATACTGTGTCAACTTGACAACAAAATCTATCCAATACAAACATTTTCCAAGGTGACTCAGAGCTTCAGGCACGAGTATCCCTTCAAACAAGGAGGATGCTTCATGGTCTTTTAAGATCTGGTCTTATAAGTTGTAAGGCCTTGCTCATTACCTCAGCCTTGCTCTCCTGACAAATTCATCTGGACTCCAGTGGAGGAGAATTAGACTTTGCCTCTTGCTTCAGGAGTGATTTTACATTCCAGAAGAACATGTGGAGCAGAGACGTTTCTACAACTGTCTTTGAAAAGGTACAATCTATTGTAGTACCTCATTCAAAGCTTTACTTCAGAGCTGGGGGTGTGGCTCAAAGGTACAGGGCTTGTCTAATATGCAAGACCTTGAATTCAATCCTTTAGCACTGGAAATGCAAATAAACATTCCTTGATGTTAAAAACAAGTTAAACAGTGTACATGCAGTGTGGAACACATCTATAGGCCAGGCACGGGGCAGGTGTGTGCATGTGTGTGTTGGAGGTGGTGTGGTCACTAGTTTTTACCTTTGCTTTAGAGTGTGAGAATTTAAAGATGATTAAAATTAGGCTTCTCTTGGTTTTTGTTGTTGTTGTTTTGTGTGTGTGTGTGTGTGTGTGTGTGTGTGTGTGTGTTTGTGTGCCATGACTTATGTGTGGATGTCAGAGGACAATCTAGGAATCATCACTCACCTTCAGCCTTGTTTGAATATCCTTTTACTTTCTGCTATGTTTGCCAGGCTAGCTGGCTCATTAGCTTTCATGGATTCTCTGTATCTACCTCCCACTTCTCCATCTTATGGCAGGAACACTGCATATGGCCACACCCAGCTTTACTTGAGTTCTGGGGATTCCAACTCAGGTCTTTATGCTTGCACAGCAAGTACTGTACCCACTAAGCCATCTCTTCAGCTCTAGGTTCTTCTTTCTTTAGAACACCACATAGCGTTATGAAGTTTTACCATTTCTATGAATTAGGTATTCACAATTTTTGTGCACTTTTCCAAGTTAAGGGGATTTAAGATAAGGGGAGGTACTAGGACTAGGTGTCACCATGTACCAGGAAATACAGAAAAGTAGACTTCCTCTAGCCTAGCTCTGAGTGGTATAGTGTATGGCTAAAGAAAAGACACTTGCCTTCTAAAAATACTTTCAAGACTGTTCAGAATATGTACCTCTCATTCCTCCTACAGGGATTTTACTATTAGAAACAGATCTCCACATCACAACGGAT
The DNA here is from genome assembly GCA_907169655.1 of Acomys percivali. Lineage (NCBI taxonomy): Eukaryota > Metazoa > Chordata > Mammalia > Rodentia > Muridae > Acomys > Acomys percivali. The sequence goes on along the minus strand of OU015742.1, from coordinate 15,687,281 downwards.
ATTCATGAGTTCACAGATCATTCATAAACAAAAGTCTCCATTTGCTTTTAAGTGATATGGGACTTCAGTGCTAATATGTTTGTGATCTGTCATGGGGTTCAAGTACAGCTGAAAGGATGTCCACTCCTCCAGATGAGGATGTGTACGCTGTTGATCTCTGGGCTCAGCAGCAGGTACAGCAACCTGGGGAAATGATCTGGGGACTGAAAGTCTGTCTGCATGGATATGGAGTGACAGGACTAAGTATCCCCATATCTCCTCTGACTAATAACAGAACCCTTGCCCTACAGAGCATGCTTCTCACTGTGATACTGCCTTCAACCTATTCCCAGCTCTCACGGAGCATCTTTGCTAGGCATATGCATTCCATTCATTATTCAGTGGTTATACCTGAGCCAGGATTTCTATACCCTTCACCACGATCCTGTGTGTCAGGGTGAGGTGTGTTGTGGGGATTCAAATGTATTGTCCAAAGATTAATTACGTAAATGAAGTGCCAGGTCTGGCTGTCCGATCCCAGCCCCTTCTGCATTTGGCAGGCATCCCGGTAGATCTGTGACCACAGTCTCTGTCTGAGCTCACCTTTACAGGTAATGGGACAGGCGTGTGGCATTAAAGAGCAGGAAGGCCATCAAAGGCTGGTAATTGTTTAACTCTTCCAGCACACACCTCTGAGTACATGGCCACACCCAACAGCCTGGCAGGATGTGCTGTGCATGACTGGGTGGAAGTAGTTGACATACTCTGAGCCAAGGAAAGGGTTTAGACAGGAGCTCACAGCTAACACAGGAGTCCCAGCCCATAGCTTACCTAAAATCTGAAGACTTGAAAATACCTATGCTTCAGGGAGACAGCTTCTCATTAGCTGGAGAAATGAACAATTGTGTTACTCACTGTCCATCACCTCAGTTTCCTCACCTCCGTGTAGTGAGGGATTTAAACATGTCACCCTTAAGACTCATCTCAGCTCTGACATGCTTTTTTATGTGGTGGTTCTCAAAGTAGAGGAACTAACAGAATCACTGGAAAGCTTAATACAGAACAAGCCCTGTTCCCAGGGTGCTGACTCAGAAGGGGAAGCAAACCTTACTTTCTAGTATAGCTCCAATGATGCTAAGCTGTTGCTTTGGGGAACCACACTTTAAGAGACACTGTTAGCCCATCTGATGCCTGGCTATGTTCTGAGGCTCCTTCTGAGATATCTTTCCTATCCCTTAGTGCCACAAGAGGAGGGCTTCTTCACATGAGATTTCATTTCTTAACTTTTCCCCAGTCCTCTACTTTGCTTTCTTCTACCATTGCATTGACCATGTTTGGAGAGTTCTAGAGGTTGAAAGGAAAAGGTAAGATGACACATTGGACTTTGGATCAGGCCATCTACCATAGGGTTATATTTTACCCAGCTCTATGTTATATGACTTGCCTAAGATTGTTTCTAACACACACACACACACACACACACACACACACACACACATACACACACACACACACACCACCACCACCACCACTACAACCACAACCAACAACAACAACAATGATGATGATGAAAATAACATTAAATAACTGATTTATTTATGAAAAGTAAGCTTCATAAAAATAGAGATTAAGGATAATGTTATGTGAACTTTAGATTCCCACTGTCAATATCAAGGAGTCCCACATTCAAATCATCCAAGGGGCCAGGCCAACAATCTCACATTGTGCACTGATTTGATGAGAAGCAATAGGTAGGTGAAGAAGAGAGGACATTCAGGCATAAAGCATCTCAACGGTTTTTGGCATTTTACTGGACAAACTGAGGTTTTTTTTTGGCTACTGGCTTGCAAGATCCCGTTGGTTCCCTCTCATTTCTGTACCTTAAGAATAAGAAAAGGAGATGTTACTGAGATCTTGAGTTTGTCTTGATTCATATTGCTTATACTAGATTAGGAAGACGTGTGCCTCAGGAACAATGTGGCATTACTGGGAGGTTCTTTGCACATATACAGTCATCTCTTGTTGACCATGTGGGATCGGTTCCAGGACTTCCGCAGATGCTCAAATCTCTTACACAAAAAGGAAGGGTATTTGCATATGTTCTGTCCATATTCTCCCAAATGCTTTCAATCCTGTCCATGTTACTAACTGTGTTTAAAAATACAGATGCTGTTTAAGAAGTAGTTGTTGTACTGTGTTGTTTAGCAGTTCATGGCCAGAAAGCAATATATATATATATATATATATATATATATATATATATATATATATATATATTGTACAGGCACAATTTTTTTTCAAACATTTTTCTGGGGTATGTTGAAGCCACTGATGTGGAGCCCATGAAAACAGAGAACTCTCTATAGTCTAGGAGCTCATGGTGTGTTCTAAAACAGCTGACAGGGTGCTTCCTAGTATTCATGCCCTTGTATATTTTTTCCTTTGGGTTTGGATTACGATCAATGACTTGCTTCTTACAAAGATAATCTGATGCAAATGAGGAGATTTCTACCTACTGTTCTCATTCCTCCATCCCTTTCCCTGAGCAGAACAAAACCACATGGCAAAGAACTATAGTGGCCTCTAGCTGGCTTCCCATATGGGCTGTGGCTCATGCCATCTAGGTTGGAAGTTGGTCCTTCTCTAGTCAAGTCTTCAAAGGAGACCACAGATGTGGCCCACACCTGCATGATAGCCTCCAGAGACAGGATCTAGCTGTAATGACAAAGATTCCTTAAATGCATGATGTTAGGTCAGGGGTCACTGTTTATGCAACATGAAATAATTGGCCTGAATGAAATCTTCTAACACTGGGCATTTCATCAGAAGTAGGTAGTGAGCATTTGCAAAATTCAAGTCCTAAAATTGTTTTCAGCTGAGTTGTGGAACCAACTTGAACCAGTTCAATGCCAGTGTTGCCCAACTCTTTCTAACTCTACATCCAAGAATGACACGTTATTAGCATGAAATCTGTGTGGTGGAAATATTTACAGAATGAAAATTTGTAAAAAGTAATGCAATTTTGGGGTATAATTTGGGGTATAATTTACTAGGTTCAACCATAAACCCTGCTCCCCTTTGTTCCTCACCAATATCAGAAACTTAGCAAGCAATGTGTGGAGCATTCTAGTGATGTCTGCACTGCAGGAATCTATGTGCTGTGTACCATGGAGGATGTTGCACAGCCCCATCCTTTAATCAACATGGTATTTGACTCCACAGTGTCTGCAAACTTCTAAACAGAATTTTAGCCCATGACCATGAAATGTCCCTATCTCTAGTTACTGATGGGAGAGTTCTGCCACCTGCTCTTGGCTTGATTATGCCCCTGGGATGGTTTTGTGATCTGTTTCAAGTAAAGCTTCTGGGCAAGACAAAAATGTCAAGCCAGACAACCTGGCATTTGGTACCTGCTTATGCATAAATGTTTGCGTTTATGACTTTCTCTTCAATACTGTATTCATCTACTCTGATAGGGAGGTTGGTGAGAGTGTGTCTCACTAATCTCTTATTATGAAAAGTTATCAGTATCAGTGCAAAGGAACTGGGAATTATAAATTGACCAAGATCAGTTTGCACTATGGATTTCCAAAGCCCCAACAAAGGGACAGTATATTATGAATCTTCATCTGTAGCTGGGGAATTTGGAGTGTAGGCCTAAGGGTCACCCAAGTTTCTATGGCTTTCGTGGGACAATGCTTATGTATTTCAAACAAGCTGACTCTACAGCATGCTTCTTGCCTTTCAAATGAAATTCACCCATCCCCTCTTTTAGTGCTGTAGTTAAAATTCTTCCTGGGAAATTCCAGGGGAGGAAACCCAGACTACATATCATAATTCTCTCTGTGAGGAAATGCTCACTGACCTGAATTTCCATGTTTGCTGTTGTGGTTTGGGGCCACATTTTCATTTCTGTTCACTTATGTTGTACACTTAGAACATCTCAACTCCCTGACCCTGCTGCTTGAAAATGACCATTTCCACATTCTACCCAAATGACAAGTCTTTCATATTCCAGTGACCTTGACTCTCCACCTTCCCAGCTCAGAGCTCCCAGTGACTGCCCCTTGTTCTGAATCCTAGGCTGTGCTGTGGATCATTTCTGTATGTGGGCCTTGGAGAGGAGAGAACACCCGCCAATCTGATGTCAAGGCCATTTCCTAGAAAAACCTGGGGGTGAGAGAAATTGTTGTTCCAATCATACCTTTGTCTTTGAAGCCTATATAATCTTAGGAGACTTACTCAGCTTCTTTCTGATTGCATTTGCTTCTCTGTGAAATGAAGTATTAATGTGATCCACCTCATAAATCATTGTTAGGATTAAATGAGTTGAGATGCATAAAATGTTTGGAGCAGTGCCAAGTATACAGAAATATTGAGAGCTAATGTTACTCCTTACCGTGTATAAACTAGCTGTTAGGCTGCTTCTTGGGTATATGCATGTCAGCTGGGAAGGATGGCCTTGTGCTGTTAGATGTATCGTCAGCCTGCCTTTTCATTTATTTGGCTTGTCTTTCTCTCATCAGAAGTGTTGTGTTAGCTATCTGTTACTCTTTGTGTAACAAATTCTCCCAAATTTAGCTACTTAAAGCATATGTTTACCAATACTCTGCTGTGCTTGGGATTTGCCTTGCTGTGTGCAGGCCACAGGGGAAGAGAACAAGCTCGGTCCTGATGCAACTTGGTGAGCTGGATTGGAAGTGAGGCTCCCCTTTTCTGAGGAATAGGAGAGGGGTATGAAGGAGAGGATGTGGGATAGGGAGGTGAGGAGGAATGGGGCTATGACCAGGATGTAAAGTGAATGAATAGATGAATAAATGAATGAATGAATGAATAAATAAATCTTTCTTGGGATTAAAAAAAAGCATATGCTTATTACCTCCTTTTTTAAAGTCTAGAACTTCCAGAGTAGTTTGTTAGTGTGGTTATGGCTTTGGATTGCTCGTGAGATTACAGTCACGTTGTTATCTTGGGAAAATCATCCCTGGGATCAAATAGGAGATGATCAGACTTCAGGTTTACTCACAAGGATGATGGCAAGCCTCAGCTCCTTACCATAGGGGCCTCTCCACAGAGTGCGTAGATGATCTTCTGGCATGATAGCTGGTTGTTCCAGAGAGACAAAGACAAGAGAACCCAAGATAATCGTTTTAGAGCCTAATATCACATGTGATGTCTTATGTCTTCCTTCCTTCCCTATTCACTAGAATCACAACACAAATCCAATACATCTAAATAAGTAGAAAATGTTACTCCATCACAAATGGAAGCAGTTATGATAGAAACTGTGATGATTTTCAAGCTAGCACAAATATATTTCACAGCCTAGAGACCATAGGTATTTCAGTGCATTCTGTAGAACAACTAACACAGTTGCCAAATGACAAAAGATTGAATTGGCTTCTCTGAGGTCACACAGCTACTTGGCCACAGAAGGCAGAGTCTGCTTTCGTAACTCTTGCCTCTAGTTGGCTCTTGTTCCCAAGTCACGTTGATGGATGGAGTCACTCCATTATGTATGGTGGCATGCTCTAATGCACTAGGTTACTGAAAGATTAAAATCTGTACTCACTTTCTTGAGACACTGTCCAATGTGGTAGCCAGTAACCAAAGGTGTTGTAAAGGATATGTGTTGTCAAGTTCTTTTATAAAAGAATAAAACTGACTTTATCAGTGACTTTTTGACTGGTTATATGTGAAAGTAATAATTGTCTGGCTATATTGAAATAGCTAAAATATATTATTCAAGTTCATTTTTCTTATTTTTCCTACTTTTTCAATATGGTTTCTAGATGATTCGAAATTAGATAGACATCTGACATTATAGTCAATGTAAAGATGTTTTTGTTTTGATCCCAAGTGTGGGATGTGAAACAGGCTTGGGTAAAGGTGTGCAGTGTTTTTCCACTGAAAACAGACTTGTGAGAGAACAGATGATATTTGTTCACTGGAACAGGGACCACCAAAACAAGAAATGGGGCTTTTGGTCTTGGCTGTTCATCACTCTACTTAGAGACAGTCACCTTGGCTGAATTGCTGGTTTGCTGTTTAACTGGTCTGCTGGAATCCTGCCTACTACACCAGTGGAATCGCTCCAAGGAACTGAACCTAAAAAAGGTCTATCTCTTCTGTTCCTATTAACCTGTTTTTTCTCCTGACTAGGGTAGGTGGGTTGGAAGGGAGGTGTAAGCATTAAAGAACCTCAAATAAAGTGAGTTTGAACAAATTCAAAGCCTATATGACATAACCGTGTTGCTGTTCTTTTTTTTTTTTTTTCCTTGTTGCTGTTCTTTTTTTTTTTTTTTTTTTTTTTTTTTTTTTTTTTTTTTTTTTTTTTTCTTGTTGCTGTTCTTGGTTGGGCAGATTGCCAACCTCATTTTCCACATTTTGGTCAGCCACTGTCTTGTATCTACTTCTAGCCTTATTTCCATCAATAGTGCTTGAGTGACAGCAAAACAAGCAGTGTGGGACGCATGTTCTCTCGGCAAAAGACACATAACTGCGGAACCAGTGCAGGTGCTCCCAATAGTCTAATGCTTTGGGTCTGTACAAAGAACAATAATAACTAATACATCTTGGACAGCTTGTGGCAAGGATTGCCGATGGCAACTGTTGCTGGGTAAGCTTAAAATCTTCTCCAACTTTCTACCCAAAGACTGGTTCCTAAAACTTCCTCCTCTGAAAGACAGTATCATAGTAAAGGCCACCAACAGGACCCATTCTGTTCTAAGTTCTTGTCCCTCTTTTTCCTCCCTTTCTTTACTCTTACCTTGACTTTCTTTCTTTTATTATAAGTTAAGTTAAAGAAAAAAAATTAAGCCTGGGTTAGACTTTGAACTATGTTATAAAACAAAGTCAAAGATTGCATCTCCTTGGCTGGACTGTATATTTGCAATATTGATCAGTGAAAAATACTGAAAACCAAGCATTTATGGGACAGAGTTTCATCCTCTCACTGTACAGCACTCAGAAGGCCTGTTTGCTCAGCGTCCTTATTTATAATTCATTTCATGCTCTGGAAAGGAAAATGTCCCTTGCATGTTAATTCAAAGTGGTTGCTCTGCACATTCTTTCCACACAAGGCCCAGTTCTGCTCCCTGCATTGATCAACGAGTAGGCCCTGAAGCCTCCTGCAGACCTCCGCCCCAGTCACCCTTTTTCGTTGACATTCCAAACTGCTAAGATCACAAAAGTACTGCGGGGACAGTAGCTCGAGGACACGTATTCCCTAAGAGAGAATCCTTGACTTTCACGGTATGTGACTTAGCTATTTTCCCATCCTTGTAAGGGCTTGACACTGTTTCAGAAAATAGTGTCGAATTGGGGAATGTCGTTTCTGGTTTCTTTCTCACTGACCCGTGCCATTCAGTTTCTTCGCTCTCCTCAAAACCTTTTTTGGAATGAGGCAGGATAGAAAATAAACAAATAAAACTGTCCCTGAAGTAAAAGGCAGATGGACAATTTGAAGATTAGTTCTCTCTCAAATACTTGAAGGAAGATGATGCATTCTAGACTTTGACAAGGACATCTTAGGAGATGAGCAGTGACTTGATGGAGACACAAGTCATTGCTGCCATGAGTTTTGCCAGTTGTGTGCACACACACATCTCAGAAACTCCCAAGTTTTCTATCTCATCCATCTTGAAATTTCATTATGGTCCTTATCCATCTGGAGCAAGGGATGCTGGGATCTGCTGTAAGCTAAGTTCAAGCCAGGCATCATTGGGATGAACAAACTAAAAGGGCACTCTGTAGAATCAGAACATGTGATGTTATGGCATGTTCAATTGCGCATATGTCCTTCTGTCATCTATAAGCATATATAAATAAGACTTGGTAGAAACAGACCGTCCTGTGTAATGGTGTGTTTTGTTGTGCATATGTCCTATTGTTGTGTATAAGTATATATAAAGGAGAAGGGTTGTCCAGAAGAATCCCTGAGATAGAGATCTTAAACATCCTCAAAGGCCTGTGAGTTAAAGCGTGTACCTCACTTCCAAAGCTGTGAGCCAAAGACAGGTATTTTATCTTTGGATTAGATCATCTGTGAGTGTTGGATGGCCAGTATGCTACCTGATGCCCTACTGAACACTGATGACTTCAGTAGAAGAAGGTAGCTGGTTACAGGGAAAGGTGGATTAAAGTTGTATTTTGCTGTTTTCAGAAATGGAAAACAATAAAAACAACACAGGTATCACCCAACTGTGAGTAAAAAGCAGTGGAAAGTAATAAAGGGTTAAGTTGTTAAAACAGACATTTTCTCTATATGGAATTTTATGGAAGGCACATTTCTAACAATGACCTGGACCTACTTTGTAAATCCTTCTGTTACGAAAACAAAATGAAGTTGGTGTCTTGTAAGGGAGGTTGTTTGGGGGTTATGTTTTTATGACAACAACAGAGGCGGAAGTTAGTTACTGGGACAGCAGTTCACAAGCACAGAGACGGTGGTAGTGCAGTATATGTCTGGGAGACATTTGGCAGCATCTACAGATGTTTTTGGTGTGTAGTCATAGGGGAGGTTCCTGGTACCTAATGGATGAAAGCCAGGATATTTCTAAGGATGCTGCTAAGAGTGCCTTAGTGCAAAGATAGCCCCTGGCAACAAATAATTACCCAGTTCAGAGCATTAAAATGTGTTGAGGATGAAACATACTGAACTGTAGCAAGACAGGCACCCTACGCCTGGATCTGGAGAGCCTTATATCAGACATCTAAAGACAAGGACAATGAGTAGGGTTTTTTTTTCATGTTCATAAGAAAGTTCTTTGCTTGATTAGACAAGTAGAATTTCAAGAGAAGAGAAGCTGAGGAAAAAAATAAAGAATATGGCTCCTGCCTATAATCTACTGTATAGGTTCAGAGCAAGAATCACAAGTGGCAGGATTATTAGGCATTACTCCTGATATGACAATGAAGGCGCTTTCATCCCAGAAGTTCTAATTTACATGAAGACATCTGTCCTTTCCAGAAAAACCAGGCTATGCTCTTAAAATCATGCACATTTGTGCCTCCAGGTCTGTCTTGACCATAATTTTGCAACCATTTATATATCAATTAGAGACAATAAAATGTCCTTGAACTGTTAAATGAATGAAATTGGAGCTGTAGATCCATAAAAAGACACCGAGAAACATTAAATCCATCTGTATAGCTAAATGAAAGAAGCCTAGCCTAAGAAGGGTACATACCCTTGATTGTAACTATGTGACTTACTTGAGAGGCAAAACAGGAATTTTTTGACATGAAGAATATCAGTGGTCATGGCAGACAGGGAAAGAGAGAAAGGGATAATAGCTGAGGCAGCCCATGGTTTTAGGTCATTGAACTATTAGGTATGACGCTGAAATGCTGGACCAAAGTTATCATGTGGTGGTGGTGGTGGGGAATCCATAGATTGTTCATCACAGTAGTTCTCATGCCAATGAGAAGTATTAATCAATAGCAATTAGTTAAATATTTCACCACTCATAGCACCTCACTACACCAAACACAAGATATTAAAATGGGGGCACTGTAGGGGTGGATACAAGGTACATAGAAACTCCTCACTTTCGGCTTCCTCTTTCTGGAAACCTGAAAAGTCACTCAAAACAATGTTCACTCATGAAGCACGTTAACCAAATACACATAGAGATAAAACTTACCCACAACTGAGTGGATTTGACTGTCTTTGATTTCTCTCAGCTGAGCTTGTTCTAGGGAAATGCTTTTTCCTCACTAGTCTCTGAATATTGCTATTATCAAAAGTACAATGCAAAAATGAATACAATGAATAAAGCACTGATATTATTGTGGCCTTTCTGCTCATGTCAGTGGCTCATCTGACAAATTAGGACTATAACTCTGCTTCCTTGGTACTCTCGAGGCCTTAGATAATGATGACTGATCATCTATATTTTCTTTGGATGGTTTTGATTTGGCCTGTTTTCTGGGTGTAATTACTAGCAGCACCCTGTCCTGGACTAGATAATCAATAATGTTATCATCTTGCTATAGTGCTATAGCCCAGAGAAGGAGTTGTCACGTACAGTAAAAAGTCAGGCCTGGTTACTCCAGGTTGTATGGGTAGTGTCTGAAATAGACAGGTTAGACTGAGAACAGAGGTGTGCCCGCCAGAACCAAATGTTCTCAAAACAAATGGCTTTATCAGATGAAACTATAACTTAGATCTGAAAATGATAGAATACAACCTTTGTGCTGAAAACACAAAAAGCAGCTTAAATAGTATGAGGGTTGGCTAAAGTTGAACTTCAGGCCATGAGAGATCCTTACAAGCTTAAGCCATGAAAGGAAGTTCCAAGGAGCTTTCACAGGTCATGTTTCTACCACCCAAAGTGCTTATGAGGCACAGAGCACAGGGCTCTTGCTTCTAAAACTGTATAGCTTTGAGTCAATGCTGGATGACAGTTTTCTACCTGCCAGCATGGGACCGTCTACTCACCCACTATTATTGTCCATCCATATAACACATATCTACTCTAGCCAAGCTTGTTTGATATATAGTGAAGGACAGAGAATGTAAAATAATTGAATTTTAGTGTGCAAATGTCAAACTAAGAATGGAGTCCTCTGATGGAATATCTGAGTATTTGTGAGAAAATGCCAAGAAAACAAGAGTCTTATGATCTCAGTTTTTTTTCAAAAACATAAAATTATTCTTGGGATGGGTTTTCATGATCTTTCCAGGTATAGCAGATACCATTTTGAATCTGGCCTTTCTTTAAATTTTTTATCTCCATGAACATAGGAATTGGCTCCAACATTACAATTTTTGATGTCCCTTTTCTCTTCAAATTGTGTGTTTTGTATTTCCCTTTGCTCCACTTGCTTATTTCATTGTGGGTCTGCATAAGATAATCAATAATGACCACATGACACAGTCAACACTAAGCTTTCTTGAAATCTTCCCTGTCAAAGCTATGAATCCAAAATTCTCCAGTTTAACCTCTAGTCAATTTTTAGCACAAAAGCAGAAAGGAGACACATTCTTTGCCAAAATATCAGAACAATGGTCTGTAAATTAGCTGATAATATACTTCTCTGGAACTTCTTGGGCTGGGACCCCACAGTCCACATCATCCTCAGTACCACTGACTTCTATGATGCTACTAGGATGGACCATTAAGTCTTGCTTGAAGCACTCAATTGCTTGTCTACTCCAAGTTCTAAAGTCATCTATAGCCCTCCAACAAACATGGTCAAGCTAGTCACAGAAATACCTCCTGCCTGGTACCAACTTCTGTCCTAGTTAGTGTCCTGATGTTGTAAATGGTCACCATAACCAATGGAAATAAAAGGAAACATTTACTTGGGGGCTTGATTACAGTTTTAGAGGCTTAGACCATGATCATTATAGTGGGAAGTTGACGGCATGGAGCAGTAGCTGAGAGGTTTTCATCCTAGTCCTCGAGCAGTGGGGTGTGGGGAAGAGGGGGGAGAAAGAGAGAGAGACTGGGCCTGGTGTGAGCTTTTGACAACTCAAAGCTCATTCTCAGTGACATGCCTCCCTTAAGAAAGCCACACCTCCTAACCCTAATCCTCTAACACTTCCACTCTATGATGACTAGACATTCAAATATATGAGCTTATGGGAGCCATTTTCATTCAAGCCAATGTATATGTGTGTGTGTGTGTGTGTGTGTGTGTGTGTGTGTGTGTGTGTGTGTGGTGTGTGGAGAGAGAGAGAGAGAGAGAGAGAGAGAGAGAGAGAGAGAGAGAGAGGCGCCCTAATCAAAACCACAGGGAGGTATTTCTGGAGATGAGCCCAGTGATGTTGCTCCACCTAGATCTGAGGACTGCACAAGAGAGCCAGCCCTGTGAGCCCTGTGAAATACTGATAACCATGTGAAGGTTCAACTCACAGTTCCTGTGGGATTACTGAGTTGCCTAAATCACATGCCAGGAGGAAATATGATACCTATTTTTTAAGTTTTTCTTGATAAGCAAAAAGAAAACCAGAGTCTTGAGTAATTTTATGAGCTTTTCAAGGAAAATAATTACTTTCTTTTCATAGTTGTTTCTTTTTTATAGTTACCTCATATGCACCTCTAAAATTAAGTCCTGTTTAGTCCCTTCCTTTGCTTTATAGCTTCTCCTCTTTACTATCCTGCATGAGAAGTTTCTCCGAACCCTAGTGGCTTAAAAATGATGCTGAGTTACTTTGTAGATTGCTGTATAATCTATAATCGAGGCCGACTCTAATGGGGCAAGCTTCTTTTCATCCCATTCGGTGTTAAGCAGCTCAAGAAAGGAGCCCTGATATCACCTATTAGCATAACTGATCCAAGGGCTTGCCACTGATGATGTAGCTGCTCTTGAGAAAGCCTGGTCCATTTAATAATGTTTCAGGATGGATAATGGACCATAAGAAGCCGAGCCGGTGAGTAAGGAACATGTCTGCTTCCTACTGCTTGGCTTCGCTTGGCCTCATTTGTTCAGCTTCATTATCTGAGAGTGGTAAGACGAAGGAGAGGAGGCCATCTACCAAGACTGCAGTAATGTGCATAAGGTCCGTAGGTGTGAAACCTCACCAAAGCACAGAATGCCAAGATTCCATTCAGAGAGAAGGGAAATGCATCCATGGAAATTAATGAGAAATACAGACACTCCATCAGAGTTCAAAAACTGGAAACTGGTCAGACCGGAAAAAGATCTAGAGAAATATGATTGGGGGGTGGGTGGGGGGGAGGAGTGGGAGACAAATTTCTCAGAGTTTGCAACATGATACTTGGAGTGGAAAGGAACTTGTTTTGCTTTCCACAGCAGGAGAATAATCTCCATGTCACAAACAAGAGGGAGCATCCTGACTTTCGAGGGTCACCAGGATGGTCATCTCCACACGTGACACCCTCTTACAACAGCAGAGTAATAACTTGTTCGAAATTTAAGAGCCAGTGGAATGAATGCCTTTGGGCCTGGGCTCTCAGGTTAAATAAGCCAAATCACTTTCTCCTTCTGGATGTCTTAAATCCCAATGATCACCTTAGGACACATTAGGAAGTCCATGAAAACTCTGGAAGGTTCCATAGGAAGTGTTCCTGCCAGTAGGATATGAAGGTTGAAACAGCCAAGCAAGGAAGGGGATGTTTGCTCTTAGAGGGTGTGGAATTTCATCCAGAGACCAGAGAAGGCTCTCCATCCTCAGAATGTTTGAGGCTTTGAACAAGGGCCACTCACGGGCTGCTTGGATGAAGTCTGCCTCTGGACATGTCAAGCAAGCACTGAAGTGTTTATGTTTCAAACTATGGATTTTCTCTGGCCTCAGCAGGGGTGATAAGGGAGTCTCTTCCCTGTCAGAGAAAAATTGTCTGCTAGAATCCCCCTCATATCCTCCCAGGAGACCACCCTCCTACCGTTTTTAGGTCTCCAGATTATCCCAGAGCGGCCCCCTCCCACAGTTTCTGTTTTCTCTTCAGGCCTTCTGTCCTCCAGTCCCTGCTCTTCGAGGTCTGAGCTCCACCCTCGTATCTTTTTGCACACTCTCTCCTACCTTGCTCCCTCTGTTCAGCTGCTACTGTCTAATCTATCTCCCATCTCAGGGGATGATGGGAGCCCATCCCTGACACTAACAATACTCTGCTATATTTGCAGACAGGAACCTAGTAGAGTTGTCCTCCGGTAGGCTCCACCCAGCAATGCTTTGAAACAGATGCTGAGACTCAGAGCCACACATTGGGCGATGCTTAGGGAGTCTTGTGGGAAAATGGGGAAGAGGGAGGGGAAAGCAGCCTGGAGGTGATACGAGGGGCCTGCTGAGACTGAAGAACCAACACATGGACTGGGCCTGGGTCCACTACACAATTAGCCAGTGGGAAGCTCAGACTTCGACTTCCTGTGGTTCCTCTAGTAGTAAGAGTGGGGCCTGTCTCTGACATAGACTCTGTTGTCAGCTTTTTCATCATTCCCCTCCGGCCCCCCTACGATCCCCCGCCCGCCCCTTTCCCCTGGGCGGACAGCCTTGCCAGGCCACAAGGGGAAGAGGACACGCTCATTTCTGATGTGGGGCAGATGAGAAAGGGAGCTCCTCTTTTCTGAGGAAGGGAGGACGGGACTGGGTGAGGAGGGGGGATGGGGCTACAAGGAGGATGTAAAGTGAATAACCAAATAAAAGAAGAAAAAAGAAAAGAAAAAAGAAAAATTGTCAATGAACAGAATGCACTAAGCAAACCGTTGCCATGTGTGCGTGCGCTGTTTTAAGGCTGGGTGTGCCCTCACTGCCGTCAGGATCATAATCATGCCAACATGTCTTATGGCATCATTCGTGAAGCTCCCCACATGCTGAAGTGCTGATAGCATTCACTGCTGCCCTCTTTCTAGCAGGTCCAGATGGACGGTTTTTTTATTATTGCCCATGTCCAGGCTTCTACTCCTGGCTTGCTTTGCTCACTCTTCTCTCCTGGCTCCCTCATTTTTCCCTCCAATTGTGTCTTAGCTCAGGCTGCCATAAGAAATCATACAGGTGGCTCATAAACTGCATTCTCCCATGGTTTTATATCTGGAAATGCCAGTCTCCGGGTGGTCCCAGTCTTGGGAGGTCCTCTTCCGGGTAAGAGGCTCTACATACAGCCACAAAGTGGAAAAGCAAGAGATTTCTCAGAGCACTGACTCCATTCCCAACGGCTCTCCCTTAAGGACTGGGCTTCCTCCTCCAAGTGAAGGTTCTTTTTTTTTTTTTAAATTTATTCTTGTTAGATCTCAATGGTTAACCCATCCCTTGTATCATCCCATTCTTCCCTCCCTCTCATTTTCCCCTTATTCCCCTCCCCTATGACTGTTCCTGAGGGGGATTACCTCCCCCTGTATATGCTCATAGGGTATCAAGTCTCTTCTTGGTAACCTGCTGTTCTTCCTCTGAGTGCCACCAGGTCTCCCCCTCCAGGGGACATGGTCAAAAGTGAGGCACCAGAGTATGTAAGAAAGTCATATCCCACTCTCCACTCAACTGTGGAGAATGTTCTGACCATTGGCTAGATCTGGGTAGGGGTTTAAAGTTTACTGCCTGTATTGTCCTTGGCTGGTGCCTTAGTTTGAGCGGTACCCCTTGGCCCAAATCTGCCTATCATAATGTTCTACTTGTAGGTTTCTAGGACCCTCTGGATCTTTCTACTTTGCTATCCTCCCATGCTAAATAGTCCCATTTCCCCTATAGAAATAGAAGCAATTATTGATAGTCTCCCAACCAAAAAAAGCCCAGGGCCAGATGGTTTCAGTGCAGAATTCTACCAGACCTTCAAGGGCGAGCTAATACCGATACTCTTCAAGCTACTCCAAAAGATAGAAATGGATGGAACATTGCCAAATTCATTCTATGAGGCCATAGTCACATTGATACCTAAACCTCACAAAGACTCAACAAAGAAAGAGAATTTCAGACCAATTTCTCTTATGAATATCGATGCAAATGCAGGTTCTTAATACTATCTCATTGAGGGTTAGAGTTGCAGTGTTTAAACAGAGAGGGCGCACAAAGATGGAGTCCACTGCAACCACAACCCTCTTCTCTTACAGTTGATTCTCCCATTGTAGATGGTTCTGCTTTTTGTTAAGCCTTTGGGGGGGTCTAGTCATTTGCTTAAATGCTCCTTTTTTGTTTTTTAAAACATCATTTAGACATGAGAAATTCTTCAGTGGGAGTATACAAAATGATCTTTTGGTCTAACATACTTCAGAGGCTCCTTTTTCTTTGTGGAAGGCATGTAGTGTTTTCACTGAATGGATGGCCAGGGCCATGTCTATGGCTGAGCTTAGCCACTGGTTCAGTCCTATTCCTCGTCCTGTCCTCTTGAATTAAACATGTTGGCTCATTTGAGTAGTATTTTAAGTATGTATGGATGCGTGCATCGAGACACAGTTGTAAATGGCTCAGACAGGCTTCCAACCTATTAGGTAACCTAGAATGACTTTGACTCCTGATCCGCTCACCTTTACCTGTCTAGTTCTGGGTTTGCAGGATGTGCCACTAAACCTGACTTAAACACTCTTTTCTAAGGATAGAAACTAATAAAACCTCTGGGAAAGCCATTTGTTGTTTCTACCTCTTAGTATTTTTGCTTTAAAAACAAAAGACTCTGATTAAGTTAAATTGAGATTATTGTTTTCTAGCTCTGATGCTATAAGATTATGTGTATGAAGGGAGAATTGGTCCATGAATGACCAATAGTTTAATTCAGTAAAATCTCACAAGCAGTAGGCTTAAACACTTCTTGCTTAATAGCTCAGAAAGCTCAAAGTCATGGGATAAAGTTGATACATTAGATGGTTTCATCTGTAAACATTTCCTCTTGAAATAAGGCATTTGTTTTGTAATAGCGATGTTAGGGTCTTCAAATGAATAGGATCATAAGTGTTATTATATAGAATATATATGACACACCAAGTTTATCAATGAAATATTTCAATTGCAAAAATTCTGAGTATACATGGTTATTAATTTATTAATGTAGACAAAGTCTCAATTTATTGTCCTGGCTTGCCTGAAGCTCACTATACAGACCCAGCTGACCCTGATCTCATAGAGATCTGCTCTCTTCTTCCCAGGTGCTGGGATTAAAGGTGCGTGCCACTATGCCGAGCTCATACCCAGAAACTTTACGAGATTATGAATATATTAAATGTGTGTTAGTATAAGGGTGAAGAATTTATTAAAATAGTTAGAACCCTAAAGAATATTCTAGGTGCATCATTATCCATGGACATGCATGAGTACTCAGAGAAAGTTTCAGAAATCAGCAGATTTGGTTGCCTAGACATTGTTTATTTGGTGGTGGTTAGGTAGGAGGAGGAAATGGGAGGTAAGATTAGGAAGAGAAAGCCATTTATAATAACCATGGATATTATTAAGCAATAATGCCTGGGAACTGCAGAGCTAGCCAGTTTCTGAAAGAGCTTGCTATAGA
This sequence comes from Acomys percivali, assembly GCA_907169655.1. Lineage (NCBI taxonomy): Eukaryota > Metazoa > Chordata > Mammalia > Rodentia > Muridae > Acomys > Acomys percivali. The sequence continues at coordinate 15,670,404 of OU015742.1, read as the reverse complement.
TGATGGATGAAGCATATTTTGGTACTTCATCATACATTTAGTTCTAATCACATTTCGCTTAATGATATACTTCCTCAGAATGTAAGAAAAAAACAAAACTGCAAAAAATATATAGTAGCAATACCAACTTCCTAAAAAAAAATTAAAAACTAGAAAGGCATAAATTAAAAATGGAAGCTAAGCAAAGAAAAATACGCTATTGCATTGACATCCAACTCTAGCCTGTGTGTGACTCATAAATAATTTGAACATATTCTTAGCAAAAAAATTAACTTTATAATTGCTGACATCAAAACTGAAATTTCTAAGCTAACTGAGGAAACTTGTATTAGAGTAGCAAATATGGAATCAAGTATATGTCTATACCTATGTCTGTGTCTATGTCTCTATGTATCAAGTATATATAGAAGCAAGTATATATACTCTAGGAATATACTGATGTTCATCCTATAGATTAGCATGCCAAGAGCTGTTGTTAAGTATTTCCTAGCTCTAAATGTATCACTTCTGTGTTAAAAAATAAAGATGGTGAAATGTTTGAGACAACAAATAAGAAGAAGAAAACAATCTCTATAACAACTTGGGGTAGGATCTTTCACCTGAGGTTTTGGTTGATGCGGAAAAATTGTGTTTCTGAACAGGAGCAACACAGATAGGGTGTGGGACCATAACTGCATCAACACTTGTGTTGAAGGTGATGTTCTTTCAATACTTAATAGATGTTTCCATATCTGTGTTTCTTGGAAATAAATGAAAACAATTCTTAAGCCATGCCAGTGAAGAGATAAGCAGTGAGGATATTCTGCCGCAGTCAGCTCGGTTTTGAAACTTCTCGCTTGCCCTCTTTTCTCCTAGTACAATAATCTTTCAGGCTAATATTAAACTCATTTGCAAACCACAGTGAGTAGTGAAGGGTGAGTGCCCAGAATTGTGCTAAAACAAGGGATTAACAGTTTTATATGCCAGGTATAGTGTTCACAGGCGCTCTTATATTACATTTCCACTACTGGATAAGATTATTTACTGGTGAAATATTTTATTTACTGTCATTTCTGTATTTTTTTTAATGTATAGAAGCAATGGTTTCTCATTTTTAAAAAGTCAAACTATGTAGCAATATCTAAAGCAAGAAATGAAATCCCCTTCCCTCAGCACTTTAAAAAATAAAATAAAATAAAATAAAATAAAATAAAATAAGGTTCTAGCAGTTTGTAGTTTATCGCCACTGATATCAACACTTTGTAATTTTAAAAACTCAGAACCAGTGCTAACCCACCTTTTCTGCAATTTCTCTTTCCTCCTAACAGTGCCTCAGGGGTTTTTGCTTCTGCCTATTTGTAGGAGTTGCTAATGTAAACTCTGGCAGCTACCTCGGTGGAAAGGCTAAAGATGCTGAAGATAGCCCAGATGCAATACCTAACGTTCACACTGTCCCTGCTTCCCCATTAGAGCTGCTCACATTCCTTTCTTGGGCCCTGAAATATGGATTGATGAACATCTCTTTTTCTGCTGAGAAATCAAGGCTGCAGGATGAAAGTGAGTCTGGCCCTAGTGGCCATGGCCACACAGAGACACAGGAAAAGAAGTGACTTTCCTTGAACAAAGTCACCTTTTCCGGGAGGCCAAGGGGGGTTTTTTTCACCTAAAATCCCCTAAATGGCCATAGAAAAAGCAATAAAAGTTACTGGTGGTGCCTGGTTCTTTTTCTTCTAGTCTTTGTTTACTTTTGATTAACATTTCACTTCCTTCCATTTGCCTTTAATTGATTAGAACCAGGAAGTCCTGTTTTGTCCTAACTGGTTGACAGGGGAAGCAACCATGGGTATTTTTGATTGCGTGAATCCTTATTCTGTGACTCAAGCCAACACATTTTCAGGAAGATTATCACATTATCAGGATAATCTGATAAACCCTAGCTTCCCTCTCTGTGACTAGAAGAATGAGAAGCTATGGAGATGTCACCCATGTCTGGACCCTACTAATATAAAACAGATACTACTGACTCACCTCAAAAAATACCCGGACAGCCAGATTTCTCTACCCTCTTGATCTAACCTTTTTTGCCACACAGTGGGCTTTCTGCTATGGCACTTGTCAGCTTGGCCTCCCTGTTCACTGGCTTCACACTGAAACTGGAATAGAATAGCCCCTGGTATTAAACGCCAAGACTCCATGTGACCAAGTATCACTCATTCCCAACTTCGTGGCTCTCCAGTCCAATCCCACTTCAAAGCTTTTGCCTTAAAACAGTCTTTCTTTGGTATTTTAAAGCCACAGCTCCAGGGCTGGTGAGATGGCTCAGCAGGTAAGCCTTCTCGATAAACTTGATGACTTGAATTCAATCCTGGGAGCCACATGGTAGAGGAAGAGAAGGTCATATTCTGGCCGCCATGCATGCACGTGCACACGGATACACACAGACAAATAAACGTAGTAATAAAGATTAAGACCATAACTCCAATGTTACCTCTTTGAGATATTTTGTCATCTTCCCGCTCCTATCCAAGCCAAGCATATCATCACATTATTCTATTGTAGTTCATTTCCAGGATCTATCACTGCCATTTGTAATTTACTTATTGTTCATCTCTCTTGATGAACAATATAGAACCCAAGATGAAAGAAGTATCTTATATAGATGACTCTATCCTGAGACCTTTGAAACACTCCTTGCACAAATTCAGCCATAAAAGTCTTCTGAGTGAAGTAATAGATAAGTGACCTACTGTCACACGCCTAGCACACTGCAAACCAGAAGTGGCTTCAGAAAGTCACAATGGATGGCTACTTCTAATCAGTTGGTTGTCTCTGTGTGTTATCCTTACAACTCCCGCTGGTACTTTTTATGTTACCGTTTTATTGGTTCTTGGTGATTTTCATGTCATGCACCCGAATCCCACTCATCTCCTCTCCTCTCATACTCACCCTCCACTGTTGGGGCTTCTTCTGGAGCATCCATTCAGATGGATTGGTTAAAGTCCAGACATGGGAATTGTCGTTTCTATGAAAAGTCCACTGTATCAATGTTGTGTAAAGAATCCTTCCCCAAATCTCTGATTGTTTAATAAAGATGAGCAGCCTATCATTGTACCAGAAGACAGGGAGGTGTGACTCCATTCTCAGTCTTGAGGTCCTCAGGTAGGGGACCAGGAGTGAGGAAGAGAAGAAAGAAGAGGAGGAAAAGGTGGAGGAGGAAAAGGAAGAGAAGGAGGAAGAGGAGGAGAAGGAGGAAGAGGACGAGAAGGAGGAAGAGGAGGAGGAGGAGGAGGAAGAGGAAAGACATGCCTATGAGGACTGACCTCACAGAGCAGAAGCAGCTCAGGCAGGATCAATATGGCAATCAATTTAGGGCATGTGGCTAGGGAGTAGCCCCAGACTAGCACAGAGGATTAGAATAGGTGAATATCTGCCCAGTTCTAGTGCCCTAAAACTTGTTGAATAAATCTATATGTCTCTCATTATTTGGGAGTTGGAATGGGTGATTAGAAAAGGCTCCCCAAATTTATCACATCTTTACACTCCACCCTTGCAATCTCCTCCTGAAAAAAGGGGGAAAATCTCACTGTGGAAGCTGTAGTGTGTCACAGTGTGTCTCACAGTATGCCCTTTTCTCTACACTTCTTTGCTTGCAAATGTTTATTGAATTGAGTCATTGGTCTGATATGAGGCCTCTGGCTTCTGCTACTCTACCAATATTGGAACGCCTCTCAGATATCCTGTTGTTTCCCTGTGTCATGGACATCCTGTAGTTTTGGATCTGTAGGATCATCTCTTTCTTGTACTCCAGCAGTTCAATGATGTTGGGGTAGGCTTATTCAAAGTCCTGTATCTGGGACTGAAAGGTTTCTGAACTGGTCATCCTGCCAGCTCTCCCACACCCATACCACTGGGATGAGCTCTACTGCCCTGCCCCAACTGGCCCATCCAATGCCACAACCAGCAAGCGGCAGAATCAGCTCTCCCTCTTTCATCAAGGCTGGCTTATCTGTGCCTGTGCCATTAGGGTCAGCTCTCTTGTGCCGCTCAGGCTAAGTGCAAGGCCCATTATCCTGATTGCTGCAGCAGGCCTCCAGCTGGCTCACTTGTAAGCCCCACAACCTGGTCCAGCTCTACACTGCTGCCCAGGCAAGGTACTGGGCCTGGTTTCCCAAGTGTTGAAGCAGGTGAAGGACAGGGCCAGTTCTCCCACTCTCATGACCCTGGGTGGGGCCAGCACTGATGCCTACCACAGGTGGCAAGGAACTAGGGAGGGGAGGATGGCATCTCTCCCCCATCACCACTACTGCACCAGCTGGTACTTTTTTATCCCCAATTTTCAACCTAGATGCCATAGAACTCTTTATGCTGTACCAAACTTCAGTTGAGGCCTTTGTTTGGATAATCTCCCTCCAGTTGCTCTAGGATACAGGGCATGTTGGACCTACTTATACAGTTGACAAAACCAGGACTTAATTTCCCAGCATCATCTTACTAGTGCATTCTAGGAAGAAGATTTGAAGCCAGGGCGTTATAGACAGTAGGCTTAACCAAGGAGGTCCACTTCTCACAGCTATGGTATGCAACATCATTGGCTATGTCTTCTGTCTTTGCAGACTCCATACATTTGCAAGTAACGTGCCTTCAAATTACATTCAAATCACTTTCAACACCCCTCTAACCTCATTACAACCTAAAGAGAGAGTGCACAGCTCCCTGCTGCTCCCCCTGGCATCAGCTGAATTCTTCACTGGTTTTCACATCATTGTTCAGTGTGAACAGTGTCCTAGCTCCGCACAACCTGTTCTGCTCTCTTTCTTTACCCACCTGCTCATCTTTTCCTCGGTGCTGTACTCATGTTTTCAGACCCAACTCATATATCCTTTGTCACCTCCTTAAAGGAGTTGATGACTATTCCGTGACATGTCTGCAGTGTCAGTCTCTAGACTTTATTGCATCTCTCATCACCCTCAGCTCTCTTCTCAGACAAATTTCCCAGATCAGGCTTTGGGATTATTTCCTAGGACGTACTTGGTACTGTGATATAGTTCTGAAACTTTTTTAAATTCTGAAAAAATAAAATAATACACATACATAATAGACAATGCATTTTTTAAATGCCAAGTGTACAGCTTTTGCACGATTGTTTGGCTTTATCTACAAATGCTAAGCATGATGTGAGATCCAGAAATTCTGCTCTTAAGTATATGTTCTAAGGAGGCAAATGTTTATGATCACCCAGAGGTGAAATAGAAGTTTTATAATGGTATGGATTATGATACCAAAGACTGGAAATCACCCAGATACCTACAAGCATTATAATTTACAGAGAACATGGTATTTATTGGTATGCGTGTGTGTATATGTCTGCAAAGTGTAACTGCAGAACAACAAGTTATAAAGTTACAATAGATCTACCGACAGCACTAAAGACAATAAAAAGCCAGGCACAGGAGAGCATCTCTATGTAATTCCAGCTCACTGGCAGAAAGGGAGGCAAAACGGGTCTTTGGGTTAGGAGCGCCGTGCCCCTTGTGGAGGACTTGCTGATAGAAAGGCTCTCATGGCACCTTCCTGGGTGTTGGGTACTTTGTTCTTAACTGGCATCAGGCTCTAAACAGACCTCACGGAGGGAATAAAATTTGTTCCTCTCTGGGAGACTCCGGATAAGGCGAGGGAGGAGGGACCAATAAAGGAAGCATAGAGAAGAGAGATTGTTTTGGAAAGTGAAGTGAATTTAAAAAAAAAATGTCTCCCCATCTGCCTGTAATTTTAGGCCTCACAATTTCACAATTTACTTCAAATCTTTCTCCACAGTGATGAGAATCACATCCAAATTAGCATGTAATCCGGCTAGAAAGTTGAACCCTGTATGCGTGTGAGCGTGCGCATGCGTGCGGAGGCCCGAAGCCGATCTTGGGTGCTATTTCTTAGGTGCTGCCCAGTTTGGTGAGACAGAGTTTCTCACTGGTCTGGAACTTGCTAGGCCAGCTATTCTAGCTAGGCAAGAAATCTCAAGCATCTACCTGTCTCTACCTCCCCAGTGCTGGAATTACAAATGCATGCCTCTACACTGGCCCTTTAAATGTAGATTCTGGGGATTGGCCTCAAGGTCTTTGTGTTTTCAAGACCTTTAATGATTGAACAATCTCCTGAGTCTAGAAGCTGGAGTCTTGTATTATGTCTGTAATTTTATCTCACTTTCTATCCAGCATCGCTTGCTCTTCATAAGACACAATATGGCATCTCTTAGAATGAATGGGTCGGAGTCAAGCATCTGCGTGGCTAACAGCAAATGTACAATCCAACTCTTTCTGCTTGGGACCATTTTACTTGGCTTCTAGGGGATGGTGATTATCAATTGAGCATGAAGGAAGTGGTCTGATTACGTGTAGACATCTCTCCTTTCCGGACAGTGGAGCCGACGGGTACTCACAGCCCCTGCTAATTTGCAGAGTGGATTCTTTTGAGAAGCCAGTGTGACTCTGTCTGGCATTGTTCCCATAGCAATAGCACATCCATACTGTTTCTTCACCAAGTTCAATGTTATATTTCTTCCCTGTCACAGGAGTGGGATTTGATCTGTATTTCTTGGCTGGAGTAAACTCATGAAGATCAAACACAGGCTTCGTCAAACGAGACAGTGATCTTCTGCTGAAGAAAATGAATTTCCTTCTTTTCCTAAGGCAAGCACGCGAGAATGTTGAGAGTTATGATAGTGTTGAATTTCAGATCCAGCACACTGAAGAAAGCCCGGCTGTGATGCGGCATTTCCTCGTATGTATTTCCACGGCTCCTTGAGAGCACAAAGTAAGCTTCAGACTGACTGCTGAGATGTGAGATATTCATTAATACTGATATTACATATGAAAAAGGGAAATGTGGTGTATTTGATTTGAGATGTGTGTGCTCCTGTATGTGTGTGAGCATGTGTGTGTTCCATACATTAGAGTAACTTGAGGACAAAGGAAATCACAGCTCATAAATTAATGACTAAAACTGTTTGAATGACACCCCTAGCTGCTAACCTTGTCTAGAGAGACACACACCTTTACTTTTATGGACAGTTAAAAGCAATTGTGTCCATCCTACATGCTTGTAAGATTTATAATTATCTTTGGTCTGCATGTAAGATTTGTGTTCTCATATAAACTCCATAGCTAGAGCTTCATTCGTATGATGAAACACACAAAGTAATGTTTTATTAGAATAATGGTCAACACTTCGTAGCTCCATTCTTTTCCTTACTGCTTTGACTAAAATTTCCCCTCATGGCACCCAGAATTATTGGGGTTCCTTTTAAATAATAGACCTTCTCCTCAAGTAAAGAGTTCCTAAGAATTTATTGTCTTTACTTATTATAGAGGATGAGAAATTGTGTCAAATAAAAACAATGTGCATAAATCTAGAGTTCCAGTAGACTGGTTTTAATAGTAAGTAGGGTAATAATCTGATGCTTCTAGAGAATGTGAATTGTAAGAAGGGCAGGAGAAGGGCTTTTCACAGGTTGGAAGTGTGTGTCACAGTGTTCCTTATTACTATCAGTATGGTATCTTTGGCTAAAAAGCAATGGATAAACAGCAAAATGGCTGGGAGAGATATGGAAGCACATGCTGACCAGATGCCTGAGTGGACTTTTGTAAATCCAGCATCTAGCCAACACACACTGAGGCCAGATTACCTCAAGATCATTTTCTAGGTCTATGTAAAATGAAGGGGAAGCCATCAAAGGCTATTATGTCCCATCAGCTGGTAGAGGTCCACTGGAGAACTTCGGGCTCCTCCAAAGGAGGTTAGGGACCCCATCCTGCCCCTGCCCCTGCCCCTGCCTCTGCCTCTGTTCATCCTCCTTCCCTAGAAGCCAGTAGGAGGAGTCCCCGGTCTGATTATTATTTGAAATGAATCACGTACTTCTTTTAGAAATGGTGAAAGGCTCTTGGTGCTTTCAGGGGAAAAAAATGCATGTGTGTTTGTGCATGTGTACATGTGTTTCTCTGTGTGTCTGTGTGTGTACATGTATACATGTGTTTCTCTGTGTGTCTGTGTGTGTGAAAGAGAATATTAACAGGGGTGACTGTCTTAGTTGAGATTCCCTAGAATGACACCGGAGGCATGGATTTATGGGAAAACAGTTTATTTGGACAATATAAGTGAAAAGAAGACCCTCAAAAGTCATCCTCTACCAATTTCTTAAAGAATTATAATTGTGGGGGTAGGGCCCCTGAAGCTAATGTGGCCCATGGGCAGATTATTGACTCCCCCCATTAGCACCTTTGAGAAAGACTGAGTTACCTGTTCAACAGTCCTTTCAACTTGTAAATTCTTCTAGCTGGAATGGAGTCTGAGAGTCTGTGGGTGCCTTCAGAAAGAGTGGCAAGGAGTCCCGGGGACTCCTCAAACTCTTCTGACTCATATGTCTTCAGGGCTAGTCAGGTGGTTTCTCTTTATTAGAGTCTCTATCTAGGGACTGGTATAATAATGGCTTTTGCTACTCTTGGGAAGAAAGGTGCTCTGGCCCATGATGCTATGAGACTAGGAGCCTAACGCCTGTGTGACACTCTTCCCAGTTAGTCCCAAGCAATGGGCTAAGTCAATAGGGAAATCCTGTCCCAGACTTTAGAATGCTGAGTCTCATTAAGCCACTGTACTAGAAGTATGAGTCACTGTGGCAGTAGGAATTAGGCACTAGAACGTCTACATCCCAGGCCATTATTCAGTTCTCCAGGCCTTTCCATCTCCTCCAGGAAATGGAGAAATAGGTGCAAAATAACCCTCTTTTTTCCTGAGCCAGAAAGACTTAGTCATACATAACCCAGGGATAACTAACTATTATAGGCCATAGTGCTCTGGCAAAGGATAGGGTGTTGATGCTGGCAAGTTTTAATACCAGATACTCCTAGACTCACAGAAGAATGAAAACCCAATAAGCCTACTGCAAACAAAATAACAGACAAATAAGCAAACAACCTTTATAAGTCAAAAAGTTCACTGAACACAGGAACTCTACTGAACACAGTAGCTTAACCTCACCTACCACATATGGATTCAGAACACTTACATTAGGGTCACTTAATAAAAAATTTACTTTATTATAAAATGTTGAATAATTCTCTTGAGTCATTAAACTCTTTACTGAAAGTAACAAATAGAATGGTCACATGGGCACACAGGTGCATTGTCACAGAGCTGCAAAGACAGGAACCTTCTGCAGCTAATCTATTCTCCTTGTGTTCGCTAAGATGAGGTCATGACTCAGCCGACCCATCACACTCTTGAACAGTAGCAGGTAAAACCAAGGGCCCTGCCTGCTGACTTGTTTTGTTTTGTTTTTTTTAACTTTGATACGATACATTGATAGGCTCTCTTTAAACACACAATAGTGCATTTATAATATTAAGTTATACTTGCCGTACAAAATAGGAATCCCACTCCTGAGTTTTGACCCAAGGGAAATGAAAACTGAGGCTCACGCACAAAGCTACATGTAGCTGTCTGTAGCAGCTTTCCTGATAACTGATAAAATATGGAGAGAACTAATGGATGAATACCCGGTGTGCCAATAACATACTGTGATGCCACCAGCCAATGGGCTCCTAAGAATAAAAAGTAACAAACTAATATCCCCGAGGAGCAGCTTGAAGGAACCTCCATGTGTTATTCAGGATGGGCAAAGACTACCTACTGTACAGTCGCACATAGATTATGAGACCTATGAAAAATCAGAGTTCTGAGGACAAAACACTTACTGTCCTGTTGCTGGGGGATGGGCTTGTGTGCTGTGTATTTCAGATGCTTATTTCTGCGGCCCCAAGAGCTGGTCTCAGTCATTTCTATGAAGAATCTCCTGTCTCCATGTTGTGTAAACTATGCTCCCCATTCATCTCTGATTGGTTAATTAAGAAGATGGGGAACCAATGGCTGGGCAGAGAAGACAGTAGGAAGGACTTCCATTCCCAGCCTTGGGGGCTCAGGAGAGAGAGAGAGAGAGAGAGAGAGAGAGAGAGAGAGAGAGAGAGAGAGAGAGAGAGAGAGAGAGAGAGAAGCAAAGCTGCCATGAGGAGTTCACTATGAGAAGCGAGTTACAGCAGAAAGCCAAGGCTGATTGAGATCGCAAATAAAAAGACATGGCGCTGGAAGGTAGCGAGACTAGCACAACTGGGAAGAACAGATGGATATCTGACTGGTTATAGAGCTTAAGGCTTGTTGAGTAAAATTAATAGGTCTCTGTGTCATTACTTGAGAGCTAGAGTGGGCACAGAAGAAGCCCCCGCTAATACATAATTTACATCCCGTGGCTGCCTGGACCTTCCTAACTTTAACCTTAGGAAGGATTCATGGCGACGACTCAAGGGGTTTTACAGAGTGAGGAGCTGTTCTGTGGTGCGTATCTACCCACACCTGTCAAAACTGGCTAAATAAATTACACCTCCGTGAGCCCACCCCTCAAAAATAAGAAAGAGAAAACTGATAGCTCTCCATTAGGACACTAAAATAATAGTGACTTGGGAAGGGGATACAAAGGTATCAAAAGTATTATAAAAGCCACAAGGAGGTTTGGCTGTGAGGTAATAAGATGTCAGGCTGTCCCTTCCAGAGCTCAAAGGTGGTAATAGGTTCCTGGGGCCATGAGTTCTGGTCTTGACCCTTTCTAACAATTATTCTGTGGTTATCAATACCAGCACTTCCTCTATCTCATACACACACACACACACACACACACACACACACACACACACACACACA
>OU015742.1:15607542-15650808 GCA_907169655.1 Acomys percivali | reverse complement strand
CACACACACACACACACACACACACACACACACACACACACACACACTGAGCCATTTGGGAGGAGTTTCTAGGCAGGAGGAAATCTCTTTCATGTGTCCTTTTTCTTATACTACCACATGGTGACTTAGAAACTATCACTCCAGTTCAGTTTGTTGTTTCATTCATAGTATGTCTTACTTTATGTTCAAAGAAAAAAAAAAGACAGAGATTGATTTCAACTTTAAACAGGTATGTTATATGTATATCATTTGGGGAAGATAAAAAAAACTGCAAGCAGTTAAGAATGTTGCAACTTTTAAGTGTTCCTCAGCCATCTGTTTAGTTTCTTTACCTATTTTTAATTGGTTAATTTGTTTTTTACATTCAACATTTTAGTTCTTTAGATATTCTATATACTAACCTTTTATCAGATGTGTAAATAGTTTTGTTTAAAAAAAAAAAAACAAAGCCCCATTCTTTACTGAAATGTAGCTACTCTTTTTCTTCCAGAAGCTGTTCAGTTTCCTGAGCTGTTGGTGTTCTGTTTAGAGCATCCTTCTGTGTGGCAATGAGTCCCAATCTGTCCCCTACTTTCTCTTCCATCATATTTGCGATATCTGGTCTTAGGTTGAGGTCTTTGATCCACTTGGAGTTAAGTTTTGTTCAGAATGATAAATATGTGTCTCTTTTCATTCTTCTGCTTACATCCCTCCAGTTTGACCAGCATCACTTACTGAAATGTGGTCTTGTCTTTGTATTTTTTCCTCTTTATATAAAAAAAAATCACATGTTTATAGGTATTTGAACTAATGTCTGGTTCTTCAAGGATATTCCATTGGTCAAAGTGTCTGTTTTTATGTCAGTACTATACCTTTGTAATGCAACCTAAAATCTGGGGTGGTGATACCTCAAGCAGTTCTTTTATTATTCAGGATTACTTTAACTATTCTGTTTAACTATTCCTGTTCACATACAAGTTGAAGATTGTCTTTTCAACTTTGTGAACAATTGCATTGTAATTGTGATGGGAATTGCATTTTTAGATTTTTTTTGGTAGAACGTCCATTTTGACAATATTAATTCTACTGACCCACATGCATAGGAGATCACTCCATTTTCTGATGTCTTCTTCAACCTTAAAGCTTTTATTATACAAGTCTTTCACTTGCTTGGTTAGCAATATCCCAAGATTATTTTTAAATTTTAATTTATTGTAACTTATTCAGATTATATCCCAATTGTTATCCCCTCACTTGTATCTTCCCGTTCCCACATTCCCTCCTTTTTTTGTCCTATTCCCCTCCCCTTGGTGTGTAACAGAAGAGGACCTCTTCCCCTACCATATGACCACAGCCTATCAGGTCTCATCCAGATAGCCTGCTTTATCTTCCTCTGTGTGTCCACAGGGTCTCCCCACTGAGGGGAAGTGATCAAATCAGGGGCACCAGAGTCCATGTCAGAGGCCGTTCCAGCTCTCCCCACAAGTGGAGAATGAAGTGTCCATTGGCTAGATCTGAACGGGGGTGGGGGGTGGGGGGGGTGGGGGGTCTAGGTTTACTGCATGCATTGTCCTTGGTTGGTACACTAGTTTGTGCAGGCCTCCCTGGGTCTAGATCTACATGCCTTAATGGTCTCTACTAAAGACATCACCAGGGATTTATATATATATATATAGCTGAGAAATACGTTCACTGAAATATTAGGATACAAATTCAACACATAAAAATCAGTAGCCTTCCTGTTTACAAATCACAAACCACACTGAGAAAGAAACTGGGGAAGTAGTATCTTTCATGAAAACATTTTTTTTAAAATATCCTGCATGGACATCCCTGATCATATAGTTTTTGACTTTTAGTCGGCCTATGTAGTGGATTACTATTGATGTTCATATGCAAATTAAACTACTTTGAAATTTCTTCTTACCTCAATCAGAATGACCAAGATCAATAAGACAACTGACAGCACGTGCTGTTGAGGATCTGGAAAAATGGCAGCACTTGCTTGTTCCTGGTGGGAGTGCAAACTAATGTAGCTTCCTAAAAGAAGCTTAAAAATGACAACACAAGACCCAGCTATACCACTTCTAGAAATATACCCAAATGGTTCTATATATTACTATAGATATATTTGCTAAACTATATTCACTGCTTCTGTACTCAAAATGGCCAGAAACTGAAAACAGCCTATATATTCATTAACTGATAATGAAAAGGTGGTGCATTTATATAATGGAATATTATACAGCTATTAAAAATGAAATTACCAAGTGATGAATATTACCTGTTTTCTCTTATATGTGGATGTTAGCTTTTAAGCTTTAGATATGCGTGCTTCATTTAGAATAAGCACAGAGGTTATGTAGCTAGTAAAGGAGCAGGGGAAAAGAGTGGAATCCTACAAAGAAGAGGAAATAAAATATAGTATTATAAGGAGATGAAAAAGACACTAGAGTAGGAGGATTGTATGGGGAAGACAAAGGGAGGGCCAGGAAAAGGAGGGAATATGAAGAGGAATAACTGAAGCTACAGGCATTTTGAAAAGCCACATGGAAACCTACTACTATAGAAATTTCCTAAAACATGTATGTATATGAAAGGGATTTAAGTGGAGCCATTATAAAATGAGGAAAACGGTGCCTCACTAGGCACCCTGGGGAACCAAGTATGTCCTCCAGTGCCCAGAATGGATTACATCTTGTTTATTGGTTTCTTTGAGCCACCTGATATTAAGACCCAATTTCTGAAGATACCACTAACTTACATCATCGAGTAGAGAGAAATTGAGTTGGTGCTCAAATAGAAGCTTCACCTGTATTTACTAGTGTTCACGGTGCCGAAAGACATTTTGCAGGATAACGGAGGAGATATGTAATCATCAAGACATATTGGTGAAGCAGTGGCACAAATGTTATGCAAGAATCAATTACTTTTTTATTGGATTTAAGGCACCATCCATGAGATTTAACTATTGGCAGGTATTTGATCCCATTGTGAACCGTGAGATTGTGAAGTATAAAAACCTGTTTCTTATTTGGTGTGGTTTAGCCCTGACACACACCTTTAATCCAAGAACTTTCTGTTTATTGTAAATAGGTAATTATGGTGTGGCTCAGCCCTAGCACACACTTTCACTCTATGAGCTTTCTGTAAACAGGATTTAGTAAAGTTAATCCTCGGTCAAAAGGTGGAGCAAGAAACCAGCTGGCAGGGATTAAGTAGAAAGGAGGGACTTTGAGAGAAGAGTATTTAAGACAGCATGAAGAAGAAGAAGGAGCTCTTTGGATTTTAGACTTTTGGCTTTTTCCTCCTAGACTGTGAGGTGAGCCAGCAGGCCTTTTCTTCCTGAGCTGTCAGTTGAGCTAGCATGTTTTTAGCCCTGAGCTTTTGGCCTTTTGGATTTTGGGGATTTTAGCTTTGAGCTTTTGGGTTTCAGCCATTTCCTTTAGGATGTGAGCTGAGTAGGAAGGTGAACTAGGATTTTTCTCTGCCTTTCTGAGCTAGCAGGTTTGTACCCTAGCATCTGGCTCCTGAGTCTTCATTAGGATTTTTCTTTCTTTATAATGACACACCACTAAAATGGTCAAGAACTTGAGACTACGTAAGTTATAGGCCTAGAGGTAAACCTACTATTAATGGTTCTGCTAAAGGAACATTCCGATAAAATTATTCCTAATGGCATACTGCCATATCTATAGATCAGTGCTTCCGTCAAACCTCATCAGAGAAGTGTCTTCTTGCAAGAGATGGTAATTTACAGGGAGATTTGCAGTTGGACAATGTGCAGAGAGTAAGAGATGAGCTGTGGAGCACACAGCTCTAAGTGGACTGTCTTTATCAGAGCCCTCCCCTCAAGGCTCAAGGGTCTATGCAGAAAAGGAGGAAAAAGCATAAGAGCCAGGGGTAGCAGATGACTGCAGGGAAACAGTGTCTTCCAGACACACATGTGAACTCACAGAGACTGTGATGGTACACACAACAGCACAAGTTCATACCAGACAGAATTCCAGAACTAGGAAAAAACACTGAACCTTATTCCCGTCCCTAACCGAGAAGCTATTTGTGACTGATACCTGCTGGGAAAGGAAAAATCAGTTTTCTTCTGAGGAGTTGTCACTGGAACTATCAACTGCACTCCTGGGTAGGTCCCATGACCTAGGAGTAGTTGACCAACACAAAACAGACTCCCTGTTTCCGTGTGTGTGTGTGTGTGTGTGTGTGTGTGTGTGTGTGTGTGTGTGTTTGTGTGTGTGTGTGTGTATGTATACTGTTTGATTTGTTCTGAAATTTTTGTTTAATTATTTTTCTTTTACTTGTTTTGTTGTTGCTATTGTTGTTTATTTGTTTGTTTAGGTTTTTGGGGGGTTGGGGTTTTCTTTGTTTTTGTTTTTGTTTTGAGACAGGGTTTCTCTGTGTAGCCTTGGCTGTCTTGGACTCACTTTGCAGACCAGGCTGGCCTTGAACTCACAGAGATCTGCCTGCCTCTGCCTCCCAAGTGTTGAGATTAAAGGAGTGTGCCACCATGCCTGGCCTTCTTTTTCTTGTTTTAATTCGTCTGTTTTGATTTCCTTTCTTTCTTCCCCCTGATTTGTTTTTTTGAGAGAGAAAGAGGGAGAGAAGTTGGCATAGTAGGAAAAGGGGAGGGTGAAAATATGATCAAAATATTTTGTATGAAAAAGTTGTAAATACAATTTTAAAAAATATTCTAAGTATTTAAGTGGAAGACTCCTGGTTAATTAAGTCTTATAACTCAGTTGAGTGCTGAAGATACCCTGACCGAAGGGACAGAAGTGGTTTGTTCAAGGCCACGCAGATTGTAGTCTCCATCTCTTCTGCACCACAATGCCTGTTTCTTCTTCAAAGTCCACCACACACTCCCCATGAGAGCTTGGGAAAGACCCATCACATGCCTGGTCAGTGCCTGTGTTCTAATATGGTCCCTGCCTCTGTTTGCCCTCCTTTGGTGTCATAGCTAACCTGTGGCCGCCGCTTCCTTCTCCCTGCTCTCAGCTAATGGCAACAGGTCTCTGGTATTCCTGCCCCACATTCTTTCACGTGGATTTCGGGCCTGACAGGAATCAGGCTCTTTGAGAATGGCCATGTGGGCACTAATCAACAAGTGCCTCAGATGGCTGTGGTTCCCTCTGAATTCCTGTGCAGAGGGGCACACCACTGCGGTGTAGAGAAGGGTGAAAAATCTCTCTGTTATGGCTAGCCCTGGTGCTCCCTGGTCTCCTCGGCCTTCCTTCACCCTTCCCTCTGGATTCAAGCTGCCTGCTAATGTCTTTTCATTGACGCCAACAGACCGCACTAGCACCTCTTGATGAGACAGAAGGTACATGCACTGAGGGGCTCTTACTTTGAAAATAGGAGATTAAAAAAAAATCTCCTGTTAAAAACGAGGAATTCCCGAAATTT
This sequence comes from Acomys percivali, assembly GCA_907169655.1. Taxonomy (NCBI): domain Eukaryota; kingdom Metazoa; phylum Chordata; class Mammalia; order Rodentia; family Muridae; genus Acomys; species Acomys percivali. The sequence continues at coordinate 15,645,411 of OU015742.1, read as the reverse complement.
GGGGACAAATGGATTGATCTAGAAATTATCATAATGAGTGAGTTCACCCAGAAGCAAAAAGAGACAAACGGTATATACTCACTTATATCAAAACATTAGTCCAAGGGATACGTACCATGAAAATTTTTACTTACCAGGAAAGTGGGTCAGGGGAGAGGTCATCCTATTGAGACTTTAGGTGAGAGTAGCATGGAAGAATGGGGAAATAGTAGGACCCACAGGGTCCTGGAAACCTACAAGAAGAACTTTATGACAGGCGGATCTGGGTCCTGGGGTCCTCCTCAAACTAAGGCATCAGCCAAGGAGAATATAGGCAGTAAACTTCGAACCCCTACCAAGACCTAGCCAACGAACATGATATTCTCCACCGTTGAGTGGAGAGTGAGATCTGACTCTCACATGAACTCTGGCGCCCCTTTTCTGACCACGTCCCCTGGATGGGGAGGCCTGACGGCACTCAGAGGAGGGATAGCAAGTTACCAAGAAGAGACTCAACATCCTAAGAGCATATATAGGGGGAGGAGGTCTCCCTCAATCACAGACATAGGGGAGGGGAGAAGGGGGGAAGTGAGAGGGAAGGAAGAATGGGAGGAAACAGGAGAAGGGCTAACAATCGAGATGTAATATGAATAAACTAATTTAAAAAAAAATCTCTTGTCAGGATTGAATGCAGGTCCAATCACACCACACATACCGATGCGCCACATGTGGCCCAGGTGAGGGTTTGGGTTTTGTTTGAGTTTGTTTCATTTTGGAAGACAGGGTCCCTCCCTAGTTCCTAGACTTCAGACATGGACACCCTACCCTGTTGAAGGCTTTTTTTTTTTTTTTAACCATCTGTCATATCATGGTTGTGATCTCATTGTACTTAGTGCTTTAAAGAAATGTCATGAGGACATATTGCAGATGCTCGTGGCTATCTTTCTCCACCTCCAAGGAAAGGCAACCTGGTATCAGGGCAGAGAGCACCTTGAAGTTTTCATATTGAGGACTGGCTCCCTGATGCAAAATGGACAGATCTCGGGCATCCTGATTCCTACCTCAAGCAGGTACAGTAACCTGTCCGCAAAGGCTGCCCTGCCTTTCCCATTTCCACCTGTCACTTGAAAGCCAAACCAGAGTGACTCACTGGCGGCCTAACACATCAAAGAAGGGAAACAAGTTATGAATAGGTGGGGTGCGTGCGCCAACCTCACTGCACTTGAGGGTTTGGGGCACCAAGACTAGCCCAAGAGAAAAGGCAAGGGGCCAGTGTCTGCTCCACACACCCCACTCTCCCTTCGCTGTTCTTTGAAAGCTGTCTCTTCCATGTTCCCACTTTGATCAGTCTCATTTCCAAAACACTGATTCTTAGTCTTCCTGGGACTTCACTCAAAGAGTATGTTTTGTCTCTTTAGGACAAATCTATAAAACTCAGTCAAGTTCTACTGAGGCCTCTGGGTGCCCACAGCATACAGGTGCTAAGACGCAAAGAGACAAAAATGATCCCTCCCCACCTGAAAGATCATTTGCAGATCATTTGCTCTGTCAAGAAATACCACTATGATAAACTTTGAAATTACCTGGTTAGTTAAGATAAACAAGGAGACCATTTTTAGCTGGCGGTGGCTATGTGGTTACAAGTGTAGGTTTTGAAGCCAGACTGCCCTGTGTTAAGAATTCAGCTATCAGAAGACACATGCTCTTTAACATTGAGGATGTGGCCACCTCTGGACCCAGTAGTAGGCTGGGTTTTATTGTTGTTGTTGTTGTTGTTGTTGTTGTTGTTGTTGTTGTTGTTGTTTATTCACTTTACTTCCTGATTGTAGCTTCCTCCCTCCTCTCCTCCCAGTCCCACTCTCCCTCCATCTTCTCCCATCCCCCTCAGAAAAAGGGAGCCCCCCTCACCCACCTACCCCACCCCACCCCAACTCATCAAGTCGTATCAGGACTGACCTTCTTCCTCCCCTGTGGTCAGGCGAGGCAGCCCACCCGCAGGGAGTGATCAAAAAGCAGTCAATGGAATCCATGTCAGAAACAACCCCCTGTCCCTTACTGGGGGTCCTACATGACGTCTGGGATACTTATCTGCTGCATCTGTGTAGATGGCCTAGGTCCAGTCTATGCATGGTTTTTGGTTGGCGTTTCAGTCTCTGCAAGCCCCTCTGGGCCCTAGTTAGTTGGCTCTGTTGGTCTTCTTGTGGAGCTCCTGTCACCTCCAGGTCCTTGTTGTTTCGATAGAAGATCCCATGTCCTCCTGTCAGTTTGGTGGCAACTTAACATCTCTTAGATGTAATGAAGTTTCACGTCTGCAAAAGTGGACCACAGGGCTGCTTTTTGCCTGGAGGGTCAGTTGTGAGCATTTAGCAGCACACCCTGCCTCTGCCTACATTCTTTTACCTCTAGAATGACATGGAAGACAAACATGGCATGTAGTGTTTGCTAACTGTACACATAAAGTCACAGTGCATGAGTTCTCCTGGCAAATATCTCTTAATTCCAGAGAGAGTACCAATAGCACACCAAAGGGACAATTCCACCCAAGTGTAGCATGCTGAACCCTGAGTTTATTGAGATTACTCACAGGAGTATGGCTGTCTCACGGGCAGCTGCTACTCCACAGGACAAGTTCCTCTCTGTACCCCTGGAGAGGGTCCTGGTGAATCTTGTCACTTTCTGAGCTTCCTCAGCCTTGTGTGTCTCTTTATCATAGGAGTCTGTCTCCCTTTTCCTTCTAGGAGGGAATATTTCAATTCACTGAAAATAGTCGTGTGAAAGATATGTTCGTATGACTATTTAATGGTGGGTGGAGTTTCTCCTCAGGCTCCTTTTGGCGATCTCAAGGAGAACAGGATATCTGAGATATTGCAGAATCTGCTGTAGTGTCTTTTATCACATCCAAATCCCCCTAACAAAGCAAAATGAAAATGCAGTCCTTTTCTGGGGATGACTCAGCTTCCTTTGGGGAGGAGGTGTGACTGATTCTGCATCCCAGGAACCACTGGTGACAGAGAGACAGAACAACACTATTGATCTGGGCCGACCATCAGACTGCTCAGGAAGGAAGGAGCGCGTCGATCGGGTGCCGAGCTGCAGCCACCAGCACAGGTGTCAAGCATTTCAGTCCTGGATGACTGGAATTGAATTTCTAGGGTTGTTTGAGATGGCTCAGGACATGCTGCAGGGTAATAGGAAGGACATGGGGTGAGGAAAAGGTTTCTACCATGTTACTGAGAGACACATGATAGCTCAACAGGGAACCAAGAGTCAGGTTTAATATTGTCGCTGGCCCGCACTTAATAATTGAGGTCAATGGTTTATCAAGTCCTTCCAGAGGGCCACTGAAAGGCCAGGCAGGCAGCAGAGCAGGAAGCAGCAGGAAAGGCTCCTCTGTAGGAAACAGAATCAGAGCTCAGAGAAGCAAGTCAGCTGGCTGTTGTCACCAGGAGGCATTCATTCCTAAGAGCCTGAAAGCCAGGCTTCGCGCTATGCTGGAATTGCTGCTCGCATAGGTCTTAAAGAACCTTTGAAAATGTGTCCTCGAAAACAAGAGTTACAGCAGCACAGAGGCTTCAATCTGATGAAGTCCTGTGGATGGTCACCCTGCTAGAATTAGAAACAGTACAGTGGTTCTACTTTAGAGAAGTTCTCAAGCTTCCTAATGCTGTGACCCTTCAGTTCTTCACCTTGTGGTGACCCTCCCAAGCAAAAACTTATTTCATTGATACTTCATAACTGTAATTTTGCTACTGTTATCAATCTAATGGAAATGTCTGGTATACTGGATACCTGGTAATTCGACCTCCCCGCAAAGGGTCACTTACCCACAGGTGGGGAACCATTGCTTTAAATGAAGTGGGCAAGCCATGAAAAGGGGACCATGGGTAGAGACCCAAGGTACATTTGGGTCTGAGTAACTGCCCTGGGACCTTGGAAAGAAAGATTGTGTCCTCCTCAGGGGAATAAGTGCAGGGTGTAAGGTGGCACACACTGAGGCAGTGAGGCCATTCAGTATGTGAGGGAGGAGTTCACAGGGATGGTGCACAGGAGGCCCATGTGATCCAGTTTCTCTCTGGACACTTTGCCTATGCTAACTGTTGATCTAAAAAATGCAACAGGAAAGAAACTTCTAATAGCAAAGGGGCAGAAACGGGAAGGGCACTCAGAGGGCAGTCACTGTGACGGGCTTCGTGGCCTTGCTAGTGGTAAAGAGGGTGTATTTTTGGCCTGTGGGTCTTGTGAGCAGAAAGAAACCAGGAACAGGAAGCTGAGCATACAATCCTGCATAGATTGGGGGCTAATTGCAGTGTTGTGTTTGTACGTCAAAATTTGTCAAGGCTTTCCAACAACCTTGAAAGTGCTGGCACCAGTAGATAGATGCCCTGGGTCCAGAGAGAGGCTCTGCCCCTTGGCTCCTCAAAAGCCATGTGCTATTAGGAAGAGAGGCCTGGAATGTTCCAGAAATCCCATTAGCAGGAATCATGCAGGCTTTCTTCCATCTAGCCAAAATCTACTGAATACACTAAATCTCAGCCACTGGGAAAGTAACTGTGAGGGTAAAACCCATTGGGGCCCACACTTTGTCTCTTCACTCTATCCTTATCAGAGCAGCCTTTAGAGCTGATCAGCATGGTGCTGTAAACTCATCCCCTCCCATCTGGTGTTCGCTCTGGGAAGTAAAGCACATTTCAATGCAAAGGCTCTGTCCTGAGCTGCTTTTTCTAAGGACTCAAAGTTCTTTTGTTCTCAGACTTTAACTTGTCACTCATTCTACTTTGGATTGATGTTTAGAGATATTATTATTATTATTATTATTATTATTATTATTATTATTAGTAGTAGTAGTAGTAGTAGTAGTAGTAGTATCTTTAAGATGATAAAAGCCACTGGTTGATACCCAGTGAAATCATTTGCAGGATCAAAGAACAATATTTAGAAAATGCTGACAGTAGTCTCATGAGAGTTATTGATTTTGCTATTAATTATTGCTATTTATTTATTTTAAATGGAAAAAACTGTCCTGGGCATTGCATTTTGAACTATATTATAAGCCAGGAACTAAGAAAGTGTTCTAATCATGGAAGGTCTAGTGCAAGGTGCAGACTCCCTCCTTTCTGATGGATGGGCTGCCCATACCTCTGACTAGGTCCCTAACATGCAGTATTTGTTCAGTTATATCATGAATGGGCTGGGCTGTAGTTCCAGGTAAGTGTGGGTTTAATAGAATCAAGGCCCAGAGTTCACTCCCTAGCACTAAAGGGCAAAGTTACTTTTAGTATAAATGTACTATAATTGCCTTTATGGAAGGAGGAAGAAGGACTGGTCAGGGCGCTTTGTGAGACCATAGGAACGAATGAAAGAACTTGTTTTTGTAATAGCTGCTTTCTTCTTGATCTTATAATAAAATGCGTGGCAGATGTTATTTCATTTCTCCAGCTGTTTCTCCTTTGGAAGAAGCAAGCCTGTCTATTGACATTGAAAAGGAGTCATATGACAAGTGTTACTGCTTTCCTTTTGAGGGATATTTTTTAATTAATTTAGTTTTGTTTCCATTAAGTTTTAGCAACAGGAAGAAATGGACTTGAGGCAGCCACAGGGACATGATCAAATGGAAACATAAATCTCTTGTTTGTCTGTTAGTAAACACCATGCAGAAACTGACTAAAACCCCCATAGGCTTTCTAGAGAGGTTGACTCTCATAGTTTTTTTTTTTCCTTTCTATATTTGTCCTAAAATTTATTAGGTGTTTGAATTTCAAGATGGACAACAAACAGCTGATGGAAGGCCCAAGTTGTACATCGACCAACTATTGTTATTGTCAAAGTATGAAGCTGGCTGGGAGAAGAATCAGGGTTAGCAGAGGCCTTCCCACACCTGTACGTATTTGGACCATGTTGCCAAAGAGAATCACATGCCATCAGTTAGCTAACAATCCCCTAGGAATGAATTACAGATCAAGGAATCCGATCATAGCCACTCTTGTCAGTGGGCATAGCTGATAATATATGAACAAGAAACATCATACTTTTGAAAGACAGGAAGTCTTGTCTGACACTGTCGATGATGCACCATGAACCAATTTAGAGTCGTTCAGCCCACGTCACCCTATTTCTCCCATTCTTTAAAAGTAAAAGAATATTTTAAGCCCTTGGGTTTATGTTAACTAAATAAATAATTTCCTCCTGCATCCTCAGGACCCAAAGCATCCTCAAACACTGAGCTGGGAGCCATGAGCACTTGTTCACTGGAGGGCTCCATCATTAGCACATGTGGAGGATTTTGGGCTAATTGGATTATGATATCAGGCCAGCATGGCCCTCAAACCCTGCTTTCTGTTAAGAAGCTTCCCTTAGGAAGGGAAACAATCCAGCTTTCCTGGCCCTCTGTTTCCTTCTCTGTAAACAAAGGGATAAGGCACTATCTGCCTGTTTCCAGTTCCGTGAAGGAGAGAGGTCAAAGTCATTTGACATTGTCAAGGGATTGCTTCTCTGCCTAGTGAGATAGTCCTTTCTGAGCTTACTTTCCCTTCTTTTAAAATGTGCTCCTCCTTCCGGCTTTCCGGTTCTTCTCCCTACCCTGCCATGGCTTTCCCCTCACAGCCACACAGTAGAAAAACAAAACAAACAAAGGTATTAACAACAAGGATGCAAAGGAAAAGAAGCTGCATCTCTTGTCCTCCTGTGATGCTCTTGTGTTTTCCCCAGCAGGAGGATAGCTAGGGTGCCTGACTCCTTCCTGTTTTTATAGCTTCCCCTGACTTATGTTTTCTGTAACTGACTTTCATGTATTACAACTCGGTAAATAATTTAGCTCATGACCCTACACAGGGTAAAGATGATAGTAATGTGCACTTTTTTTTTTAAATGCTCGACATTAGCAAAATCCACTAAGTTTTCCCTGATACCTGTGGCTTCATACGACTTGTCCTATGGTTGCTTTAACGAATTCATATGACTATTAATCATGTGCCTAAAGGAAACAAACCAACCTGAGATGGAATTCAGCTCAGCAAATGTTTATACGCTATCTCTCATGGGCCTGGTTCAGGTGCTAGGTGTGCAAAGATGAGTGTATCAGAAGCTGTGACAGAGGAGGCCAGAGAAGGTGAGGGAGATTTTGCTTACACACTTACACAAGTTGACTTGTGTGTCACAAGACTAGACAGAGGGCTTGGCAATTGGAATCTGGAGAAGGTGTGTGGGTTCATCGGTGGCTTGGAAGGGTTGTAAGGTTCATCAGGATCTGTAAGGGTGACATTTTTTCAAGCCCTGAAGTGCTTGAGTGGGTGCAATCCAGGCCTTCCTCCTTTGGCAGTGTGAAGCCATGGAAGGTTTTCCCTGGTGCCGCTTTGGAAGGATGAGGAACAGCAGTGGGGAGAGGGGGGCAGCGAGTGGGCAGGCAATGGGGCTGGAAGAAACTTCTCCCTGTCCTGCTCCTGGCTGAACTACCTCTTACCAATCCCTGCTCGATGTGGTTGCAGCAGCTCACAGCTATAAAAATGTGTTGACCCAAGAGGTTTAATATTAACCAAAGTTATAGTCAGAGTCAATTCAGAGGATTCAAGAAAAAAAAAAAAACCCTGATGCTAATAGAGAAATAGAAGTCAATATTTGTAATGTGAGTCACAGGCTTGAAATAGAAAAGTAAAACACATCAGCTCTGCAGTTCCCAGCGGGCCATGGGCTACGCAGCCAGCAGATCTGCAAACCAGGCTGACCACCCTCCAGGTCTATTTTAAAACCTTCTCTGGCCCCTTCCTCTAATTGCTAAATTCCAGAGGCTGCTATTCCCGAGGAGCTCACCAGATAGCCAGCCATGGTGACATCATAGCTGCTTTTGAGTGGGTCAATGGAAAAATAAAAGATTCCCCCACCCCCAGCCCCATCTGTGAGTAGCCTTTCTCTCTAGGGACGTGACATGGAACTAACTTATCATGATTTGATTTTGTGATCCACACTTTACTTCACAGTGGCTGTCATTGTTTAAGGCGTAATCTGTTGCTTATTGCCTACTTGCAGAAGGCAAATAGGAATTCGCAAAATGATAAATGGGGTTTTGTTTTTATTAAATATTTGATTAATGCCATCTCAGGGAGTCTGACAGAATGGGGAAGCTTCTAGAATTTTCCTTGATAAGACCATCTCCATAGCTGCATGTGATATAGCTTTGTCCTGGCTCTGATGTCAATCTTCAACTGACTGTTTTACTATCAAACTCTTAAAACATGAGAGAAGTAGTGAAGATGAAGGAGAAAAAGGACAGAGTCTACCATGAGTCTACCTTGTGAATACAGTTCTTCAACCACTGTGGGGGTAGGGTAGGATGTCCACTCAGAAAGGCAAAAATTAGATGTTCTTCATCCAGCATAGTGAAACGCCCTAGGACCAGATAACATCATGTCATAAAACAACTCATTAAAATTCGAGCCAGGCTTGACATAGTCTCAGGTTTACAATTCAAAACTATCACTTCAATGGATCCTCTGAAAGCCTAAGCAATATGTAGTGCCTAGTTCTCTCTTAGTCCCCTTTTATTTGGTATCTAGAAATCCCAGTTTGCAATGCTCAGCTTGGGCAATGTCTTCTTAAAATAGAAGCTATGCATCCTAGTGATGAGAGCAGAGATGGGCAGGCTGGAAAGAAACAGGAATGCTTATCGTTGGGGCAGAACAGGGATGACCACAGCTGATGGATCAAGGTAGGCAAGCAGCCAAGATGCTCTGCCTTGAAGTTGGTAATTTTTCTTCCCTTCTAGTACAGACCTCACCAAGGCTGGGTAGTTTATCTTAAGTCACCTATCCCTGACCCAGCATCAGCTTCCTCATCAGCATGATGGAATGATCATAACCACATCTCCCTCAGCATGTTTGGAGAAGTTAATTAATGCTTGCCAGGTGTTTTGAGAGTGTTGATAAAAGACACTCTACCTACCCAGGGTGTCATTATATTATTTTATTTTCCTCTTCAGAGCCAAGATCCGGCCTCTGATAATTTAGAAATGAGACAAATTAGTAAAATGTCTACCGTGATGAAGGTCACCTAAGCAGTTGAATTTCTGTTGAATTATACACACAAGAAATGGGAAGCCATGATTGCCTTGAGATTCGACTGTTTGGCTACTTTTCAAGGCTCTGCTTGGGCCTCTTTAAAAGTAGTAAGTTATTAAGGGCAGGTGGTGTGCTTCTTTTGTCCATTAAAATTGGACTTAGTAAGTAGCCTCAGAAATTCTGAAGCTACACAAGATTTTTTTTTTTTTTTTAGATTTCTTCCTGTTTCTGTAGAATATTGTGTATCTCCTTAGCCGGCAGACAGGATGGACAGCAACTGGTAATTTCAGTGTATAATACTTGTGTGAAAATTGGATTGCAACCAAAATGCTTCAGGATAGGATCCTCCTCTTACAAAATACAGAATATGATACATGTGACATGTAGCTTAAGAGAGATTTTATTTCCCCCCAAGGAAGAGGCATTGGCCTCAGTGCTTGCGTGGTTATTATAGAATACTTCCATCATATCTTTCGAAAGAAAGGTGGAGATGACCAAAGGGCAGAAGGTCATCTATGTAATAAGGTCCATGTGAGATGTTAATTAAAATGGAATGTGTAAGGAGGATACATATGCCCTGACCACGTAATTCTCAAGTAGTTACACAAAATTGATCCTTGTCTTCAATGAGATTTTCCAAAAGATGACTCCCCACTATTTAATTATGAATTCTGTATAGGACATTTATCGGTATAAATAGATCAAATGTCTTGAAATGAATACAAAGTACTATTTACTTGTGCTTTTTTTTTTTAGATGGAATACTTTGCCCTCCTTTTACTTTACATATGGCATAGTTTGTGGTCCATGAGGACCATTATTCCATGGGAACTAGTGAGGAGAAATCATATGTATATGAGTGAAATTTGTATGCAGCGTAGATCCATCTCCACACGAAGATTAGGCACGTGGTTTTCTGATAATATTTCATTGTATTTTCTTGATGCCACCTCAAGTCTTTTATTGTAATCCTCAATCATACACAGCTACTCAACCAAAGTCTGAAGGTGCACACAAAGCATGTGACCTTGTACCCACCTGTATTAAAAAAAAAAAAAAAAAACCAACTCATCTTAAGGGTGTGTCACTTATAGCTCCTCTCAAAGGAGAGCAAAGATCATCTCTTGGAATCCAGCCTAAGATTGCGGGTGGGCAGGAACAAAGGGTCAGTGTTAAGGTGGGGCTAAAGCCAGACATTTTAATAAGTTCTCCTCTCTCATTCTCCACCATCTATAATATACAGCATAGCCTGTTTGACTAAGTGGTAGAATTTAGAGAAAGTATGAGTAGTAGAAGCTAAAACCAGGTGTTCTGCATTAGAGAACGGACATATAAACCAAAAAGAAGGACATTTACACTTCAATTTGGGAAAGTCTAGAACAGACTCAACCACCCAGGAGCTAACAAATCTCTTCAGGGCAATACAGAATGAGCTTCAATGCTGGATAGAAGGAGCTTGTGTAAGGATCAACCCTTCCCTCAGTTCTCTTAGGAAGCTAGACTGATGTCTCTTGAAATGCTCTCTGACCCATGAACAGTGACCATGTCCTGATTATGCGTGCCAATAGATGGCAGGGGCCATCTTGTATGGACAAAGTTCAGCTAAGGCATATTGCATATCCATTCTGATGAAGATGCAAATGGAGACTGGGCAAGGCAGGAATTTTGAGACTACTTTATGCATCATGTTGATCATTCAGGGAACAGCAACGGCTGTGTTACAACCACAGGTTCTAGAGTACGTTGCCTACAGAAACAATAACCAAGTCACTTCTACATAGAGGGAGAATCCACTTCTCCATGTCTTGAATATGGGCTGATACTGAATTTTGGCTCTGACGAGTTGAATGTTGCAGAAGGAATATTCTGGGATTTCCAAACAGCCCTTGCAGAGATATCTTATAACATGTTTTTAAATAGAATATTTGTATTAATTATTTGAGAATACCATATATGCGTAAACATATCTTGTTTTTATTACTCCTTTCTCATCTTTTTAACTCCTCCTTGATCTATCCCCTACTCCCCACCCCTCCCATCTTCATGTCTTCTCTAACTTCTCTAACTTCTCTAACTTCTTACCCTTGTTCCTACTCTAAGGCACTAAATTATAAAAGCTCAGGCTGTCTCACTGAAGAGAAAGAAGCCATCTGAAGAGAGGCATCTGAAGGATGAGAGATCACAGAGAGAGGCCATGGAAGGAAAAATCAAGATGTTCTTTCAGACAAGGAGCATCAAGGCCATGTCATGATGGACCCTCAGCCTAGGCTGCCCTGCCCAGCTCAGGCCAGCCCAGCTGACAGCAGAGTACAGCTGCAAGAGGTTAGTCCATCCACCCCCTCCATGAAGCAGACTAGCAATTCTTAGCTGCCCAAATTCCTGACACACAGGATTATGAGCAATGAGCTGTTTGTTGTTTTGAGGTACTATGTTCCTAAGGTAGCATGCTGTGCATAGCCATAGAGCACAGAAATAGTGTGTGAATGGTTCTGGGGGCCTTGGGCTGAATTCAAGATGGAAGCCTCTCTATTGAGATAATGGAAGGCTGGAAGTAAGAGATTTAAGCAGGAAAGAGCCAGCAATACAACCTTTTTGGTTTAAAAACAAACCTCAGGTTTCTTGAATACAGATCTTTGGAGAGAAGCCTGGGAAAATCAACAGTGTAAGGAAGAATTTTTTTTTACATAGGCACAGGTACCTATCTCTGTCAGAAAGAGGACAGATGACTGTAGAATGGTTTTTGAGGGGAGGGGTGCTAACAGAGTGATCTCACTTAGTTTGCATTGTCCATATAACCAGTTTGTCTATCCTCTGCTCTGGGGACAACAGAGCAACAGGCAATGCTCACTAATCAGACATGAAGGGAGCTTTTGTGCCAGACATTTGGCAGTCACCTGAAGGAACAAAGAGATAAAGGCATAGTTATTATTTGCAAAGAAATAGCTATCTTGGGTTGTGTTTTCATTGCTTCCTTTCAGTGATGCCCTTGTTAAATTTTATAACATCTCACCAACCCAAAGGACTGCAGAGGTACAGAAATTCCCTCCAATGTGGTGGGAGAGGAACCATTCCATACCCTGATGGCCTTTGGGACAATCCACTGCATATACCATGACTCTGACTTCAGATATAAATAGGGACAGTTTTCAGAGTTTATATATATATATATATATATATATATATATATTAGAGTTTTTTTGTTTTTATATATATTATATATGTTATATATTATATATATTATATATATTATATATATTATATATATAGTATTTTTTATTATATATATATATATATATAAAATGGGATTTATCTTCAGTGACTAGGAAAATGCTTAAATACCAACAAGAATGTATTGTGTTTCTGTTTTGCAGGAGCCCAACCATAAGCCAGTCATGGAAGGTCAAAGAAATTTTCTTCATGTCCGCCTGGGTTCATTGTAGAGGTTCCTGATTTTCTGTTGCTGTTTTGTTTTGTACTCTGTCTGGTAGCATCCTTTGTATTGACTGTGTAGGTAGACTGAAGCAAAAGTAATATATAGGCAATCATTCAGTTCCTACCACAGAGGGAAGGAAATGGAAGCAGATTACCTATGTGCCCATCTTCCTGCGCTCTTTAACTGCAAATATGAAGAATGAACCCATGTTCGTGGGGCATTCAAAGCCGTGAGTTGTATGCTGTGGCCTTGGCATCTTACCCACCATTGTTCTTTGTAGTACTTAGTGGATTCCATCAAGACCCAGTTTAGCCATCAAACAGTGCATACATCAGGACTGATAGTCCTAATCTAATTTAAGAGGACTTTACTCAGATTAGAACAGGCTAAAGTCCCCAGGAAATTGCTCACACTCTTCTGTTGGAAAAAGTCCCTCCTAGTCTGACATCTCCTTGCATTCCAGCCATACCTTATGTTGCTAAGCCATTTCCGTGTCCATGGTGCATGACTTAATGATTTGTAGATGGCAAGAATGTTAACTCCATTGATTACTCAAAACTGACTGATAAGGTATCAGGCCAGTTAATTTGATACATTCTTATCATCTCCTGGAGAACTTGACCTAAGCCTCCTTCTACATGGCTCATCTTTATTGGCCTCCACATGTACAGCAAAGAACTTATACAGGACCATACATTTTATCCCTGTGTTTTAATTTGCTGCATAATTTCACTCAGGGCAGTAGACTTTATTTTTGATAACCCCCTCAAGCAGTGGTGGTGTTGCAATTGGAATATTTTGACCTCATATGGAAAAATAACACTGGAAAGGGGACCCTATTTATGCTGGGAATGAGTTTAACTCTATAAAGGGAAAGTAAGTAGGGCTTTCCAGCTCTAATTCAAACACCAGCACTTATCAGAGTGTATCAGGGGGACAAACTTTCAGGGCTGCTGTGATATGGAATTGCTTGCTCCCCCATCACTTCCTCCTGCCCTCCAGCCTTTCCTCCACAAACACAGCCACAGATGGAAATGTGAGCTCCAGGCTGCCTTGCTGTCCACAGGGTATAGGAGGTCTCTGTGTGCTCTGGTCTGAGCAGCCTGTTTTAAGTACTCTTACAACACTAACACCCCAAGACAAGCCAGCAAAGGCATTACCACTTTCTGTGCCTTCACTGAGGGAAATAAGAGGGATCAAGTCAAAAGGTTTAAAAGTGAATTATAAATCAGAATGGTCTCAGTTGCATTTTCAAAGCATTTGGCCTTTAACAAACTGAAGGTTATTTCCTAAAGATGAAATAGCCCTGTGGGAGGACATATACAATTTCACAGTATGATTCCATCCAATAATAAGCTTTTTACAGACTAGCAGCAGTAAGACCCACATGTAACATTTCTGCAAGTACGTACAGAAGATATACGTTCAAGGATAATTTGACTTCCAAACAGTGTTCAGACAATTCCAAGTGATTCAATCTCTTTTCTGTTAAAGTTTTATTACTTTTCACTACACACACACACACACACACACAGAGAGAGAGAGAGAGAGAGAGAGAGAGAGAGAGAGAGAGAGAGAGACTTTCCTATTAGGGAAACAGATCTTTTCTCAACTTAATTGAGTAATACCTGTGACAAGGGAACAGAACCTTGAGGCATGGGTTGAACAGGGTGTAAAATTAAGATTTAAGGGCTATTAGCTAAGAAAGTGTATCCTTAATAACATGGATGATAGCACCTTAAGTTGTAGACCAGAGAACGCCGGAAAGTCGGGAAATAGTGGGAGTCTCACAATGCAACACATGCCAATAACAAACTTTGGCAGTTCTTAACCCAGTGACTCAAGTCTAAAAACCGAATTTCAAAAAACCATACTGCAATCCTGTGTATAAAGAAGGCATCCCACACACCTGGCAGTGAGGGAAAAAAAAAAGGAGAATGATCAAAGAAGCTTCTGGATAAAGAACTTTTATCCTAATTTCCTCCTAAACCCAGGGTCTAGAAAGAATCTCTCTGTGAGCACCCCCAGAGGATGTGTGATAAATAAGCCTCTTCTGCCAGGCAGAGGAGATGTTCATTCACTTTGCCTGACACATCAGGGGCTTCCCAGAGGACCAAACATGTCTGGCCCAATCCCCTTGGCCTCCTAATCTGCTTGGCCCTGCCTTTGCACTCACTCCTTGTTCAAGGCAGTTGTACATCACCCATGATACACTAAGGTGTCACTAACCACAGAGCCAGAAAGGAAATGACCAACCAGAATTCACCATTCACAATCATGTCAAGCAGTGCTCCAGTGAAAACAGCCCACAGAAGGGCTGGATTCGGCAGAGACCTAATTACACAAGCTAAACGCCACTGAGTGGTGCTTCGTTGCTTAATGGATGTGAAGAAATGAAATCTCTGAACCCCTGGGCTTCTTAGAAATAATCATTATGTGTCAGAGATGAAATGGATGGCTAGAGAATAGAATGTCCCTGTGGTGACAGTGCCCTGACCCAGGTAGGGGAAGGAGGACGCTGAAGTTGCGTTCTCAGAGGAAAAGCCCTGCTTGTGTCAAGGGAGAAGAGACTGGGGTCTGAGAACAAGTCATTGAAAGCTAGAAGGAAACTTGTGTCCTTCATCCACATGGCTAAGTTTTGAGGACTAGCTGTCCAAGCTCTTGGTTAGGTGCGTGACCTCTTTGGTTCTCACCTTGCCTCTGGAATCATGATACAAATATTACCTTCAAGTGCTGCCCGAGGGTTTCAGGGGCATGATCTGTGTGACTCACTCTGTCAACAGTCACTGTTATGTAAGAACTGTCTTATCATTACTGTTATTATGAATGCAAGCTTTAAAAGCTGACCGTGTGATATATGTGTGTCTGAAGCCCCCCCCCCCCCACACACACACCAAGATGAAGAACCTTCTTCAATGAAGCAATTGAAACCAGTACAGCAGATAGGATAATATTTATTTTGTGAATGAGTCTTATTCAATAATTCACTTATTCAAGCAATATTTATTTCTTAACTACACTATTTCGAGCACTTTTCCAGTTGCTCAGGGCAGGAACACAGATGAAGCAATATCCTTGCCCTCAAGGAGGACCCAGTCTACAAAGACAACACCACATACACAGATAACAGGCATGATGTGGAAATAGGGTAAGATTTCTGGAGCCAAACTCAGGCGTGGATACCTGGGACCAGGCATGCTAACTGGCAAGTTGGGATTCACAGAAGCTTTCATGGAAAGCATTGGATTTGAGTATAAGTCCCAATTTACCAGACTATACAGCCATGGAACACGATTTCACACAGGGAGGATTCCAGTGAAATATCAGGATGTAAAAATGGCAGATTGTGGAAATAACACCAATACATGAGGCAGGGAGACTGTGAGAGACCAGGATGGCGAATCACACAGGATAGTTTTATATGATGTGTCACAGTGTGGGAGAAGGTGTTGGGAAGAGAGTGAGGATGCAAACTTGATGGGTCAAGACAGCAGGATCCTGGGAGAAAGGAGGAGCAGTGGGTAGTCGTGAGCATGCAGATGAGTTGGCGTGACTTTAACAGAGGACAGGACATCTCACCATCTGAGTATGTAGGCACAGAAGCAAGTAAAGATGGGTGTGGGTAGAGATAAGCTCCCAGTGGAAGACACTGTCCACGTCACTGCGTTCCTAATGACTTGCTTCATTTCCTAGGCCTCTTTGTGTGTGTGTGTGGGGGGGGGGTTGTGTTCACAGGGCTAGCTTTTAAATAATAATAATAATACACTTTTTTTTCTTAATGCCATCTGTATACTGCGCGTGTCTTAGGTGCCACGGTAAATGGTTCAGAGCTAGGATCATTGAATCCCAATGACAACCCTCTTAAGAGAGTATTATTCTTATTTTCATTATTACCTAGGAAAATGTCTCTGATTTTACTTGGAAAAGAATATTTGCCAAATTAAAAAGAAGAGGGGACGTCCAAGACTGTTACCTGAACCCGAGTTTTGATGATGGATCAAAGCCCGGATGAGGGACTCAGGAACTGGACAACTGACTGAATGGCCAGGCTGTGCACAGGCTCTGCAGAGACAATGAGAATGTGTTTGTGCTGGCACCAGTGGGCACAGCTGGTGAGTTTTTCTCTCCCGGTTTAGTTTCCCAGGTGCATAGCCAATGAGGGCATATGATGCTGATGGCGTAGATGCGGTGAGAAAGGGACAAAACCACACGGAGAGGCTGACTGTGCCTGAGACTAGAGCCTGGTGCTTATATAGAAGAGCCAGGCTGTATCCACTAGGGCTGTGGAGCCTCAAGAAATGGAAGCTCTACAAGGCAAGGGTCACCATAGGGAGCGTAGAAGGATGAGAGAGGACAGAAGGTCACGGCATAGGATGTCAAGGCTTAAGGTCTCAGACACACAGCAGTGCTGGGTAGGAGCCAAGTCTAGGACAGGCTCTTGGAGGAACACCTGTTTGCAAGACAGCTAAAGTTCATTGTCACTGTTTAAACATAGGAAAATATATCTCTAAGTGCAGCTATTAGGCAGGCTAACTTTGGACATCCTAGATTGTTGACAGGCTGCAGATTGACAATGATAGCTTTGACTCAAGGGCCAATATCTGCAAAGTGTCTACAGCGGATAAGATCATAAGTGACAATGGCAAGGAAAGGGAAGTGGTGACAGGAACTTAAACGTCAAACAGCAATGAGTTGGGGGTTTTTTGTTCTTGTTTTTTTGTTTTCTCTTTCCCGCATAAAAGTGAAAAAGCAGTTTTGAGCCATGAAACTGTCACCCACTTTGTAACTGTACTAGCATCTGTTGACAAGGGACACAAAGACAGTGAATTGGTAGGGAGAGTTGAAAGAGGAGCCAAAGAGGAGAGTGCAGATGGGGTGGGAAGGAGCGACTTCCAGCCCCTGGCGAGTGTGCTCTGAACACCAAGGGCATGGCACCGCTTGGGAGCTTGTTAGAATGCAAGCGCTGACTCTAGCTCGGGCTCCTGAGTGGAAATGACCACTTAACAGTATCACCAGGTAATGCATGTGCCAATTATGTCTCTGCAAGTGCTAATCTAATCCTAGGCAGCTTGAGTGCAGATGGAAGAGGGGGGAGAGTTGCTATAAACTGTTTCCAATGGTCCCAGCTCTCTGTCCATGCTCACAGTAGGAGGAAGCCCGGTCTCCTCCTAGTGATAAAATGGTACTCTCCACTCAGCACGTTATAGGAAGCATCAGCTTTATTCTCCTCACAGGTTTCAGTGGGCAGTTTTCCCGTTCCAGGTATGCCAGGTGAAAGGTGTCTGTTACCAAAGATGCCCTACCTTGGAAGACGTGGAAGAGAAGGCAGTTACATAAGGGCTTTCAGACTTGGAGTTACTGAGGGAAGCCAGGAGACAGAACTTGAGCCAGACTTCTCTACCCTTGGTGTGTTCTAAGCATGGAACCACACTTCCTCTTCAATCACTCCCTCCGGGCCAAAAGGCTAAGAGAAGACGATGCCAGGGAATCTGTAACTGTATAGCTTTTCCAGTGAACCGCTCCAGATCCACATAACCAGGCATGTCAAAGCCGACTTTCCCCTCTGAACACTCAGCGGTGACCAAATGGGCTGGAGGAAGTAGGAGAAATACCGTGAACAATCCTGGGCTGCACCTCAGAGACTAATAAATAATTACTAATGGGAAAGAAAACAGAGGAAAGCGAAGGAGCAAAGCAGCAGGCCAGACAGTCAGCGTGGGTTCCGGCCCACAGAGGGGGGACAGACTGGGGGTAAGTGCGAATGAAAAGCTTAAGCACACCAGCAGCGGTGACCCAAAGACAGCAAAAGCCAGAATAAAGCTGACCCGGGAGGTATTCGGTTCCTGCATTCGATCCTTCTGCTCACAGCATGTTTCAGGGACTTACTGAAGCTGAGAATGGGACTGTTAAATCGTTTGCCATATGAGCGCTGTGCGAAGCCAAATGCTTTGCTTCCCCCTCTATAGGGCTTATACTCGGCCTTATTTTAAGGGAGAAGGTTGAGGCTCTCTGCTGGAGTATTGATATGCGGGGAGACTTTTAACCCAGACAGCAAAATTGACAGAGCAAAGAAGCGCAGGCAGGTGCCATATTGTAATCTGTCCACCCTCCTCTTAAATTATGTAGCATATGTATCACAATATATTGAATTTAAAACCTGAAGTATGACATTCCATAAATAATTCACACTGGCTTTTTCATTAAGTGTGAGCCGAGGCTTAGGACAATGATACTTGATTTTTTTTTTCCTCGTGTCTCATTTAAATACAGGTGTGAAAAGGAAATTACAAGCACTGCTATAGTGAAGCAAGCATAGGCCGTGGAGACACACACACTCCCAGACACACTCCTTCCCCAATACATGAATTTTTTTAAAACATGGAGCCCATTCAGGCCTCTCGTGCACATTATTGCTTTATAATGTGTGCTCGGCAGATGATGCCCACTTGGAGTTGCACCTTCTCTCTGTGGGATTCTGGACCCGAGGAGCATTGCTTGAGTCTTAAAGATGGTTATGTCTCCGCACACTACATGTCTATAAAATACTTTCCAAAGTCTTCCTTTTGCAGGTCCCATGAGAAGCCCAGCAGCCCAGGAGTAACTCTGTTTCCCTTGGCTTGTGGTTTAGTTCTTAAAGACTATTTAAGATCATTTGTTAATTAAAATACCATGTAGCTACAGCCATGCTGGCAATATGCCAACCGTTGTGCATCTTGGCTTATAGACACTAGCTCTGCCAATCTATGGTCCATATTTTGTATAGAAAGGAAGGATATAGGGCTGGTGTGGTCTGAAACATCAATGTTTAGCAATGTGGGTAGATACCAGGATTCCTTGTCAATCCTTCTATCATATTTCTGCTTGTAACATCACTTCTTCATAGGCTTTGTGACCATCCTGTGAGCACGATTGATTTTGAAGTTTTGTAGAACTTTTGGGAAATATACTCAAGAGGCATGGTTTTTTTTTTTCCTTTCTTCCACCTCTTCCTCAGTCATATTGGAGATAATAAAGATACATACAAGATCAGATGGCCTGGCTTCTAATAAGATTGAGCAAGGGGAAAAAGATGCTACCTTTCTATCAAACCCCCAATAAGCTTAATTATGGTTGAACAAAGAGACATTTTATCTTGAGACAGATAATTATGTTTATTTCATGCTCAATTATAAACAGAACACATCACAAAGTGCTTCTGTCTTGAGATGGGAAATGAATCTTCCTGATGAATGGCCACTGTGAATGAGTCTGTGAAAAGTGAGGTGTCAACTGTATACATGAGCAGGGGCCAAAAGACAGAGAAGGTGAGATGTCAACTGTATACAAGAGCAGGGGCCAAGAGACAAAGAAGGCCAGTTTGTGGGGAACAGGGGAAGGTTAATGGGAGAAGGACTATTTTGTGAGAGCCTTGAAATAAGCGCAGGTTCTATTCTTTAGGGACTAAGAGAGAGAGGCGACATGTCCAGAGACACAAAGCCACAGGCAGAAAAGCAGAAAAGAGATGGGGATGTAAAGCCACAAGTCGGGTTTTCTGTAGGCAGTGGCGGGTTGACAGGATCAGACATACAAATATGCTCATGGTCTACAACCTCAAAGCCACACGGAGGAGGTGAAGGCTGAGTAATGGTGAGTTGTGGACAGGTGTGAAGCGAGGAGGAACGTAATCAGGAAGCTCCTTCAGATTACTGTGCCCACAAGGCAATCTCCACGAATGCCCAGGCTGGATCAAACGCCCTTCCTCTGCGTATCCCAGATAATTCTATCACTGCCTGAATTCTGCAGAAGTGAAATCATCTTTATGACATTGTCCCCAGAGGAGACTGAAGACATCTTGGTGGTAACGTTGGTGCTTTATTCACCCCTAAGCCCTGCAGACTCAGAGCCATCTGTGCTAACTACAGAGCAGACATTCATAAACACATGTTGAAATAAAGAAAAGAAACTAATCAAATGTAGAGGGTTCATAATAAAGAGAGGAACATTGGAAACCGATTTCTCAGGGTTTAAAGTCCACACTGACTCCAGAATCAAGGTCATATTTATAGAAACAGGGAAGTGAAAAGAAGGAACTTCCTAGGAAAAAATGCAGAACCTTCATGAGTTAATTTTTAAACCAACAGAATAGGAGATGTCAGCAAAGCTTATAGATAGAAACGTGGGCATTATGGTTCTAGGATACAACCATGTAGACTTGAGAGTGACTGGGTTTGTTATGTTTCACTCAGTCTTACTATATAAGGGCTTTAATCCTTAGTGGCTTTTAACAACAGGAGACCTGTGTGTCTTACAGAACACATCTCCTATGGCCTGGGCACTGTTCTGTGTGACAGACCTAATTGGTCCCTGGCTACATGTATCTGGAACATGGTGCCATCACTGTGGAGGAACAGAATAAGAAAAGGCACAGAATCGATCAAGCTAGAAGTATCTACTCATATCCCGAAGCCAGGGCAAGTCACACAGCCCAAATGACATCAGTGGATCAGGAATCATGGTGAAGGAATGGAGGAAACAAGATACTGCACACACACGCACACATGCGCACACACACACACACACACAAACACACACACACAGAGGCACAAACACACACACAAGCACACACGTGCACACACACATATGCACACACACGCACATGCACACACACACATGTGCACACACACACACACACACACACACACACACACACACACACACTATCCCTGTAACCTACTGAGATCTGTTCCAGGATCTCCAGCAAACAGCCAAATGGATGGTGCTGAATGCTAGACATCACTTCCATGCTTTTTTCTCCTCTCCTTTTTCAAGGCTTGTTTGTGGTCTGAAAGCAACTAGCACAGTTTTCATTTTTTTTTTCTACCTTGCAATCTCAAAGACAATTCTTTCATGAGGTAAGTCATAGCAGCCTTAAGATACTATATTTTGCTCCTTCCTTACTAAATCAAGAACATTCATTTTTTTTTATGAAAAGAACCCCTTTTTACTTTCTCTGTGGCACATCTGAATTCTCAGCAGCACTACTCCTGTGCTTTGTGGCCGATGTTAAATGAAGTCAGGGATGCTTGAACATAAGCCCCGAGGTAGCAGTACCACTTTCTCAGAGTCAATCTGATAACCCAGCCACTTGCAAAGTGACAGCAGGCCAGTAGTGCGTACATCACAGATACACCTTCAAAGAAGTGGTTCACACCACAGGCTGTACAAAGCTACAATGTGTTGGTTTTACCTCCCCACTCAGAATGGCATGCAAATAAGACTCACATGTACTTCTGGTATTTTCTATTTTATATGCCTGGCTTTCAGTTGGCTATGGGTAACTGAAACAAACAAACAAACAAACAAAAAAGTGAGACCATGTTAAGGGAATGCAGCCGCAATGCCAGTTAGTACTGGGGAACCGCTGGACACATGTACTCACATCAGAGTTGCTATACAGCATTGTGTTGCTAATATAGGAAGTAAAGACTCCAAAGGAAGAAGAAATAAATTGCAGTGGGATGTTATACTGCAAATTAAAGGTTCTCAAAATCCATGGAGGACTGGGGCATTTGTCTGGTACTGCAGACATAATGGACTGAAAACAAAGGGAAACATTCAAGAGGAGGGACTAATTTCATCATGCCGAGTCCACCATCTCTGTACAGATACCTGGTCAAATTTCACTAGGTTAATTTAAATATAGGGTGACTGCCGCAGGCTGATTTCTAGAGCGTGTTTGGCCACTACCTCTTGCGGCAGCTGGGTTGTATAGACTAAAATAAAAGAAACCAAAAGCAGAGCACAGCAATTGTAACTCTCATTAGATAAAAAGGTGTGGGAGTGCATCACAGCAGGTGAAGAGAGCCTTGAGACCATCAAGAGAGCAGGGTTACTAAGAGTATTTTGGTGACTTGTAGGAGAAAAGTCTCTTACTTCTTAGAAAGCCAAGCAACCAAATGCTGGCCTTCATGAAGAAATCAGCTTTTGGTGTGATAAGAGTTTCCAAGAAGAAATCAAACCTCAACACAGCAAATATACGTAGAAAAGTGTGTGCTCTGGTCAAAAGGCTAAGCCAACAAACTTCATGGTACCTTCAGTATGTAAGTGCTGTGTGTGCATGTATGTATGTATGTGAATGTGTGTATATGTGTGTTTTGCAGACAAAAGTGCATAGCATTATGACTATAATATATAGTATGTTGCTTATCATATATTTGGCATTGGCTGGTTTGTTTCTCCAATTCCTGATATACAGGATATGCCTAGCTTTATTTATTCCTACAAAACAGATATTTTCAAGTAGATGATTGCCCAGTTTGAACTGTGTTCCCTAAAAAAATTTGCTGAAGCCCCAGTAGAATGTGCCATTAATTGGAAGTAGGACCGTTGTTTATGATGAGGTTATTCTGGAATGGTGATGTTCCTTAACCCAATATGACTGGTGTTCTTAAGAAAAAGAGAAGAGGCATACGATGTGACAACAGAGACCAAAATTAGTGTGTGACAGCCTTAAGCCAAGAAATGCAACTTTTGCTGCCAATCTCTAGCATAAGAGACTGTTGGAGATCTAGATACATGAAAACACAGGAAAATATGCTAAGTGTATCAGATCCATCTGACAGAAACATGTCAGCAACTAATTAACAGACAAGAGTGCTCACATCATCTAAGCTTTTGAGGGATCTCTGGTGTTCTTATTTGTGTTGTGACTCGTATTTGCATATAGCATTCACAGTTGCTATTTTTGGAAAGTGATATTTACAAGTTCTTGCTGTTTTAAGAATAGAGAGCTATAAAAATATTGCCTTTTCTGGTTAAATAAAAAATTTTGTGTTCTTTGTTTGAAAAAAGAATTATTATTTGCGTTTTCATTAGAAGTTCTTGGCACAGAGTGAACTGTAGGTCACGATGCGAAGCAGCAGGCTTTCCACTCAGAAGGCCTTCAGGAATGCGGATGGATGCTACTGAGTGTATACTTGTCAGCTCTGGTGACACAGGGTATAGGCATTCATACTGAGCTACAGAGACTTCTGAACACATCCAGGGCTCACTAAGCACACAGGTTTATTTTTTAAATATTTTATTAATTTATTCATATTACATCTCAATTGTTAGCCCATCCCTTGTATCCTCCCATTCCTCCCTCTCTCCCACTTTCCCCCACTCCCTCCCCCCTGACCGTGACTGAAGGGGACCTCCACCCCCTGTATATGCTCATAGGGTATCAAGTCTCTTCTTGGTAGCCAGCTATCCTTTCTCTGAGGACCACCAGGCCTCCCCATCAAGGGGACATGGTCAAAAATGGGGCACCAGAGTTCATGTGAAAAACAGTCCCCACTCTTCACTCAACAGTGGAGAATGTCTTGTCCATTGGTTAGATCTGGGTAGGGGTTCAAAGTTTACTGCACATATTGTCCTTGGCTGGTGCCATAGTTTGAGCAGGACCCCTTGGCCCGGATCCGCCCATCATAATGTTCTTCTTGTAGGTTACTAGGACCCTCTGGAACCTTCTATTTTCCCATTCTCCCATGCGTCTCTCACCTGAAGTCCTAATAGGAGGTCCTCCCCTCTGACCCACTTTCCTGGTAAGTGAAGACTTTCATGGGACATGCCTCTTGCACACAAGTTTATTATGGACCCACTGTGTGTTTCTGGCTTGGGTAACCTGGAGGTTGATGTGGCATCTCCAAGCATCTGAGGACATAAACATTCTCATAGATTTGCTTATGACTCAGTAAAATCCCGGACAGGCACTGCTGGCTGTTTTTCCAGGATCACCAAAGAAAACAGCAGAAAATCTCTGGGTGCCACCTGTCATTCTTCCCAGTGACTCACCCTGTGACCAGTACACATCTTGGTTCGTCTTTACTGCACACTTTCCCATGGACTGGCAGGTCACTCCCCTTCACTTTTGGAGGAGTCATCCTCCACTCAAACCCTGGCATGCTAAAGACATTTTCTACAACAGCTTTGTTTTATTTGAAACCAGGGATTTCCTTCCCCCTCGGAAATGCTGCTAGCAGTTATATGAGAAGAAGGCAAATCAGTCCCTGCTCACTGTTTGCCATAAAATCTTAATCATCCCGGCTTGTCACCAGCTCCAAACTGCCAACGTTCTGCCTTTATACTTCCTTCAGTAAGGTGTGTAAGAATGTTGAGAGTTGGAGGTTAGTGACTGCTGAGTCACTGCGCAGCTTCCTTCTTTACCCCAGTGCCGTTCAAAGGAAACGTGTGTCTGCTGTGGCCTTGGCACCATGGAGGTCCATGAACTGCTCTCGAATTAGCCACTTCGCAGGAGTCCAATTCTAGTGCCCAAACCCAAACTTACATACAGAATTCCTTCAGAGAACACAGCAAAGGCATGGCTTTTCCTGCAAAAAGAGGCCAACCAAGCAGCTAAAGATATGATCCAAGATGGTAAAAATATAGCACGGTGGGTTTGGATACCTTTTTACAATTCAGGATAACAGTGTTATTACCCTACATTGCAAATGAGAGGATACTTTCTCCACATTTTCCACAACTCAGTAGTGTTTTATGAGTCCCAGAGTTACCCAGGTGTCATGCTTCAGAGCTGAGTGTGAGGTGGGAGCGAGGCTGCCAGTGTCTGTGCTGCTGTGTGTGCTCTGTTGCTGCTTCTGGAGACATAATTTAGTTACAGGTCAGTAGCTGAGCCTAGTATCTTCCAGGTGTCACTGCTTTGCAAATGGAGAAGAAGATCCTGAGCTAAAGAGTAGTCCAGGAGGGAAACAGCAAGGAGAGCCACATCCCAGGGCCTTAGGCTCCTCCAGCCAGGCCATCTCTGGAGAGAGCAATGGAAAGAATTCCCATGAGCCCAGGACACAAGTGTCAGCAGCTATGGTTCATCTAGTGACTTCACACAAGAACTCGCTCTTTACAGCCTCCACATTCCCTCCTGACACCCCATCTTTCCAGTAACTTACCTGAATCCTAGTGTGTGGATACTGACCCAAGCCCTGTGACATCACTGTAATGTGGGTGGCAGCTTAGTTCATTTTAATGGAGTGGGAAGTGTGGTGCTTAGTAGATAAAGATGCATCACAGTTATCATCCATGGCAGCATCTCTGTGCAGTTGCCTCCTGCTGTACAGATACACACTTTCCCACCTCCTTCTGGTAAAACACTATCTGCTGAATAATCAGTGTTGATCAAGTAGCTAGATGTTCAAAATGTTCTTTCTGGCATACACTCAGGACACAGCATCACCCTTTTTGACAAAAATCCATAGCATCAAAATAAGATCGAACTAAGTGAACAGGCATCCTATAAAATAACTGATAAGATTTCTGCAAAAGTGAAGACGAGTGAAGACTAGCAGACCATCACAGAGAAAAACAAAGAAACACAACCCAGTATGACCTTAAGTCCAACATTAGATCTTGGAACATAAAGAAGGCCTTAATGGAAAAAGTACAGTGGAATTCAATGATACCTGCAGTTGAGCAACGAGATGTTGATTTAAATTTAGCCTAAAGATGCACAGAACATAAAGGAGGCTTTGCCTGCACTCCTAGAATGATCAGGTTAAGTCTCAGCCAATCACAGTAGGCCAGCTTCAGTCAATTGAAAAACCCCATTCAAATGTGGGGCTCTAACCAATCAAGCAGTTTTCAAGCCAAACCAGCAGGCTGCTGGGGTGTGGAGCAGTGATTTGGAGCCCTTCTGGCTCTTTTTTCAGTTAGACTCTGTTGAATTGACTAGGCCAGATGTGTTTGCCGGTGTCAATACTTAAGTCTCCAAGCCAACGGCTGTGCGACAGTCCTTTAAGGCACACTATGAGCGGAAGCAGGACAGATGGCAAGTAAGGACTTTTTGTACTATTTGCACAACTTTTCTTTCTCTAAATGATTCCAAAATGAAGGTTTTTTTGTTATTGTTTAACTCTACTTGGTAGAGAGAGTTGTGGCTCAAAATTAGACTGAAAAAGCATAAAGCATGATCAATAATTTCCCAAGTTAATCGATATTTAGTATCCTCAGCACTGAGAACGTACCCACCTGTAAATATGTACTACAAAAGGGCAGAAGCATCAGAAGAATTGTGAGGGCCATTCCACGAATGCTTGGGAATTCTGTTCTAATCCCAGCCTAAAATTCATTTGACAATTTTATAAAATAAGCTTTTAAAAAAATGACCAACTTAAACAACCATTTATTTTTAGTGTTTTAAAAGTTTGTTCTTCTTGTTGTTAATTTTTTTTATTTTATGAGTATGGGTATTTTGTCTGCGTGTATGTATGTACACCAGGTTTGTGCTGTGCCCATGGTCAGGGAGAAAAGGCGTCTTTTCCTCTGAAGACACGAACAGCTGTGAGTTGCCATGTTGGCTCTAGAAATCAAACTCTGGTCTTCTGGAAGAGCAGCAGCCAGTGCTCTCACATGCTGAGCCATCTCTTCAGCTCCAGACAGCCAATTTTAAAATGAAAAATTTAACACAGTACTATCCAAAGACACACTTATTTGATGTATACATGCTGAAACATGATTGTAGAGATGTTTCTTTGACAATTGAACCATTATGTCTCAGTAAAAGGAAAACACTTACTGCATTTTTTTGGACCAGAAGACACACTTTTCCCCCAAGTTGCGGGGGTAGGGGTAGGGGTGGGGAGGAGGATTAGGGTGCGCCTTATGGTCTGATTGCTGTTTTTACTGTTTTTCTTGTTTTA
Source organism: Acomys percivali (assembly GCA_907169655.1). Lineage (NCBI taxonomy): Eukaryota > Metazoa > Chordata > Mammalia > Rodentia > Muridae > Acomys > Acomys percivali. The sequence continues at coordinate 15,618,283 of OU015742.1, read as the reverse complement.
CTGTTCTAAAAACTGGGTGTGTCTTATGGCCAGATGTATCTTATAGTCTGAAAAATACAGTAATATGTGCAAGAGAAGTGCAGGATTCACAACACAGGGTTGTATTGGAACTGAGCTGCACTAGGCAGCATTTGCTGGTGCTGCCTGGTGCGATGCCACATGCAGTGCAAAGTGATCACCTGTGTATTCAGAATCAAGGCCACAGCAAAGGCACATGACATAATACAGTAAACACTGCTAGATGCCTCTTGAATTTATTATATGCCTGCTTTCTGCAAGGGTTTGTCCTGATTGTCAACTTGATAGGACCCGTTACCATGGAAATAAACCTATGATCTTGTGTAGGAAATTTTTTCTACATTATCTTAATTGAGATTATAGTTTCAAATAGAAACTAGAACTTACCAAGAACTGAGGTTCACCCGGCCATGGTGGTGCACGCCTTTAATCCCAGCGTGCTGGAGGCAGAGGCAGAGGCAGACAGATCTCTGTGAGTTCCAGGCCTGCCAGGGCTATTACACATAGAAACCCTATCTTGAAAAAACAGAAACATCAAACAAATGAACGAACTGAGGTCCACGTGGTGTTCTGGCAAAGGACCCAACTGTGTTCTGCCTGTGCCTTGAGAACTTGCGTGAGCTTGAATAAAGGAGTAATGGACTCATCTGTTTGGCAGAGGGGGGAAAAGTCAAGACAGGATAGTATTCAGGATGCAGCATGAGTACTGCTTACTCTTCTCATTTAGGGACAGAGAGAGGAAGAGAGCAAACGTGGGGTCTAGTGATATAAGAACTGGGCAATCTGGTGAGGAAAAGAGTGCCAGTGAACTTAACTTTACAGACAGGACAGGTTCAAAGGTAGCTGTGTTAATGAGATCAATTCCATTAATGAGAAACTAGGGTCTCAGCACCCAAAGGACAAAGGCACCCTAATAACCTTAATAATGAGACCCAACTCGTGGAAGGCTGCTCTCGTGAAATGCAGATTCATTAGAAAGGAGAGAAACTAAGTCAAGACTTCAACTGAAGGGGTTCCCTCCTCATGATTGCAGGGCTTTCCCCAGGATTGCGAAAGCCAATGCAACTGTAGTCCTCATAGTCTGAAGCGATTGGACTCCATCCCCGGCTGGCAGCAGATCTTGGCAGTGTTATCCACATGCTGCTGCTTTTGCAAGCATGAAAGATACTATATTTAAGGAGTCTGGGAGATCTGTGCCATGGTTCCGGAGAGCTGCTGAGGCTGCAAAGTGTGGCAGACGGAGTCCATTCAAAGGGGCCCTGACTGCCAAATGCTTAAAGCTGTAAAGGTGAAGTTTAAGTTGCAATGGAGACTCCAGGATGCTGGAGATGCCAGAACTGTGTGGTGTCCACCAAAGAAAGCTGTAAGCGTGCACAGAAGCGACCCAAGACAGAGCTGTGTGCTGCAGGCAGCGGAGCTATGCAGAAGAAACTACCGCGATGGCTCCTCCCCCAGGGTCCTTAGCTGCCAAATGTGGAGCTGTGGAATTATCTTGTTCCTTCTAGGCTTTGTCCCTCCTTTAATCTGGTCAGGCCTAGCTACGTCCGCAGACTTCTGTTTTAGATTATGACTTTAATCTATTCCCTTGAATACTGGAGTCATGTAATTGATTTTTATTTTACAGGGACTCACAAATTCAGAGAATGCAGCCACTCTCAGAGTAGCTAAAGAGATGTTGCAATTTAGGCATTTAAAAAGTTTAAACCTTTGTGTGCACATATACAGTGTGCATGTGTGTGTGTGTGTGTGTGTGTGTGTGTGTGTGTGTGTGTGTTTTCACATGTGCATAGAAGTCAGAGAGCCATTTTACAGCACTGGTTCTCTCCACCTTTCCATGGATCCTGAGGACTGAACTCACGTTACCAGGCTTCAGTGGAAAGCACTTTTTACCTACTGAGCTATCTCACCAGCTCAGACTTTGGACTTTCAAACAGGGCTGGGACTATTAAAGACTACATGAAAATTTGAAATTGACTGGACGCCTTCTGCATTTTAAGAAGCCCATGAGTCTATGGGGGAAGGGCTGGAAGTCTATGCCTTACAGGGGTTGTTTTAAGGGTGTTAAGTTGACCAAGAAGGTGGGATTGTGATGGCTACTATTGACTGTCATCCCGACAAGCTTTAGAATCACCATGGAAATGAACCTATAAGACTGTGAATGATTTTGTAAATTGGGTTAATATAGAAGTGTGAAGACTTCTTCCAAGTGTGTGGGCTGGAATCTCAAACTATGTAAAAAGGGGAAAGAGAGCTAAGCATTGACTTCCATTTTTCTCTCCTTTCTGACTCTGAATTCGAGGCTTCCCAGCTGAATCAGGCACCATGACTCCCTTACCATGATGAGCTGTGAGACAAATTAACCTGTCCTCAAGTTGCTTTTGTTTAGCATTTTGCCATACCAATAAGAAAGAAATTCAGTTCTGAATTAGTTTTTGTCATTGAGAGTACAAAATTCTTTCATTATTGTCTAATTTGGGGACCCCGCCACATTCAGTTACAGGAATCCTTACCCCATGTGATTAAAAGAAATCAGGAACTGATCAGTTCATGGTCTCTTCACTCCTTTTCTATGCTGCCAAATCAAGGATCAGATCTCGCATGGATTCACTTCCAGAGATTCACATCACTTTTTATGATGAATGGTTATTTATTTACCTCTTGTATTTTTACATTCACAAGTAGACTTAAATGGCTTGCTTACTATACTTTAACCCATTGCCGTAGTTACTCTTGGCCCCGACCGTGATATGGATTACTAGGAACCTGCTTCTCCCCTATGACTCCATGTCCTACCTAGTTAGCGTTAATCGTCAACTTGTTAACAGCCTAGACTCATGTGAGAAGGGATTCTCAATGGAGGAGTTGCCCAGATCAGACTGGCCTATGGGCATGCCTATGGAAAATTGTCTTGATTGTTAGTCACCAGAGGAGGGCTCAATCCACTATGGACAGTACAATCCCCTGGGCAGGTGGTGCTGAGCCGTGTAAGAAAGCTAGCTTCAGCTAAGCAACAGTCAGTGAGGAAGCCAGCAAGCACTCTGCTCTGTGGTTTCTGAGTTCAAATCCCTTCTTGAGTTTCTGCCCAGACTTTTCTTAATGATGAAATGCCACCTGAAATTATCAGTCAAAGAGACCCTTTCCTCAGTTAAGCCGTTTTTGTGAGAGAGTTTTGTCATACCAGCAAACATTAAAATACCCCACTTTATGGACTGAGGTTAGCAACACACAAGGTTAGCACACCTAACATTTCTCATTTACTACTTTGGGGTGTGTGTGTGCGTGTGTGTGTGTGTGTGTGTGTGTGTGTGTGTGTGTGCGTGCGTGTGTGTGTGTGTGTGTGTGAATGAGAGCAGAGACTTGAAGGTATCAGAGAAGCTTTTTTTTAATGTTTTGGAACTCTTTTATTTAATAACAATATGCGCAAAGAAAACGTGAACAAGTTACTAAGGGCCCGCTTAAGTAAGCAGATAAAGAAAGAGAACTTTACCAGCTCCACATATGTTTCCAGTGAACTCAAGTCCAATCGCTAAGCCAATGGCAGGCAGCCACTGCCAACTTTGTATAAACACATACAAATGGATCATTTCATAGATATAGTTCATGTCTACTTTCCTTTGTTCAGTGTGCCATTTATGCTGTTATCTGTAGCATGTAGTTGTATAGCATTCAGTACCATTGCTGTACACTATGCAAATTTATCACATTTTTAATGAACAACTGTGTTTATGCATGCTTTGACAGACAGTATAGGAATTTAACATTTTTTTAAAATTTTTATGTGTATGGGTCTTTTGCCTGCATGTATAACCCAGCACATGCATACCTGGTTTCCCTGGAGGTTGGAAAAGGGTGATGGATCTTCTGGAACAGCAGTTGTGAGCCACCATGGAGATACTGGGAATCAAACCCAGATCCTCTGGAAGAGAAGCCGATGCTCTTAACCAGGGAGCCAGAATCATTTCTCCAGATTGTTGGGAATATTTTGAATACTGCTGCTGTGACAATCTAGTGTACCTCCCTTAAAGTCCACACATGTTCCTACACGCTTGTTCCTATTGTATGAAAATATAAGTGTAAATTGCTAGGTTATGAGGTTTATACACATTCTGTTTTTATACCAACTGTCAAATGGATTTTTGTTTGCTTGTTTGTTTGTTTTAATTTGGGACCATCAATTTGCATTGCTCACATTAAGCGCAGGCCTGTGTTTGGTCTCCAGGCTTGCCAACACTCTGCCTTACTAGTGCTTCCTCCCAGGCTGTTGGTGAGCATATGGTGAGAGCTTGTTTCAGTGTCAACTCATAGGCGTTGGCTGTTTGGGTTCCGTTCTATTAAAGTATCAGTCTGAGGGTGGCACGTGTTTACAGCTTAATGGTCCTTTCTTTGGATCATCTCTGGACTCTCCCTTCCTTGTAAGATTGTATCTTTTTTTTTCAATTAAAATCCCAGTTATCTTGTATCAGGTGAATGAGCAAATATATTAGAGTTCATTGGTTTACTTGAACATTACCCAGGCTTATCATGTTGAAATAAATTATCGTAACCCAAAGAGGCCTGGTATGGTAGAATCAAAAGCTTATGGTTCCATTTGTCTGGCTTTGTAGAAGTGGAAATCCATAATCGGGGACAAATGTAAAACAGTGGTTTCCTGGGCTTGAGGACTACCCTGATTTTAAAGGGGCACAGGGACTACTTTGGGGTAGTCAAAATGTCCTGTTCTGATTTCAGACTCTGGACTATTCACCTAAACAAGTTGTTTGTGATAAATTATACCTTAATAAAACTACTTTTAAAACCCTTTTACTGATCTATTCTATAACGGTCTATAAGACATGGTTAAATTAGGGTGCCTCATCTTCCACAGGGACAAGTCAAAATGTCAAAAGACTCCTGAGCACACCAACAGAGAGCCATATCTACCTAGAAGGAGTCAGTTGCCAACACCTTTAGAAAGCACTGTTTTGATGGAGGACATCACAAAAGCATAGTTCTGGCTTTTTTGGCCACCTCATACTCCACAAATGACTTCGTTTCCGTTGCCTGAGGCTCCCTGCCAGTCACTCAGCAAGCCAGCCAGCACACTTAACAAGCTGGCCCATCACCATGTTTCAAATCTACAACATGGCATTTCCAAACCCTGGGCTGGGAAAAGAAAGATCCTGAGCTGCGTTCCCGACATTTTGCCTTACAAATCCAATCTTCACTCGTTTTGTAATTTTAACTCCCAAGGGAAAGCAGAAGGCACCGGGATCTCAGAAGGATCCTCTCCTGTAGAGCACCAGAGATGTGGTATTTTAATAGCTGCCCTCGGCCCCTCCCCTGGGGACATATTATATGGTCATTAGCGATGGGCAAACCTTTGTGGGTTTCCAGGTTTGAGTCTGTGCCAGAAGTACCAAGTTCCTCTTTTTTTTTTTTTTTTACAACTTAAAATCTCTCTCTCTCTCTCTCTCTCTCTCTCTCTCTCTCTCTCTCTCTCTCCCTCCCTCCCTCCCTCCCTCCCTCCCTCCCACCCTCCCTCCCTCCCTTTATTTATTTATTTATTTTAGTTTTGTTTCCTTTCAATTTAACTACATGGGCATATGCTTCAGTCGCTTCTTCATAGAAGTAAAGAATAGGAAGAGGTGATGGGTAGGGTATGTGAGTTTCCTACTGCTATCATCTCTATAGACAGCTCCTGTGCCAAACAGAACTGTAATCAGGCCCCAGTTAGGCACAGCAAGAATAAGAGACTAGAAACTCACTGTGTGCTGACCTTCTAGAGATGCCCAGGGTATCTCTAGGAGTGAATAGGAGACTCCCCCAAAAGACGCTGAGGCCAAAAGGCCAGTGGACCCAAACAACACAGATCCACTAGGACCCTGGGCACAAAGAGGGTTCTAGGATTGGGAAAACTGGAGAGAATGGTTCTGGTTCTAACAGTTAGGAAACAAATATGCACCTTCCTTACTTCTCAGCTTCTGCAGTATAAGAATATGGGAATTTAGCCAGGTGGTGGTGGCTCATGCCTTCAATCCCAGCACTTGGGAGGCAGAAGCAGGCAGATTGCTATGAGTTCAAGGCCAGCCTGGTCTACAGATAGAGTTCTAGGACAGCCAAGGTTACAGAGAGAAACCTTCTCTTAAAAAAAGAATCAACCATTTTATTCATTAAATGTGATTCAGAGAGTCTCATTAGAATGCTGATATTTATTCCATAAGCTGTTTGATCAGTCACCGAGCTGAAGGGCTGATCTATAACTTTGGAGTTACATTGAATTCAAGTTCACAGAGCCATGACAACAGGCTTGAAGTCAAAGCCTGTGTTTGTAAACTGGACCCATCGGCCAGGGACTGACTGCTGGAGTCGTGGGGACAGTGGGGGAACATGAAGTTTTAAGCCCTTCCCATCTTCCACAAGAGGAATCCCAGGATACAGCGTGTCCCGTGACCTTGTAGAAGGCTGGGAATGTCCAGGTCAGAGGCAGCAGCTGGCCTAGGAGGGCTGCCAGAATTTCTGGGACACTGATGCATTCAGAACAGGAGAAAAAGGAACATTGGAGGGGGCGCTTGGCCACGGGCAGGGGTGGGGAGCTGAGAGAGCCTTGCACTGATCATTTATGATTGGTGTGTTTCATTTAACCTGAAAATAAGTGAGTCACTTACGCTAATATGTGCTTTCTCTTTAACACATTCTCAGTTTGTCTAAAACTATACAGTGTCTACTATAAATAATCTCAGACAGTTACCACACAAAATTTGCCACTTGCCTTTAGACCTGTTTCCCTAATGTGTAATTAAACCGGGGAGATCATTTCTGCTGCAATTATGGACTTTACTCTGCTTTCTGTGAGTCTGCAATTAACACATCTGATTCTTAGGGCATCCCCACCCCACCAGATCAGTGAAATGCTTTGTATCCTTATAATCTTCTTGGTTTTCCCAATTTTGACTCTCTCAAGGCCTGTTCTCATTGTGCTCGTCACTATCTGTAGAGGGTCACAAGTGCAATAATAAATAAAATCTATTCAGAGTATTATGATTTGTGGGTGTGATCATTTTAAGGTTACATGGACTTTTATTTTAAATGTGGCTTTACATAGCCTTCAAGGAGGCCAGGGACCCACATTGTACATATATATACATGCAAGCAAAACATTCATATACAGAAAGTAAAAATAAATGTCTTAAAACAAACCAACAAACAAAAAGTGCCTTTACAAATTAGAAATGACAGATGGTAGGAAGTGTCCAGGATAAATGATGTAATAAAGTAGCTTAAAAAGCGTGTGTGTGTATGTGTGTGTGTGTGTGTGTGTGTGTGTGTTCTTAGTTGTGCTAAATAGTAAACATTTCTATTCAGCAACCTTTGCTACAGTCAAACAATACAACAAACCATCTCAACATTTAGGAATAAAGAACAAGAATTTATGTTTTAAAGCCCCTAGGCAAATGAGCTAGGACACTGCTTCAAACTGAGAACTGACGAGCTGGGCTCTGAGCTCTCAGCATCTTTGAAGTGTTCCATATCACTTTTTGTGCTCAGTCCTATGAGTTTGTTGCTACCTTCAGGTGCTTTTCTGATTGTCACTGAAGTGGCTTAGATGATGTGTATCAGATAGTTCAACAGTGGCTGTCAGCATGCCAGAGAGATTGAGAACTCAATAGCTACTTAGCTACAAAGCTGGATGCCTTAGCAGTCCCAATCTGATGCTGAAGGCCTAGAACATTTCTAGGTAGCCACTGGTCTTCATTCCATGTGAGAAGTCTGAGGAAGCTGGGTCCCAGTGATAGGAGTGGCAGCAATAGAGTAGATGCATTCACATGCAAAGAGTGAAAGCAGGTAGGCAAAGCAGCACTGTGGCTCCTCCAGACCACTTTATATCTGGGCCACTACCAGAAGCCACTGTGCACTATTGGAGGGAGTCTTCCATATTTATCTAATTCTTCCAGAAAATACCTTCAACAGATTGGCCCGTAGGTATGTCTCTTATTTCATCCTAGATCGAAATAGGTTGAAAATAAAGAGTAGGAATGCATAGCATTACACAGCGCATTACAGTAGCCCATGGGTACTGCTGAAATGCATTACTCCCAAACAGCCCACTGTGAAGCTAATACTTTTTCTACAATTTACTTCCCCACTCAAAGGCGGCGGGGGTGGGGGGGTGGGAGGGGTGGGGCTGCCATAAGTTGGGAAGAGTCTGGGTCACTGCAGATCATGTGGATGGCTTCTTATAAACAATCGATAAACATTGAAAAGTTAACCTTCATGGCTGCTTTATACCACAGTTATTAAAGGCTACCTTTGGGATATCCATGGCTAGCTCACCGTGCCAGAGCAAGGGCAGACAGTCTGGTAGTCACTGGGGCTAGATGTGAAATAAACGAAGTGAAAAAGTCTGCTCAACCCATCGGCTTTCAACAGAAGAGACCTGCCATGATACCCACAGAGGGGCTCACTGCAGCACACTCAGCCCATGGCTGGGGATTGCCAAGGACTAGGCATTTGTGACATTTGAGTGCCACATCTAAACTCTTGTCCACATTTCCTCCTGGATCCACCAGTGGCCTTGTTTGAGCCAAGGAATGTGAAGAGTCGGCCTGGATGCCTGGTGCTGCTCTGCTCACCGTTTCTGAGTATCTTTCCCATGGAGTGAGCTCCTCTCCCCTCTTAGGGACTCTGCTCTCTCAAATCAATGTTTTCACAGAACTGAAAGCATTATAGATCTCTTGCACCAGCCATACCTACCTAAGTAGGTAGAATATGTCTCCGATAAGGATAATCATTAACCATGCCTTGGCCCAGTTTCAAGCCAAGGCTTTCTGGGGTAGGAAGAATGATGGTACCTATGCAGACATCTCGGCTAAAGGGCATCCTCCTTCCTCTATAGACTAGGCCAAGGCCAAGGAGGGGTGAGAAAGAGGAAATCTCACTCCTGTGCTCAATAGTTTTCACTCTTCTGCTCAGTCTCTCTCCCTTTTGTTCTCTCCCTCTCTTCCTCCCCTCTCCCTTCCCTTCCCCCTCCCTCTTCCTTCCCCTCCCCCTCCCCTTCCCTCTTCTGCCCTCTTTCCTTACTCTCCTCTCCTCTCTTTTTTTTCCCAACACAAATCCAATTATCCAATTGCTCCAGCCCTCTAGCTGGCACAGGATCCATGGTAGCTGGTAGTGTAAGGACTCCTGCTCGGGCACTCTCTGGGCCACACCAAAACTGCTTCTGATTCTCAGGTTAGAGTAGGCTCTTGCATCTCCTTGGGTCTATGCTGTTTGCCTCTTATTAGCAGAGTTCAATCCCACATGGCTTCTATCTCACCCTCCACCCCACCCCTCGGCATTTTCTCCTTTGTTCTGCCAGACACACCTTTACACAGCTGGACTGTCTCCTTTTAGAGCCCATGAATCAGGTTTGGTAGCTCCCAGCCATGGGAGGGAAAGCAGACCCTCTCTGTGAGCTCCACAGCCATCACCATAATCAGGAGTCTCCTTGACATCCACAGAGGGACAGGAGCTACTCCCTGTTGGAATAAAAAAGGCTTTATTTTGAATCTTCCTTTCTAGTGACTGACAACCAGTCTGTCATTGAAAGCTGAACGGATGGGGGTGGCAGGGCATGAAAGAGTGGGGAGAGAGCACACAGCAGAAAGCTTATTAACCTTTCCAAGAGGCTTGTGATTCAAGCTTGTGGAGCTTAGCTTTTTTTTTTTTTTTTCCCTCTTCCAATTATTTTAATGATGCTGCAGAAAGTCTGAACTTCTGTGCTGAGACTGTGTCGCTGCCGAGGTCCTAACTGATCACATGATAGCATTCCAACCCAGGCTGGGTCACCCCTGTAAGAAAAGTCAGCTTGGGAAAACCACTCCTACTGCTCAAATGCACCTCCCCCTCTCTCCCTCCTCCCCCCTCCTCCCCCCTCCTCCCCTCTCCCTTGCCTCTCCTCCCTCTCCTTCTCCTCCTCCCCCTTCCTCTCTCCCAAAAAAGGCTCCTTTTTAAAGAGCACTGCAGCTTAAGTCTTATGTGAGCTTTGCTTCAGAGTTTATTAGTTATTTTTTCATCCCCATTCACCAGTTCCCTCTCTCAAAAGAAAAAAAAAAATGTTTCTGTTCATTCCGAATGGCAATTATGTGTCTCTAATTCTCTAATTCAAATCATTTGTGTCATTCAGATCCAGTCGCATTAATCTCAATAATAAGCAATATATCAAACACATTGATTGCTAAAGAAACTAGTGGTCAAATAGACTAATTTATCAATTATGATTGGGTTTTTTTCTTAGTTTTAATGTTTCTTCATTTCATTTTTGAGCAAGAAAATGAAGCTATGTGCAAACGTAAAAGCTGGCTACTATAGTTTCTACTTAGAAGCCAGATGCAAACCTAACCGTATTCAGATAGGAATATTTTAGGCAGGTGTGTATGAAAAGGGTGGCTAACTGACCTTTTAGCAGGAGGAGACAGGGTCGAAAAGGAAAGAGGGCAGGGAGCTTAGAATAGGAAGTTATGCTCTGCCCCCAATGCATTTCTTTAGAGCCATTGCTAGATTTTCAGTAACACATCACAAACATCAAGACACAGGACATTAGAGACAGAGAAAAAGATGGCCAGCTCCTCTTCTCATAAGAGAGAGAGAGAGAGAGAGAGAGAGAAGCGGCAGGGTGGGGGTGGGGGGTGGGAAGCAGACAGAGGGGAGAGGGGGGAGATGGAGGGAGAAGGAAAGAGAGAGAGAGAGAGAGAGAGAGAGAGAGAGA
>OU015742.1:15587526-15598270 GCA_907169655.1 Acomys percivali | reverse complement strand
AATAATAATAATAATAATAATAATAATAATAATAATAATAATAATAATAATAATAATAATATCTTTGGTGACTACCACAATTAGAGAATCCAAAGATGTTTCTTTATGATACATCCCAAGGGAACTATCTGTTTGATACTTATAGAAAAACTTCAAAAGATGAGGCATTTCCTTCTGCATTGGCCTATGATAGAAATTGTACACACATACAACACAGTGAGATTGGCTAATTCATCCATTCCACTGTCCCAGCCAGGGTTAATCTTAACTATGTGGCTGGCTGCCAGGCTTGCCCTTTCTGCACACCAACACACACCCAGGCAAAAGACGGCCCTGCAAAGTGACAGTTCACTCTTCCTGCTCTGCTGTTCCTCCTCTGAATGTGCAGACAACTATTAAAGGAGCCATCCACGAAGCTTCTGCTACTTAAGGATGGGCCGATAGGAAATCAACTCCAATCAGTGTAGCAAGAATGTGTATAAACCTGGTCAGTGGGCTGGCTGTGCATGGTGTGTCTGGCCAGGTCTGGCAAAGCTGAGCTCAACAGCAAGCTGCCTCTGCCTTCTTTTCAAAGTGCCCGTGTGGTTTACAAAGAACATGACATGACTTTGGTTTATCTTAGGTAAGAGAACTAGACGTGGGCACCAGGATTCGAATCCCATCCCTGTGACTTGCACCTGAATGGCTAGTGGTATGCTACTTTGCCACTCTGGGCTTTTTGATTTATCCTCTATAAATGGCCATTTTTTCAATATTGTTGAAAGGATAGGGAGCTGTGGTATGTGTACAAGGCTCACACAGAGAAAGCAGAAGTGAGTGACTGGGCTCACACATACAGAAGACTGAAGTGCGTACAATGGCTTCATACACAGAGAACTAAGATTAACATGATGTGGGGATACAAATGACAAGAAGTTCCCTTTCTCATTCCTTTGCTGAAGGGAATAACTCAAGCATCCCATATTGGCCTTGAACTCACTAGCTAGCTGAGGATGACCTTGAACTTCTGAAGTGAGGGTATAGGAATGCATCACTATGCCCAATTTCTATTCTCAGCCTTTAAAATGTAAAAATAAGAGAGCGATAAGATATTGGGAGAGTGGGGACAAAGCTGGGAAGATATGTCCATGTGTAACTTTCCACACTTTTGTATGGAGACTAGATAGAGTGTAGTTAAAGGAAATCTGCTATTATATACTCATATAGCACTTGAGTGGCATATATATATATATATATATATATACACACACACATATGTTTTAAGTTGTATACACTCCCTCCTACATTATATTCTAGTGAAAAAAGACCAGCAAATGCAATTAGGTAAGCAGAAAATGAGTCAGCTAAAACATCCCAAATATAAACGCAAATCATATTCTAAAGATATCAGTTCAAGCCAATAATGACTAAAAGATAACTCAAAAATGTGATGAGAAACTGGAAAATCAAAATAAATTTCAGATGAGTGAAAATTTAAAGATAAATAATGAATCCATTAAAATATTATAAAAAAAAAGACACTAGTGAATTTATAAACAGTAGAAAAAAAGTCCTAGGAAGCTGGGTATATGGCTCAGTAGGTAAAGTGATTACCACACAAATATGAAGACCCGAGTTCAAATCCCCACTCCTCATAGGAGATACGTGCAACAGCTAGAATCTGTAATTCCTATGTTCTGGCAGCAAGACAGGAGGCAGAAACGAGGCAGTCCTCAGATGCTCTTGGGCCAGCTAGCCTAGGGTAGAGAGCAGTGAGCAAGACATGCCTCCACCAGAGCGAAAAGTGAGGACTGATGGCTAAGGCTCTCCTTTGGCTTCCATATATAGGCCAAAGAACACAAGAAACTGCATTCACATACATGAACATACACACACATACACACAGACAGAAAGCATGGAAAACACAAAAGAGTAGTATACTCAATTACATAAATATTTAAACACTATATGAAGACATATGTTTCTTTAATGTACAATAACCTGTAAAAATTACTAAAAAAAAAAAAAAAAAGGAGGTATGACACTGACATTGTGTTGTGTGTGTGTGCCTTTTACGTTACCAAGGAAAGGAAAACAGTACTAACTGTAGGACTTTTCCAACTGCATTCACAATAAGAAATGCAAATTAAAATGAATAAAATGAAGCATCATTCTTACCTTACTGTTTACCATGTGTTGGGATGTAAACGTGTTGAGGATTCCGTTGGTAGGCGAGGGAACCAATGAACATTTTTTTTTCTGGAGTGCACTTCATCACTGTCCTTCAAAGTAGCTTTAAAAACCATACACAAAATCCTAGAAAATCCATTTTAAATACGCCTTCTGGTACACTTGCATAGTTGTGGATAGGCTTACTAAACATATTTACTAGAGCAGAGAGAGAGAGAGAGAGAGAGAGAGAGAGAGAGAGAGAGAGAGAGAGAGAGAGAGAGAGAGAGAGAGAGAAAGGAAATATTTAACCGCCCAGGAGAAGGGGAAATTAACTGTGAGGCAACAGTCCCAGCCAAGCAATACTTGCAGGGAAAACAAGGAGTTAGACACGTGTGGGAAAATCTCTAAGACACACTTGTTTTTGTTTTTTTTTTTTTAAGGGGAGACAGGGGCCAGAGAGATGGCTTGGTAGTTAAGAACATTGGTTGATTTTGCAGAGGATCTGGGTTCAATCCCCAGCACCCATATAGCAGATTACAACCATCTGCAATTCCAGTTCCAGGGCATTTGATGCCCTCTTGTGGCCTCCATGGGCACTGGGCACACGCATGGTACACAGACATCCATGCAAGCAAGCCACTCCTACACATAAAAACAAAATAATAATAAAATCATAATTTAAAAGGCAAAAATGTAAGATATGAATTAGTGCCTGTGATGCCAGACCTCTATAAGAAAACAATGAAATACAAATATCTACGTACGCAAACATATCATATCTTGATTTCAATAAGCTTATATATGGGCTTGTTTACCTGGCAACCTTTAGGGAAGGTTGCACATTTTTACAGTGCTTAAATATCCTAACATATGTACCTATTACTATTTTTACGTTATCCAGCAGCAGAACCCTGGATAGCCATAGTTACCTTTTTACTTTTCTCTAAGAAAACACTTTTAAAATATTGTTCACAACAAAATGCTTACTATGCAAGTTTTCCTAATTTATGAATTTCTCTGTTAACACAGAAAATACATTCCCTGAAATGGTGTGATAGTTTGTAAAGTCCAAGCAATAATCTGATTTTCTACACGTGACGTGTTTTAAAGGCAATTCCAGTATTTTTCACGTATTGTGTGAACAGAATGAAAGTGCATTCTACTGTTACCTGGTCTACATGGGAGAGCCAGGTCTGTTTCCCCCGCCTACCTCCCAGGCCCTGGACCTGCTTCTAAACGGGCGTCCCTTCAGCTACAGGTCTGCCTACAGATATGTCTCCCAACCTGTGGCTCATCTTTCCTTGGGTTTCTCCCTTTGCTGCACAAAAACACTTATCCTGGTATATTTCCACTTGTTTATTTTTGCTTTTGTTGCCTACTTTTTGACATCCTAACAACAACAACAGCATTGCCAGGGCCAATGTCTAGGAACTATCCTTTTAGGTTTGCTCTTATGGCATTTATAAGTCTTTAACAAATTTTTAATAATTTGCATGATGTCAGGCAGGGTCTGAGGTCCCTGTTTTGCCTGTGAGTGTCCTTTCCCCAGCATTACCTATTGAGGAGGTCCTCCCTCCCACATTGCTGTACATCCCAAAGAATTTAGGTGTAGAAAATTAGACTCTAATATTGCAATCTTGGAATGTGGTGGAATTTTAGGTCATGGGGGCAACACCCTCATGAATAGATTTAATATTGTTGTCATGGGCCTGCATTTATTAATACAGGAACAAATCCTTATAAATCAAGACCGTTCCTTTTGTCTGGACCTCCACCATGGCCTCCTACCCTCCAGCTGCTGCCCTACTGTGTGATGACGAGACACTAGGCTCTCAGTACACGCGACTGTCTGACATAGATTTCAACCCCTCGAACTGTGACTCTGATAAGTCTGTGGTATTTTTTTGGTTTGTTTGTTTGTGGAGCTGAGGATAAATCCTGAGGCCTTTCTTATAATAGGCAAGTGCTCCCACTGATTAATAATTCCCACCCCACATATCTACTCATTATAAAATTACTCAATATTTTGTTATAGCCTTAGGATAAGCAGACTCAGTATACTTTTGGTGACACTGTCAAATATTAACTAACAGAATGTGTGTGTTGGGGGGGTAATTTCTTGACCATTTGTTACAATGATCTGTTTTTATGCAAGTATTCTAGCTTTGTAGTATAGTTCAAAATCAGAGTGTGATGTCTATGGTTTTTATTTAAAAATATTTTGGCTATTTGAGCTCTTCTATAGTTATACCAAATTTTAAGATATTCTTCCTATTTTTTTGGAAATGGAATTGGAATTGGAATTTTAATTAGGGCTCTACTAAACATGTGGACCACTTTAAGTAGAGTGGATATTTTCATAATAATAGCTTTTTAAATCCATATGCACAAGGAGTCTTCCATTTATTCTAATATTTCTTATTTTCCTCATTGTTGTATGTTCCCATCTTTCATAACCTTGATTAAGTTTGTACAGCATTAGTTACAATAATCAAGACACAGAAGTAACCTAAGTGTCTTTTGATAAGTGAATAGATCAGAATTTGTGAAGGTTGGAAAAATGGGTCTGCTGATAAAGTGGTAGGCACACAACATGTGGGCCTGTGTGAACCCCAGCACTCATGCAGAAAGCTGGGCATGCTGGTGTTGGCTTGTAAGCCCAGTGACTAGGGATGCAGGGACAGCCAGATCCCTGGGCTTTGCTGGCCAGCCAATCTTTCTGTGAGTACCAGATACATGCAAGAGGTTAGGCCTCAAAATACAAGGTCAGCAATTATACAAGGTCAACAGTTGTCCTCTGGGCTCCACATGAATACACCAAGAAACACACATACATATGCAAATGTTTATCCCCCTACAAATGCATTCAGGCAGAATCTGTAGTGCACGTGTACAGCGGCATACTAGCTAAGACATTGTGCTAAGTGAAATAAACTGGATACAGGAAGACAAATACTGATTTCACACGCATAAAGAATCAAGAAATAGTATGCTCACACATGCAAAGAAAATGGTATTTACCTGCGTGTAAGAGTGAGTGATAGGGAGATTTGGGGTCAAGGGTACAAAGTGTCTGTTATAGGGTAGACAAGATCTATGGATTTAATGTGGTTGTGGGGTTGTGAGTCAATGAATTTACACCACATGTGTGTATATGAAATAACATGCATATCTTGAATAGATTCTGTCTTTATTTGCTAATTATATTGATTTAATATAAATTAGTAAAACAGGGGTGCACTGAGGTCTTCTGATTAGGTAGAGATCGGGGTGAGACCATTCTGTCCACACACACAGCTTGAAGCACCCGAGGAGAAGTGATTTAGAGTCAGGCTTGAAGGTGCTCACTAAATCCCTCGTGCACTTTACAGCCAGTCTGCCTTACTCAAGTTATTTAAAAGGAAAGCCAAACCACAGTTGAAAAAAACACAGGTGTGCATGTGCTATGGAGCATTGCTATACAGCAATAAGCATAACCAGCAACTAAAGAGGCAGGGGATGATGACCATGAGCATCAATTCCTCTTGTGGCCACAGAGTTTTGCTTCTTTCTGAGTGTGCCTGATGCTTTGGGTACTGTTCACTCTGCAGTGTGAGCAAACTCAAAGCCAGTCTGAATTTGGAGTGGGACATTTGAATCTCCAGAGGTCCCTTTCCAATCCCCTTGTGAGAAGTAAACAGTGTGATCTATCTCCTGGCCACGCCCTTTCTTCACTTCCTTTTTGGTCCTCAGGACAAATAGACAACTTCCTGTGGTTTTCCAGATGCACAGCTGGCTTAAGGGGCAAACTTTGGGGTACATGGCCCCACATTTTCATAACAGGAACCTCAGCCCAGCCAATTGTGTCAAAATAGATTGAATCCTCTTCCCTGACATTTTCTTATAACTGTATGTAATCTGCACGTAACCCTATTTTAAAGTTATTTTTATTTTCACCTTGAAATTATTGCAGATTCCATCATAACCCACCCATCAGCATATCAAAGTAACCAATGTTCATGAGTCCTCATGTTTTCTGGGCATTTAGTAGTTTATTTGTCAAAAAAAAAAAAAGATGTGGAAACAGCCATCTGCTGAATAAATGCAAATCAGCAAAACCACAATTGTTGGAAAGTAAATCTATTGCTAAGATTAATTTTCATGATATGTAATGAAGTCATATCTGTTTTTCTTATTGGTCTTATGACAGTTTCCATTCTGGGCCAGACAAATATTGTCCATCTGTTAACATTTCATACATGCAAATAGGTTTGTAGTTAATGAATTGTTTAAGCTCCCTAAGGTGGAAGCTGCTAAGTGAAAGGATTTGGTTGTCCTTGAATATGCACTTACTGCCCTGATGCCTTTGAAAGAACTTCATCATTGACCCTTGTGGAAACTGAGGGTTTGGATTTGGGAACACAATGTGGTTTTCCTAAGCATTTCCCTTGCACTTTTATTAGTAGGGCATGGTCCTGCACTTTCTGCGCCACGTCACTCCAACTCCTTTCTTATCCCTGTGTGCTGTCTAAGTTCCGTCAAACTTTATCTTTTCAATTTCTTCTGGCCTTCCCTTTCATATTATGCAGCTGCTGAGTGCAAACTCGCCCATCTCATGCTTAAGTGATTACAACCTTTTAATTTGTCTTCGCCTGTAATCTGGCTGTACGCCAAGCCATCATGCCCACTTCTACCAACAAGATTTTTCTCATGTGCAAAGTAGATCCTATGGGGAAAAGACCAAATTCCTTTGCCCAGCAAAATGCTGGCACTTTTCTCCCCTCTTCCCCTTCTTCCGTCCAGTCACACTTAATTGCAGATCATTTCTTTAATGCATCTTGATGTTTCATGCCTTTCTGCCTTTACCCCTGCTGTTCTTCCTGCCTGGAATTCCCTCCCCTACCCCCGTGTATCTGCCTAACACCTGCTCAATTTTCATGATCCAATGCAAGTGTTGCGTCCTCCAGGAAAGCTTCTCTGACCTTCAGGTGAAGGTGGTAACTCTATTCTTGGCTCAGTTTCTGGACCATGTATAAACTTCTCTTTGGTTGATTTGTTAAATTGACATGTTTGACTTTGTCACTCCAAAAACTTAGCAGAGCCTGGAAAAGTGAACGTTGGTGAACGAACACACAACCCAAGCCGAGCAAGCTGCAATTCAAAATTCTCGATTTTATTTTGTTTTGGTCAAAGTGCAACTCAGCCTTACGTTTAAAGCAATTTGGTACACATTGTCTTGTGCCACTTGAACAGCCAGAATTCCTGATTCAGTGGCAAGAATTTGAGTGTAAGTATGTTAGGGGTGGTGACACAAAGAAAGTTAGGAGAAAGAGAGAAAGGGAGGAGGAAAATTGGGTTGCAAAGGACGTAGATGTATTCTTGTAGTAGGGAAAGTTTTGGGGGGTCAGCTACTGCAATGCTCACTGCTCATTGGCTGAGGGCTTGGCCAGCAGCGCGCACGCGCGCGCACACACACACACACACACACACACACACACACACACACACACACACACGAGAAGAGCAATGGTACCAAATGAGCAAAGCTTAGCAGACAAAGAAACAGTGGAATGGTTAGGGTGGTGGGGGGCTGCAGTCAAAAGACACATCTGCTACATCTGGTTTCCTGCACAATTGCAGAGCAAACACCATAAGGTGAAATATTGTATTTCTCACTAGATCTGGTGACAAAGTCTGAAATCTTACCACTGAGAGCCAACACTAAAAGAGTTACGAATTTGAGGCCAACCTGGTCTACATAGCAAAATAGTGCTCTCCCCTCAAAAGAAAGACATCTCAAAATCTTGTGGGTTATATGTACCCCGCCCCATTTTCTCAGGGAAAAAAACTCTACACTAACTGAGGAAGAAGACCCTTTATGTCTCACTCAACAAAAATTGTAATCCCCCAAGGTGTATTTCCACAAAGGCTTAATGGTCAAAGTAACTCTCTTACATTGCTACTGTTCAACCCAAGTGGTTTTTAAGCTGAATTTTAAAGCTACCACTCTTGAATTCTTATTTACCTTGAAAAATTCTCTGAATTAATGAGTAACCGAGATCAACAGGGTTCTTAGTCTGTCCAGTCCATGGTGGTCCTAGGGACAGAAGCAGATAAATGCCAGTTGAGAGATAACTTGCCAGGCATGGAAGGATTATTTTGCTTCATTTCTGACCGTTCTGACTGTAAGCAGCTGACAGTCAAAGAAGGAACCTGTTTAGATATATTTAATTCCCTAATAGTCCTTAATTTTTTCAAATAAATGTATATGAAAATGAAAACAATAGAATCATTATATCTGGTAAATAAATATAAACTAAAAACCCTTTCAAGGCTTTAACTAACTCCTCAGACAGGCGGGAGTGACAAACGCTTTTTTTTTAACAGTTCATAAAGTTAGGAAAATTACAAATAAATGGTGGGCCTCTCAAGAGCACTTGATTTGGCCTAGAAATAGTGCATATAAAGTGATAGAGACAATGACTTGGTCAAGGCATCACAGAAAGGGATGTGCTGGGACCTAGAAACATTAGCAGATGGAGTAAGCAGATGCCTGGGGTGCTGGGGCAGCCTTTGTTTACACATCCTGCTCCATCCCACCAGCTTACTGCCATCTCAGGCTCAAAAACATGGGCCCATTTAAAGAACAGATCACTCCGTGTCCCTATTGAGAAAATGAAACCGAAAGAAACACCGGAATCCCAGGGTTGATCTGTGCTGACAGTCAAGCTGACCCCAGGGCAATAAGAATAAGGTAATAAACAGGACGGTACAAGAGTCAAAAGTCAGATGCTTACCATCAAAAAGTCCATTAATGTCTCCAAAGGTCCCTTGGGAAATCACCTGAGGTGAAGTTCTCTGCCCTGGACTGGAGAGTCTCTCAAGACCATCTCAGATAGAAACAAAATCGCATCTCCTAAATTTAAACTCTTACTCCCTAAAACAAATGCATTTTTTCTTTTGACTTAATTTTTTTTATCACCTCTCAGTTCAACGACCTAGACAGTATAATATTTAATATGGATCAGAACCAAAAAATATTCCAGATATGTGGTGTCTCCTTAGACAACTTTTGTCTTCATAGGAACTAGGGCACTATTCTAATTCTGTTTAATAATGAACTTTCTGGAGAATCTGACATTTATCTTGAAAGTTATGGGCTTTTTCGGAGCCACTGTCAAGGCGCGATGAAGAAGCAAGCTACCTAACTCTCCCTAGGCACATATAAAAACGTCACATATCTGTGCAGCTCTGTCCTCTAAGGAATGGAAAGGTCGGAAGGCTGACGAGATATGCCACGCAGAAAGTTATTTTAAACATGAATTGTTAAGGTGAAAAATACCCCTAGTTTCTACATCTGAGCAAATATATTGTCAATAATGGGTTTTTACTACAAGGGCTGATTTTTTTTCATTTGCAAAAAAATTTATTATTCAAATTGTCCTGGTTTCCTCCATCCTTAGATGACAATATGTTTACAATCTGAAAAGAAGACAATATTTTACCAAACTAATCTTATTTGAAGATAATAAGATTATGTTGATTTGAACATAGTAAGATTATTTGAACTTATGCTCAAGGTCTAATTTTTTTTTTTAAACAAACGTTAAGGGTAAAGATTTATCTCCACAGCTGGGCACTATGGTGCACACCTGTAATCCCAGCACTCAGGGAGGTAAAGGCAGGTGGATCTTTGTGAGTCTGAGAGGCCAGCCTGGTCTACAAAGCAAATCAAGGACAGCCAAGGCTACACAGAGAAACCCTGTCTCAAAAAAAAAAAAAAAGAAATAATATTGAAGAAATGTGGAGAGGGCCTTTGCTGGATCTATTTAAAGGATCATATGAGAAGAATTTGATCAAATTTGTAGTTCAGTTGAAAACTGGTACTCTTAAATGGCTGCATTTTTCTAGTTAACAGTGAAATTTCCATCTAAGTTTCCCAGATCCCTCCATCCCTTCCCTCCAATTCCCCAGGGCCAGCTTTCTGTTCTTTTTTTCCATTTCCTCAGCACCTCTTCCTTCTTCATTCCATGTGACCCCCCCTACTTCCTTCGGGATCTGTGATCTAGAAACATCAGTAAAGATCTGGTGACTGGATCCCCTGGTCCTTGCTCCTCTTTGGAACAGTAGATTGGCCCTCGAAAGCCTTGCAACCACTTGCGTTCTAAGACAAACAACCATTGTCACTATCTTCATTCTCTGAATACGTTTTTAGGGACTTCTTTATCTCTTCGCAACAATCCTTTCTCCTCCAGACAGTTAAGGTCTGTCTGAGGAATCTACACTCCCGGTGCCTGAAGCCTAACCTGAGATGTAGGCTGGGGTCTAATGACTATTTTAGATTTCTATGAGGCTATTTAGACCAGAGGCTGTCATCACACTCTTCTGTGTGCCATTTTATTTGTTTATTTGCTTATTGTTTGTTTGTTGTTTCTGTCATCCAGAATCTAACCCTGGAAAGTATTGCTGACTCTTCTCTCTCACAAAGCTCCACCACAAGTCTGCATGCCATATCCTGCCCTGCCAACCTACATGACAGCTTTCATGTGGACTTCCCTGCCCCCAATACACACACACACACACACACACACACACACACACACACACACACACA
>OU015742.1:15569918-15583335 GCA_907169655.1 Acomys percivali | reverse complement strand
AGGAGGAACAGGAGGAGGAGGAGGAGAAGGAGGAACAGGAGGAGGAGGAGGAGGAGGAGAAGCCTCCAGGTATCACTAAGGTGGAAAACTGTCCAGAAGTATCCATTTTTCCTAAGGATATCATGAACAGCCAAATTCCCATTTCTGGAGTTCTGAAGGCCCAAAGCTGCAAGGAATTGTTGATGTCATCACCAGAGGATTCATTTTCATCTTTTCTTGGGGATGGGTCCAACAGCTGACAGTTTTCTCTTCCTCATGAAAGGCAACATTCTGATTTAAATCTCACATGGGTTTGGGTTTTTGCTTTGCTTCTTACATGCCTCACAGCCAGACAGAAGCAATTGTTAACTTCTCAATTAAACTTGATAGGGAAGGAAATGGTTTCAGAAGCGATCAGCACTTTTGACTTACTGTTTCATTGCCTACTTGTTTGGGGTCTCAAGATACAGAGTGACAAATTCTATAACACTTTTTTTTTTAAAGGAATACAGTAGCAGATTGAAGATTACTGAATCTTTCCCTTCCTCTCCTTTAATTTTCTTAGTAGACAGTCTTCCTTCAAAATACCTTATTTGACCTTTCCAGCTCTAGAAACAGCCAGGGCCTAATTTCCCTCTGTGGGTTGCTAATCCGATTTAGGTGAGTGGAACCTAGAGTTATTTTAGCTCCCCAACTGAAAAGCTAATACACACGGATAACAGATTATTAAAGCCCCTGCTTCTCGTTTTTCTCTGTCTCTGCTTTATAAACTTGAAAGGTCTGAACCTGATGTTACCAATCTGGTCTTCAACAAAAATGTTCTGCTCATAGCTTTGGGGGAGGGGGGAGGGGCGTCATGTGGGCAACCAAGTGGTGGAATGCATGAAGGTTCCTGAAATTCAGGGAGAAGTGGAAAGAGTTCAAGAAGAATCCTGGCTCAGCAGCTTTGGGGAGGGCCCAGCTGAGGAAGAAAGTGGCTTGGCCACTGCCAGAATCTTGCTTCTAGAGACCTGGGGTCAGGCAGAAAATTCTAAGGTCTTAAACAGGAATTGTCTTGTTACCTGTCTCTGGGGGTGGGAGGCCAGATAAATAACCTAAGCAGAGAAGTGATTCCTTGTATTAAAAAGAACAATGTCTATCAACTTCCATTGTCACACACACACACACACACACACACACACACACACACACACACACTCCAAAAGCATAGGAGACATCCACTTCACTTCACAAGTGTACATCTATGTACAGAAACCTGTGTCTTCATTTGTATAATTTGCATAAACAAATACATATAAAATTGTATGCATCTTTTTATATTAGGTACATTTATTTGAATATGGATAAATGATGCACAAGAATGTGAATATAAATGCATATGTATTTATACAAATGTAATAATGCACTTAGATGTGTATTGGCTGTTTCTCGACATTTTCTTCTCACCATTCAAAACATAGACTTGTTCGACCACATCTTTGCCAAGATATCTGATAATTCTTTTCTTTTTTTTAATGGGCTATTACCTAAAAACTTCACTTTCAAGTTGAATAACGGCCCAGTGAGGGAACTCAGAGGCGATCAGACCCTGGATTTGTCCTGGACTAGGGCAAATGTGGGAGCAGATCCAGGTCCCGAGGGTTGGCTTCACACAGGTCTGGGACACGACCCCTTAGCTGCCGCTCGCTCGCCCCGCCCCGCCCCACCACGGCGGCCTCGCTGGGCGAGCCGTCCACACCCCTGCGCGCTGCTCCCGCCCGCTTGGGGATCCCCGGCGCGCTGCGCCTCCGAGGGGGAGGTGTTCGGCCACGGCCGGGAGGGAACCGACAGGCGGCGTCCCCTTTAAAAGCCGCGAGCGCCGCGCCACGGCGCCTCCGCCGTCGCCGCCGGAGTCCTCGCCCTGCCGCGCTGAGCCCTGCTCGCGCTGCGCCCGTCGCTGCGCTTCCCACTGCCTGCCCGGGACATCTCCTCCCCAGCCGCTGACAGACACCGGACTCCTTCGGGGCGAGAGGCGCGAGAGTAACCCTGGGTTTCGAGGTACCCGCAAGCCGCGGGTTGGAGCTCCTGACTGTGTGTGCCGGGCGGTGTGGCCTCGGCTGCCCCGGAGAAGACAGAGTTGCGAACTGACGCGAAGAGCCGGGAGTCAGGAACACAAGTTGTGCCTGCAATGCCCCACAACTCCAAGCGGGGAGTGAGCGCCCGCGGCGCACAGGAGGAGGAGTGAGCGGACCCCGGACTGCCACAAAAGACACTTGGCCCTAGGGCTCCGAGCGCGAGGTCACCCGCTTTGGCGGTCGGGGACGCGGTTTGACTGCTAGAGAATGAGCCCCAGGACGCCGGGGCTCCGCAGCCGTGCGGGCTCCACTGGCGAGCGCTGATGGGGGTGCGCCAGAGTCGGGCTGAGGGATGCGGAGTGGCGGCCCGCCTGCCACCCAGATCTTCGCTGCGCCCTTGCCAGGACCCGGCGTCGCCCAGGATGGCTGCCCCGAGCCATGGGTCGCGGCGGAGCTAGCGCAGAGCGGCCGACCCTCGCCCAGCGAGTCGCGGAGCTGGCCCCGCGCCCCAACAGCACTGGTCCCTGAGGACGACGACAGCCGCAGCCTTGCCTCAGCCTTTTCCCCTTCCCTCCCCCTGCTTGAGGCTGTGTGTCAGCATTTGGCTAGAGACTTCTTGAACTTGCCGGGAGAGTGACTTGGGCTCCCCACTTTGCGCTGGTGTCTTTGCCCGGCGGAGCCAGTCTTGCCGCCTCCGGCCCGGTCTCCTCTCTGTTCCTCGGCCCTCTGGGTCCACCCCAAGACACAGTTCCTCGCCTCCTCGCCGGGAGAGCACCCGGAGAAGCAGGAGGAGGCAAAGAAAGGCAACAGAAGCCCGGTCCCTGCTCAGCTCCTTGGACAGAGCTTTTTCCATGTGGAGACTCTCTGAATGGACGTGCTCCCGAGTGCTTCTTAGACGGACTGCGGTCTCCTAAAGGTAGAGGACTTGGGCCCGGGTCCCGGGGCTGGCGGCTGACACCGCGTTCCCGCCCTACGGTGCTAGGCACCTGGGAAGACCGGATGAGTGGACATAAACAGACCCTCTCTTGGTGCACGTGCAGCGGATCCCTAGAGGGGTCAGACATCCCAAACCCCAGTCTCTTCTGCCATGCCCACCTAGCCTAACCTCTTCCTCCAGCCTGTCCTCCTCCCCAATTTTCGGTATATTATTAGGGCTGTTAAGGACTTAATGGCTTTACAGAAGGGGGGAAAAGGTACAGAAATCCACTTAGAGTATGGCCGGTTGCCGACCAGTACTCCAGGCCTTAGAGATACCTTGGCCATCCTTAAGTTACTCCTGAGATCCGGAAGTCTGTCTTAAGAACTGGTCCCATTTAGGAAGGTACTAGAACTTGGGGTTCTCCGAGTGTGTTTACTGTATGTGCGGATGTGTCACAGTTTACACGTGCATTCATAGAAACTATATTTACAAGTAATTGCAAGAGGGAGCATGGGTTTCTTGACTGCGCAGGGGTCTTGGGAAGGGGAGGGGTCGATCCTGAGGAGAGGGGCGTGGGCCACAGTTTGCAGGTGGCGTCATTAATAGTAATTTTGAGTTTAGCGCTTACCGAATCTACAAGTCAGATATGTTCGTGTACCAGGAAGTTCTGCACAGTGCCTCTAAGGAAGTCGCATGTGCATTTGTGTCTGTTTATGTCCAAATGGGCGCTGCACAATATAAGTTTTATAAGGGATGCCCAGTGTCAGTCTAACCAGTGGCTTCCCGGCTTCTGACACAGGCCTTCCTAGCTAGTGTCACAAGAAAAGGTGACAGACGGTCATTGATTTTATTGAAAGTGAAGACGAATGGGATAAGAGGAGGAAACGGCACGGGACAGGGGCTCCTCCGTCCTCTTGATCATCTAGGCTGTACGTAGCCCGCAGCCCGCGAGCATGGCATACCAGGAAGGCATCCTGGAGAAGGCCAGTGAGCCCTATGGGAGCCGGGGCGGCGGGAGCGGGCGGAGGACTGGGCGGGGAACGTGGGTGACTCACGTCGGCCCTGTCCGCAGGTCGACCATGGTGGCCGGGACCCGCTGTCTTCTAGTGTTGCTGCTTCCCCAGGCCCTCCTGGGCGGCGCGGCCGGCCTCATACCGGAGCTGGGCCGCAAGAAGTTCGCCGCCGGGGCATCCGGCCGCCCCTTATCCCGGCCTTCGGACGACGTCCTCAGCGAGTTTGAGTTGAGGCTGCTCAGCATGTTTGGTCTGAAGCAGAGACCCACCCCCAGCAAGGACGCTGTGGTGCCCCCCTATATGCTGGATTTGTACCGCCGGCACTCGGGCCAGCCAGGAGCGCCTGCCCCAGACCACCGGCTGGAGAGGGCAGCCAGCCGCGCCAACACGGTGCGCAGCTTCCACCACGAAGGTAAGCGGGCGGTGGACTGCGGGTGGTGGGGCGGGGACGGCGGGCGGAGACTCGGCGGGCAGCCCGGGCCTCCGCTAGCACAGGGGACGGCCCTTAGGCTTCCGTACCGTCCCCTCCGTGGCCCCGAGCCAGGGATTCCCCACTGGTGAGTCCTCACCCTTTCCTGGCCCATAGCCAAAAGACAAACTCCTCCCCCGCTCCCCCTTCCCCCAAGAACTGGAGGGAAATGGAGTGATAGGGAAGAGGCTAAAAGGCTGGCTAGTCCCTTGTCAGCTACACAGATTGGGGTTCCTTAAATCTGTTTGGAAGTTCAAATCTGTGATTTCATTTCATGGTGGAGTCTTAGGCTAGACAAGGGCAGAATGTTCAGAAATAGTATTAACACATGAAAACCAGGCTCTCATGGCATTCAAATTTACTGTTGATTTGGGCCTAGTTTGAAAGATTTTGAATCCCTATCTAATCCCTGTGGGAGATCATTTCTACAATCCATCTTATTGTTTCCACAATGACCTTCCCTTCTTGTGCTTAAATCTTAGTCTTTAAGTGGAGACAGGGCAAGCCTTCAGATAAAAGCTTTTTCTGCCACTGTCTGCTACCTTCCTACGCAAGGCAATGGGATTTTTTTTCCCCCCTAAGACATGAATATGGCTTCCCAACGTAGGATAATTCTGTTTATTCCACCAGAAAGACATTTAGTGGGTTTGAAATGTCATAGAGGCCTACTGAAGTCTCTTGTACCAAAGTTTTAGAGCAGTTAGTCCCTTTGCAATTCTGTGTCTGTCACTTTAAATGTTCTTTTGGCGGAATGCATTCTAAGTAGAATATCAGTTCCTTCAAATTCTAGAAGAATGCAGAGTTGTCTGTCAGTGAGCTGCAATTTATAGAACAGTAGGGAGCAAGGAGAAAAGTTCCCTTTTTAAAATTTTTGCTTTGCTTTGCTGAGATGTAAGTTTCAAGTAAAAAATCTGTGCTCTGAAATGGTAGCTCCCCCCATCCCCCACCCCCACACATGAGGGATGGCTTAAACTTTGAGAAGTCTGGTTGATAATAGAGAAAAGTCCCACAGGCAGGTCACATAGCAAGAGGTACATCTTCCTTGAGGCAGCCATTGCTTGTGAAGGGCACTCTACACTCATCTCTTTCAAGTTGGTTTCTAAGGTTTTCTGGGAGCAAAACTCAGTTTTGAAAGATTGTGAGACCCCAATTCTTAGCCTCAGGTGTGTTCCCTTTGTCCCCACCTCCCTGAGGTGATTCTCGCCTAAGCTAATCTCTCCCAGATGATAGTGAGTGATTGGAAAGTTTGTGTAAATTAAAAACCAACCAGCACAGCTGTTTTCCCTGCTGCCTCTGGAGATGCAGCAAGAGAAACTATTTATTTATCTATTGTTTATTAGCCTTTTCTAGCGTGAGAATCATTCTTTATTTGTAAAAACCAAGGAAGGTACTTTATCTTTCTTTTAACCAATCTAAAAGAATCATTTAAGGCAATTAAAGCTCAAAAATCCAGTTGAATTAAAGGTTCATCAATAAGGTCTGCATATTTGCACTCTTCCCT
Organism: Acomys percivali; assembly: GCA_907169655.1. NCBI lineage: Eukaryota > Metazoa > Chordata > Mammalia > Rodentia > Muridae > Acomys > Acomys percivali. Next base: position 15,577,400 of record OU015742.1, on the reverse strand, counting down.
TGAAGTGGCTTCATAAGAGCATAGGCAAAGCATTGCCTGTGTGTCTTATTTTTAACTTAGTGTGCTTCAGTTCATAACAAAATTTATATCTTTAAAAGTGATTTTCCAGGTGTAAAGATGTGTGGAAGTCACTAACTTGCTTATAAATTCCAGGAAAACCATGTCTTTCCTGTCATCATCAGGTGCACATGGCATCTTGGAAGACTGTTCACCAGTGTTGAGTAACTGAGAGTCTGACTTTTATAAGCATCCTTGTGCCACTAAAACAAAACACAAAACCTTAGTAAGGCACGTGGTAAAGCTGCTGGCTCAAGATCAGTGTGGAATTATGTATTCAAGATCAGAATTGAAATATTGAATTCATACACATTAAACACATACATTTATTTTTAAAAAAAAAAGAATCCTTAAGGACCCTATTAAAGAATTGCCTGGTAGGCTTCTTCATAATGCTAGAAGGCGATTTAGTGGTAGTGTGAGACAAGATTTACCATGGTACCCTTCCAGCCAGTAGCAGATGCTTCTAGACAAAACCTTCTGTTGAACATGAAGTCTGTTCTACCATGGAATTTTATCTTGAAGAGCATAGGTTTTGCTGAATCGCCCACCCCCACCCTAAGGCCACTAAAGACCTTGCCCCACTGGCTGCCAGTGCGAACAGTTTAAAAGTGCTTGGCTGTGTTGACCCTACAGAGACTTCTGCTTTCATGGCAGATCATATACAGAAGCATCTCCTGCTTGCTCTTCTGACCACCGAGACACAGTCTTGTTTTCTGTATGAAATAAATCAGCTACATGCCATGTGACTTCAAGTTTTCAAAGAGGGAGTAATACTATTGACAGAAGTGTTAACTGCCCAGAAAATACCCGCAGGCTAGGATATTTCGAAGTACAACTTGCCTTGTGATGATGAAAGCATGATCTAAAATTCCTGTATGGGTTTGGACATAGACATCCAGCAATGCTCCGAGCTACCTCTAGCTGTTGCCGTGTGACTACAGAGGCCCAGTTGGGGGAAACAGTTGCTCAGTTTGCAGATGTTCCTTGTCACTGATATTTGTTTGTCTCAGGGCCCTTTGCATCCTCTTCTGAGTCATTTCTTCAGGATGCTTTTGTCCCCTGTAGATATGCCTTAGGGTATTTCACTCAGTCTTTCAGAGTATCTCCCCTGGACCTTCAGGTCTTCCTGAAGGGCCTGTCTGTGCTCAGGGGAACAAGGCCGAAGTCTGGTTAGTGGCAACCAGCAGCTTCTGCTTTCCTTTCCCACTACTTCCTTCGCTGCCTTAAAAATCAAACTTAATTCTCTGTATTTTAACTTTTCTACCCTCTTTGGTGTGTCACTTCCTTCATCCTGTAGACCATCATGTGCTGCTCAAAGCCCCTTACATCTTGTTACAGGGGTGAGAGGCAGCTGCTGATCTGGAACAGCCTCAGGCTTTGTTAGTGTTTGGATGGAACAATGGTTTCTGTCCAAAAAAGTGTTGCAAAATCCTCCAAGCTTAATGATAACTTTTGAAATAAAACTCACCCTACTTTAGGGCAAACAAGTAGCCACAGAGAGCAGGTTCCAAACAAACTCTGGTGTCCCATTTCGCTGTGGCCCTTCACTTTTCTGTTCATTTAGCTCTGCCTGCATGTGCAAAGGGTGCTGGGGAATATGTTTTGATCCTCCGGGCCAAATTCACTCTGCAGTTACCATGGTATCAGGTACCAATTCCTAACGATATGGACTGTTGCTTAGAGTTTTATTTCTCTCCTGCATTAAATAAAGCCTTCCAATGGCCAGAACTTGGGCATTGCAGTAAACTTAGGTTAACAGTTCTGTGACCTGAAAGAGGTTCACAAAATGAGGATAATTCCTGGTTCTCCTCTTAATAAGCTTGTTGCAAGATGGTTCAGAGCACCATATTTGACGCAAATAAATAACTAAGTAGAGATAGATAGGTAGATACATTGATAAATAGAAAAGAGAAAGAAAAGGAAGGGACGGAGGGAGGTAGAGAGGGAGAAAGAGTGGGTACTCAGAACAGTAGCTAATGTTTTATGTTGACTTTTGGATCACTCTGAGGTAAAGGACCATAGTGCAGAACATTAAGTCTAGGCTTTGTGTCCAGAACATGGTGGAATGGCTTTGCTGCCCCACTTTTCTTCCTCTTTATGCATTCTTGCATTCCTCATTCTTTTCATTTGCTTGAGAACAGGAGGCTGATACTCAGGTTGGAGACAGGTCAGAATCCAGAAATCACTTAGCAAGTTCAGCTGATTCAACAAGGGATATTTACAGAGCATTAACAGCTATCCCAGCCTCCAAAAAGTGTACATTACCTACTCTGTATTTTCAGAACCCCAGGCTTGCTGTGATAATTTGTAGAGGTCTTTTCCTATAATTTACTTTATTTAAAAGAGATTTTTCAATTTCCCACCCTCAAGAAGAGGTTGAAACTTGTCCCTTGATGGAGAAAGGTTGTTGTGTGTCCTGACTCTGGGTAGCTGGCTTCCTGTGTTGAGAGTTTCTGTAAATTCTTGACTTCTGTGCATGACTTCAATGAATGCTCACAGTAGATACCTTTCTCTTGTCATTAGTATTGGGTAGTGCATTGTTTTCCTTTGTGAAGGCCACTTATTCTGTCTTGCAGATACTTCTTAACCTCCAGAGTGACAAACCACAGGAAGGGCTGTTTCTATACTTCCAGTTGAAAGATGGCGATTCCATGTGGTCCAATCTTGTCTTAATTTCTTGGACAGACACTATGTTACCTCAGTGACCTGTCTTCCATATTTATCTTGGGTATTGCCCATTCACTTTTGTCCTCTAGTCATATAGGTGTCTGTATGCATGTGTGTGTCCTTAGGAGTCTCGCTTTTTCCTTTCTGTTTGCGGGTTGGGATTAGGGGATATTATTGTTGTTGTTGTTGTTGTTGTTGTTGCCATAGTGATTTTTCTGAGCACTGTTGTTGACTGACGTAGCAATTTGCGGAAGGTTCTGGGTAATTGGCCTTTATACTCTGTCTTTACAGGAAATAATGGGCACATCACTGTACCAATGTCAGGAGATGCCAGTGTGATTTGCTGTGGTTAGGGTATGAGGGATGCTGCTACTGTTTTATATCTCCCACTGAAGAAGTGCCTTAGGCAGAAACATTAAGGATACCCAGAATGGCATCCAAAAGGCTATATAAAGCTAAATACAGCCCTTAAGAATGCCCCTAAAACCTATCACATTTGCTGATAGTAGAGTTCAGAACATAATTGGGTCCCCAAAGACATCACCAAGAATGTTTGGGCAGGTGCAGGGGGACTATGAATGGTGCCTGTCTTGGCCTAGTAGTGTCTTCCTGTCAAGTAAAAGAGCTGTAGAAGACTCCCTTGTTTGAGTCCCTGCCTGGCTTACCATAGCCTGAATCCTTATTCATTGGCCAGCACTAAGGCCTCTTCTATAAAAGGTGCTTTACCAATCTGCTCCTTTGCCAATATGCCCTTGAATATGAGAAGCATCCTTTTAAACCATGACACTGAAGTGTGGCCCATAAACTTCCAGCATCCCTTGCCTAAGAGCTTAATGGCAATGCAGGACCACAGGGCCTTTCCCAGACCAACTGATGTGCAGGCCAAAGTCTAAGGATTGTATCAACACAGAGGTTATTTTAAATGAGGATGGGATGGGAGATGAGCATTAGGGAGTGATTTCTCCTGAAGTTCTTTATCGTTAATTACTACAGTATCCCTGTACCACCCACACCTTTCTAAGGAGCTATATCCTGCAAATGTCTTTGTCTCTAGAATTCCAAGTAAAATGGTAGGGTGTGCTTTGCAAAATGTCATCACTGATGTTGAGTTTCAGAGTCTTTAATTAAGAGACTGAAATCTGTATATTGAGATTTGTAAATCGTCTAAATTGTAGAGTAATGTTTTCAAATGCCGCTTAAGGGATTGACATTAAAGCTCGTTTTCTTAGTTAAGAAATGTAATAATTTCCTCAACTCCTCAGTCATTAGCCTTCAACTAACTATAGTGCTGACTTTTTTCCCCTTAAAGTCTGTGAATTCCAAAGAGGTGTTTCACTATTTCCTCCATTATTATAGCTACCTAGAAGCTATATTCATATATTGGATTAAAGGCATAGCAATTACAAGTTAATGTGACCATATAGAAAAGGGAAAAGGGACTCCATTTTCATTTTAATTTTTTTATAGTGCTAAGCAGTAAACCAAGGGCCTTGGACAGAAGGCAGACACTGTACCTCTAGCCCTGACATTTTAAATTTCTGGTTGCAAACGTTTATGTAGTTTAACTCAAACTGCATTGAAGTTTTAAAGTGCTCATAAGGAATTAAGTTACCATTGGCTCCCTTACCGAATGCTTTTCTTTTTCTCCCCATTTTGATCACACTAGAAGCCATTGAAGAACTACCAGAAATGAATGGGAAAACGGCCCGCCTCTTCTTCTTCAATTTAAGTTCTGTCCCCGCTGACGAGTTTCTCACATCTGCAGAACTGCAGATTTTTCGGGAACAGATGCAGGAAGCCTTGGGAAACAACAGTTTCCAGCACCGAATTAATATTTATGAGATTATAAAGCCTGCAGCAGCCAACTTGAAGTTTCCTGTGACTAGACTGTTGGACACCAGGTTAGTGAATCAGAACACGAGTCAGTGGGAGAGCTTTGACGTCACCCCGGCTGTGATGCGGTGGACTGCCCAGGGGCACACCAACCATGGCTTTGTGGTGGAAGTGGCTCATTTAGAGGACAAGCCGGGCGTCTCCAAGAGACACGTGAGGATTAGCAGGTCTTTGCACCAAGATGAACACAGCTGGTCACAGATAAGGCCGTTGCTAGTGACTTTCGGCCACGATGGAAAGGGACATCCACTCCACAAAAGAGAAAAACGCCAAGCCAAACACAAACAGCGGAAGCGCCTCAAGTCCAGCTGTAAGAGGCACCCTTTGTATGTGGACTTCAGCGACGTGGGGTGGAATGACTGGATCGTGGCCCCACCAGGCTATCAAGCCTTCTACTGCCACGGGGAATGTCCTTTTCCCCTGGCGGACCACCTGAACTCCACCAACCACGCCATCGTACAGACTCTGGTGAACTCTGTGAATTCCAAAATCCCGAAGGCGTGCTGTGTCCCCACTGAACTCAGCGCAATCTCCATGCTGTACCTAGATGAGAATGAAAAGGTTGTGCTGAAAAACTATCAGGACATGGTTGTGGAGGGTTGTGGGTGTCGTTAGCACAGCATAAATATAAATATATATATTTTTAGAAAAAGAAACATCCTGCTCCCCTCTACCCCCCCCCCCCCCCCCCCAAAAAAAAACCAGCTGACACTTTACTATTTCCCAATGAAGACTTTATTTATGGGATGGAATGGAAAAGAAACACAGCTATTTTGAAAATATATTTATATCTACGAAAAGAAGTTGGGAAAACAAATATTTTAATCAGAGAATTATTCCTTAAAGATTTAAAATGTATTTAGTTGTACATTTTATGTGGGTTCAACTCCAGCACATGAAGTATAATGGTCAGAGTTATTTTGTATTTATTTACTATTATAACCACTTTTTAGGAAGAAATAGTTAATTTGTATTTATATGTAATCAAAAGAAATATCGGGTTTGTATATAATTTTCCAAAAAAAAAATTGTAGTTGTTTTTCAGTGTGTGTATTTAAGATGCGAAGTCGTCTACATGGAAGGTTACTGGGCAAAGTGCTTGCACATTTGCTTTTTGTTTTTTGCAGCACTACTGTTAAAGTTCACAAGTTCAAGTCCAAAAAAAAAAAAAAAATGGATAATCCACTCTGCTGACTTTCAAGATTATTATATTATTCAATTCTCAGGAATGTTGCAGAGTGATTGTCCAATCCGTGAGAACTTCATTCTTATTAGGGGGACTATTTGGATAAGAACCAGACATTTACTGATCTGATAGAAAAGCTCTCGCCGCCCTCATAGCAGAAAGAACAAGGCACTATTATCACGTCTCGACATGGTCACAGTTTTCCTAATTATTACCACTGGTCCTGCTTTGTTCTTTCTTAAACCTATGATCCCTTCCAGGGGGGCTGATCTGGCCAAAGTACGAAATAAAGTATAATATTTCTTCTTTATTAACATTGTGGTCATATATATATGTACAATTGATTGTCTTGTGGCCTTCATAAAGAAGTGGATATTGATTTGTATTTTGCGTTTACCTCATTGGCAAGCTCTTAATTCTCTGAAGCACCCAGTTTTCTACGTTTGCCCAACACTCAGCAAAATTGAGCACACCATGATTTCTGCACATACTCTGTTCTCTGACCCATCGGCTCGCTTTTCTTTCCAGGGCTATGTGTTTGAACACATTTCTCCAAGTGTTAAGCCTGTTTTAGATAATAAATATCAAAATCCTGGCATTTCATCCTCTGAGCTCTAACCCGTGAGAGCAAATGGTGCATGTTTGCGTGTTTCTAATGTCTCCCTGTGTTTGCATTTTCATTTCTGAGGTGAATGATTTTAAGGTTGGGGGACATGTCTTAAATGACTGGAGAATTCTAAGCAAACCCCATTTGAATCAAAGGATTTACCAGCAGTAGTTTTCCTGGGAGCAGGGGGAAAAAGTGAGGGGGGAAGTCGGTGCCTAGAACGAAGCAAAGCTTGCAGAGGGTGAGGTGGAGTTCCAGGGATGATATGCACCAGAGGCCACAGTGCCAAAAATTAGAAAGAGAGAGTGTCTGTGATCAGCTTCTGCAACACATCTGCCAACTGGCCAGCTGCCCGGACAGAGCAAAGTCAAATGAGGCTCTGGAGTGAGAACCCTCAGCAATGGCCGGGTGTTCAGGTTGGAAACCTAGGCCAGGTTCTGTGGCTATGTTTGCAGACCGGGCCATCCACAGTGCTAGTTACTGTCAGTTTTTCGGGTCAGTTTCCAGAAGGTGTGTCCCCTGCAGTCCTCCTTCATGCTGAAGTCTAAGTTCTCACCTCCTTTCCCAACCCGCCTTAGAACTGAATGGGAAAGCAGGTACCACCACAGGATGCCCGTGAGCACATTGACCTTTGGAAGCTTTGAGCTTCTGAAGACCTTGTTTTAAATGAGTATTCTGACTGTCTTTTAAAGCGTTCTGTCTTATTCCTTTTGCTACGGCTTTTGTACAGATAGAAACCATTGGATCCAACTCCGGGCAGCTTTGTCCTTCTGTCATTCTTTACTGTCTCTTGCCATGGGTGCTTGTAACAGACTACAGTCTTAGCATCTTCAAAAAGAATAAACCATGTCTTTTCATCTCCAAATTCTTCAGATGGGAGTGGGAGTATTCAAAACAAGGATTCCATCTTCTGGCAGGTTCATCCTCTGCCTGTTGTCTGTTTCCTTGGTTCAGATTTTCTTGGCTAAATTACTTGTAGAACAGTAGGTCCCATGTGAGATGTGTTTGTGTGTGTGTGTGTGTGTATGTGTGTAACGAATAGAGTGTGTGTATGTTCTAAGTTATGCAT
>OU015742.1:15538658-15562652 GCA_907169655.1 Acomys percivali | reverse complement strand
CACACACACACACACACACACACACACACACACACACACACACACACATTGTTATTAACATGCCAATATGAAGTAAAATCCCCAATGATCAATTTGCTCTACAGCTATGAATTGCTGTTTTTTGTTTTTTGTTTTTTGTTTTTTTATGATAGATGATTGTTATGGGAAAAACTACAGTGAACTAGTGAGATACAAGATTCATCCAACAGCTCCAATCTCACAATTTTGACAGCCGTAGAGTAAGTGCAGTGAACTGATGCTTTGTAACTTTCTTGAAAGTCAGGGGTTTTTAAAATCAGCTTAGCACATGAACTTTGTTTTTATTTTGTTTTGTTTTGTTTTTTGAGACAGGGTTTCTCTGTGGAGCCTTTGCTGTCCTGGGCTCTCATTGTAGACCAGGCTGGTGGCATAGGACTCACAGCAATCCGCCTGCCTCTGCCTCTCTGAGTCCTGGGATTAAAGGCCATCACTCCAGGCAGCATGTGTACCTTTAATGACTGAAGGAGTGTTCAGAAGCAGTCCTGCTATTTTCCCATGATGTTTTGATTCCTGTTTTTATTGCTATGCCGAGGAAGGCGATCCTAGGCTTCTGCACACAGTACTTTCTTGCCATCATCTCTTCTTCTTCTGGTTTTGTCCTCTAGGAGAAGGCACTGTGGAAAAGAAAAGGGCATTAGAGGCAGTTCCCTGGGTCCAATATTCACCAACATGTGCAAATCAGTTGTGAATTGTGCCTCTAACCATTTAACATTGAAACAAAGTATATGATTTTGTGCAAGATGTAAGTAGAAACACACTGTCCAATAAAGCTGCCACTACCCATTGAGGCAATGAAAGCCCGGTAGTGTGCCTAATTGAAATGGCAATGTGTTGTAATTTTGAATATGTTCTGGATTTCATGGTTAGTTTTAAAAAAGAAAGAAATAAAAGGACAAGAAAGGAAAAAGAAAGAAAAAAGTAATATAAATAATTGCTATGTTTCTTAGACATATATATAAAGGTTGAATAAAAATTATTTCAAATTTTCTTTCATTATTTATTAATGTAGTAGAAAATGTTAAATGTTTGTGTTGCTAGAATTTACATTTCAATTGGATAATGCTAGTTTAGAACAATACATTAGAGTTGATTCACATTATTCACATTACTTAAATTCATTCCAGGACAGCCAGGGTGACAACACAAAGAAACTGTCTTGAAAAACAAAAAAAAAAACAAAAAAAAAAAAAAAGAAAGAAAGAAAGAAAGAAAAAAGACCTTCAGTGTTGGCAGAATTTCTCAGGCCATAGGGAGCTGTCTGTTTTTAGAGTCAGGTTGGTACCTGCAGCTTTACAGATAGCTAACCCTGTGCCTCTCAGAAAGTGTTGTGGCCTATCAAAATCTTCACCTCTTCTCCTTTAAAACAGACATTATCCCAGTTCTTCCTAACCCATAGGGTTTTTACAATGACTGAGAGCCCAAGACAGCCTATATGAATGCCCCATTACACAACGCAAATGTAGGTTATTTATGAAGACAAAGGTTGTGTTAGTTAAGTTTCTGTTGCTGTGGAAGAGATCATGACCAAAAGCAACTTGAGGAGGAAAAGGTTTGTTTCTGCTTCAGTTCCTGCTTTTAGGTTCCTGCCTTGAGTTCCTGCCCTGCCCTCCAACTTCTAGCTAGACTCTCAACTGAAGCTGAGACTATGAAGGAATGCTGGCTGCTTACTGGCTTGCATCTCATGGCTTGATGAGCCTGTTATCTTAGATAATCCAGGGCCACCAGTCCATGTGTGGTATCACCCACAGTGAACTGAGCCCTCCCACATCAATCATTAGGCAAGAGAATGCTCTGCAGACTTGCCTAAGGGCAATCTGATGGAGGCACTACCTCAGTCAAGATCTCCTCTTCCCTGCTATGTCTAGGTTTGTGTCAAGTTGACAAAAACCAAACAGCACAAAGGTGAACATTGAATGAAGAACTGGACTTTGCTTCAGGCAACTATTACTGTAAAATATATTACTGTAAACAGTGGTTTACAATAAGAAGTGCTTATAGAGCTGGGTGCGGTGGCTCACACCTTTAATCCCAGGAAGCAGAGACAGGCTGATCACTGTGAGTTCGAGGCCAGCCTGGTCTACAAATTGACTCCACCACAGCCAAGGCTACACAGAGAAATCCTGTCTCAAACAAAACAAAACAAAATAAAACAAAACAAACAAAAATAATAATAAGTGCTTATCATTTTGCATGGTGTCTGTGGGCTGAGAATTCAGGAATGACTTAGACAGATCATATTGCCTCAGTTTTTCAGGGTACAGCAGGCAAACTGTCAGCCAGTCTCTATTTGAAGGGTTGTCTACATTGGAAGGAACCTCTTCTCAGATGCCTCACTCCCATCTGTTCTGTCCTCCTTGGCTCTACACATATGGCTACTTGGGTGTCTTCACAGCATGACAAAACAAGGAGGAAGCCGAAGAGAATGGTCTGTGTGTCGTCATCTGTGTCAGTTGTTTCTATGTTGCTTCATTCATTAGGAGCAAGTCACAAAATCCTGCCCTGTCTCAAGGGGAAGGAGAGGAGAGGCAGTTGTAGATCCTGGAGCTTTTTAAAGCGGGAACCGTTCCTTTAGATTGAAGGATGCACACTGAGTTCCTGCTATTTCCCTGCTCTGCTGTTCTGGGATAACAAGTAGGGAATTTCTGTAGCAATCTAAAGTCCCTGGCCTTTCTTAACCATAGCCCTTTGGTCTCAAGGAAACCTTTCTAGTTAGCAAACAGTGACTCAGGGAGTCTTTATGACATGCAAACCTATGCCATAGGTTCTGTCTTTTCTTGCAGGTAGATGAACACCTCCCAGAGCTTCTTGTAGATAGCTGGCCACCTGAATGTCAAGTTTGGCAACTGCCAGACAAAAAACTTGTGGTTCAGTGACTACCACTCAGCCCTCTATTGCAGATAACAGGAAACAAGTGTGGATGATTAACTCTCCCTATAACTAACTCAAGGACAAATAAATGAAAGGTCACCAAAAACTTGTTTTTGTTGTTGTTGTTGTTGTTGTTGGTGTGTGTGTGTGTGTGTGTGTGTGTGTTTTGTTTTTTGAGACAGGGTTTCTCTGTGTAGCCTTGGCTGTCCTGGCCTTGCTGTGTAGATTGATTGGGCTGGCCTTGAACTCAAAGTGATCCACCTACCTCTGCCTTCCTAACTTCTGGGATTAAAGGTGCGCACCACCAGGCCTGGCTCTTTTTTTTTTTTAATGAGAGTAAAGATAAGAGAAATAGAAACCAATAGACTGTTAACATCTGTGTTAAAATGTTTAATCTCAAGCAAAACTAATAGAATGGCTTTGTATATCTGAAGAAATATTCAGGATTGAATGCTGTGTTAGGAATTGGATGCCAATTTATCTTTTGAAGTAAGATTCTTCTTATCTGAGTTAACTATAAATATTCATCCATTAAACTATTTCTTAAAACCTACCTAAAAATAGGGCCAGTGTGTTGTCCTAAGTGCTGTAGTTTAGTATCTGTAAAGAAGATGGGTCTTGTAATAGAAACATGTAAGTAAGATAGAAAATATAAGTAAGGTAAGGTTGGGAAGCAAGCAGAGGCATATTATATCCCTCTGCCAGTCTAAGTCTGATGGAAAATTATTTAAGCTTCTTTTAAAAGGGGGTCGGGGGGGAGATGAGGTTAAACACATTCGAACTAGTTAATGTTTTTAAGGTGTCAAAGTGCAGCATGAGAAATGCATTGGAGAAGGAAGGGGAAAATGAAGACTAATGGAGCGTCTGTATCAGGAACGATTCTGCGGGCTCACTGAGAGATCTGACTATTTTGCCCTTCCATCGGTGGCCAGTTGGCTTGTAAATATGACGAAAGAAAATCGGTTGAGTTTGAGTTGATGGAGAGGAGAGTCTCCTGGCTCACATGACCTGAGCAGGTGGGCCGTGTATAAGTAGGTAGCCATGCTAGCCCCCTAGCTAGAGAAGAAACCAAAGGGCAGCCTGACTGCAGAGGGCCAGGTGGCTAGGAGAGGCACGGGTTGAACAACCTCAGGCCGGTCGCTGACAGAAAAGCAGGGACTTCAACCCACGAGAAGATAAATGCTGGTGACAATATGCTCAAATAAGAACGGTGATCCTCAGGTGAAGCTGCAGTCACAGTGAACACCCTGACGAACCCCTGACTAGTAGATCAGGCCTGGACTTCCACCCCAGGAAAATGATGAGGTAATAAATTCGTGTTACTTTATTTCATTCAGTTGTCATTCTATAGACAATGAAGGACTAAGCCATTCATGGTATTTGAGGTAAGAAAGATGGAGAGCAATAAACAGAGACGAGATTTGCTTCATAAATATATGGGCTGATGGGATGAATGCTGTTGGAGGAGAAGGAAGAAGTAAAACTGCTTGCTTAAGACTGCTTTAATTTGGGGTTTGAAATATGGCTCAGAGGTTAAAGGAACTGACTGTTCCTCCAGAGGTCCTGAATTCAGTTCCCAGCAACCACATGGTGGCTCACAACCATCTATAATGTGATCTGATGCCCTCTTCTGGCATGCAAGTGTACACGCAGGCAGAGCAATGGATACATAATAAATAAATAAATAAATAAATAAATAAATAAATAGGTTTTTTTTTAAAGAGTGCTGTAATTCAAGGAAATTAGTGTCTCATGCTGCAGCTTGTTTACAAAGTATGGAGGAAGAACAGATTTCTAAGGCCAGTCTTAAATTACTTACACTTCTATTGCTGTGATAAACCACCATGACCAAAACTGACTTCCTGGAAGAAGAATTTATTTGGCTTCTGGTTCCAAAGGCTAAAGAGTCCATCGTGGCAGGGAGGAGCAGCAGCAAGCAGCAGGTGTGGCAGCAGGAGTAAGACACTGAGAGCTCACATCTTGAACCAAAAACAAGAAGCTGGAAAAGCTACCTGGAAGTAGGCAAGGATTTTTCATCTCAGGGCCTTCTGGCCATGACATACTTCCTCCAGCAAGGCCATCTCTGAAAGCAATTCAACTAATTGGGAACCAAATGTTTAAATAACAGAACCTATGGCAGACACTTTTATTCAAAGCACTGCAAGTATGGATGGGTCAAAATTGAGATAAGAGGGATGTCCAAGAAGATTATTGGTGAGCAGCGGCTATATTGGACTTGAACTCAGAGGAAAATTAAAGATTATGAATTATAATATGTATATATACACATTGTATACATATATATATATAATGTTGTGTGCGTGAATATGGGTATAGGTATTGTGTATATGAATGAATGTGTATATGTGTATGGCTCCATATAAATATAAAAATATATACATACATATATATATAATGTGTGTATATGTGTATGTGTAAGTGTCCAACTTTGTTTGTGGGTATTCATGTGTATATATGTATATTTGTATGCATATGTATATGTATACATTTATGCATTTTTGTTTAATATGTGATTCTAAGTCATGAACATATGTTAAGAAAAAATATTAATAGCAAAGGAGTGGAAGCATTTCAAACAGAGCCATGTCTCTGAAAATTTAGTGGAGCTGGATCCATAATACTTAAGAGAAACATTGGCATTTCTCTAGGTGAAACTAGGAAACAAGAATGTGGACATACACTGGGCAGTGATGGCGCACATGCCTTTAATCCCAGCACCAGGGAGGCAGAAGCAGAAGGCTCTCTATGAGTTCAAGGCTAAGCTGGTCTCAAGAGCAAGTTCCAGGACAGCTAAGACTACACAGAGAAATCCTGCCAAACAAACCAAAGAAAACAAACCAATCAAGCAAACAGAATGTGGACATAAAATAATTAGAGACTTGTATCTTTGTATCCAAGGCTTTCCCATATGGCTGTGACTTAGAGCATCATAGTACAATTGTAAACCCTGGAATGTGGTATTGGTGCATGTAGGTGGCTTTTTGGAGGGGGAGAGACATGGCTTTCTCTATGCATCCTTGGTTGTCCTGGACTCGCTTTGTAGACCAGGCTAGCCTCAAACTCACAGAGATCCACCTGCCTCTGCCTCCCCGAGTGATCGGGTCACAGGTTTTATTTCTCCTTCAACTATAGCCCTGCTGCCTGAACTTTTCAAACTGCCTTTTCTCATAACACCTGGTGCCTTGGAGGAGGTAGGTGCATCTAGCAGGAGCTGGTTGCAGTGCTCCATTAGGCAACTGTGTTATCATTTAGCCATTCATCTGAGCAATTCCAACTGGGCAATTGTGAATTAAAATGCTATAAAAATAAAGTTCTATATTACTAGGAAGCATTGGAACGTGATATGAATGTGCATTCTGGGATAAATGCTGGATCACATGGTATGACTATGATCTCCCTTTGGTTTTGTTGTGAAAGGGCCACACTCCTTACCAGGGCAGCTCTGCATATATATGCTCTTTCTCCTTCACAGCATTTATTATTATAATATTTCTTCAAATTTTAGCTGTACTGAATTCCTGACTGTTTCCTGGTTCTTCTTACTGTAGGTAGTTTATTGCATATATGTGTAATAATATAAATATATATGTGGACATTTAAAAATATTTAATTAAAAAAAAAGAAAAATTATTTTATCTGCACTGAAGGTTGTGTACTATTATTTGAAACTGAGAGTTAGAAAAGGTCCTCTTAATTATTTATTTTTATGTAACATAGAGGACACTAAATAACGACAGGTATTCTGGCCCTTTGGCTCTTACACTCTTTATATCTCTTCTCTTCCAGTGTCCCTTGAGTCTTAGGTATATGGGTTGCATCATAGGTGCACAGATGGAACTAGAACTCCCACTGTTTTACCAGTTGGGGATTTCTGTCGTAGTCCCTGTCTCATATAAGAAGAAGTTTCTTAGCTGAGAGTTGTGATATACTATATAATATATGGGTGTAGGATAAGTATTCAGAGCACATCTTGGAATTATATTGATTTAGGAAAACGGCAGTAGTAATAGGTTCTCCTCTACCATCTGTGGCCTTCTCTAGACACAGGGACTTAGGGTGGGGTCTACTTTTAATGCTCATTTTACTAATGTCCAGCGCTTATTCTATTCTTTCTTCTTTTCTCTTCCATAAATCACATCTCTGGGTATTACCCATGTTAAAACTTAGATTGCTTGTTTGCTTTTTAACTATGTATTCTAAGAGTTTTTTTTATTTATAAGTTTTAGTCATGAGTCTGTTAGGTATATTGTTTGCAAAAATCTTATTCTGTGTTGTAGTTTGCTTCAAAAAAAAAAAAATCTTCACGACCGGTTATTTCATAGTACAAATATTTGATTTTCTTTTGTGGACCACTATTAAAGTTAACACCTGTTCACCAAACTCCAGGTTTGAGGATTTTTGACTATGTTTTCCTCTAAAAGATGTACTAATTTACATTTTAATCTGTGATCCATAAGCCAGAAGAGCCTGGAGCAGTGCATTCTAAGTTCTAAAAGATCATCACAACTCCCAACCTTGACTACTGTACCCAGTAAAACTGCCTGCTATAGTTAAAGGAGAAATAAAACCTTATGATATAAACAGTCTAAAAAAAATCATATTCAACAAGAGAACTTTGGAAACTATACTATGAACTGAAGAGAGAGGAATAAGAACAGCCAAGAAACTCTAGGAAGGAAACAAACAATATATAATTTAATGAAATACAAAAGAGGATTAAGAACACAAACCTGCAAAAATAAATCAAATAAAATAATAATAAAATGACTGCAAGTTTTACATACTTTTCAATAATAATTATATGTGTTAATGGCTTCAATTCTCCAATCAAAAGACATAGACTAGTTTAATGGATTTAAAAAACAAAATAGAGGAATTTCTTTTGCTAACTTTTGGGACCCTTTTTCTCATACTGGGTTGCCTCATCCAGCCTTGGTGGTGAGTTGTGCCTAGTCTTATTATAACTTGATAAGCTCCTTGGGAGGCTTGCTCATTTCTGAAGAGAAAGGAGAGCAGTGCAGAAGGGAGGTGGAAACAAAGAACTGTGAGGAGAAGATGGAGGAGGAACTGCAGACTAAAATGAAAATAAGTAAATAAAAAAGAAACAAAATCCATCTATCTCTTGTCCACAAGAAAATCATCTTAGCTGGGTGTGGTGGCTCACTCCTTTAATCCCAGCGCTTGGGAGGCAGACGCAAGCAGATCGCTGTGAGTTCAAGGCCAGCCTGATCTACAAAAGAAGTCCAGGACAGCCAAGGCTACACAGAGAAACCCTGTCTCAAAAAACAAAGAAAGTCATCTTAACTTCAAATATAGGCACCCTCTTAAAGTGAAAAGATGGTAGAATGTAATCTAAGAAAATGAGGGCAGGAAGCACAAGCAGGTATTGCTATCATATTATTTAATAAAATAGGATTAAAACTAAAACTAATAAGAAGAAACAACGAAGGGCAATTTATTCTAATCGAGGGATCAACTAACAAAGAAAATATTACACTAATAAATATATATATATATATATGCACCAAACTCTGGTGCACCTGAGTTCATTAAATACATACTAATGGAATTAGAGACACAGGTGAATGCAAGCCCAATAGCAGTAGGCTCTTTCAACACTCCATTTTCTCTAATAGAAGGTCATCTAGACAAAAACATAAACAGACACCACAAAATTAAATGGCATCTTACATCACGTAGATCTAGCAGATACTTAGAGAAGGTTCCACCCAAATGCCGAAGATTGCACATTTTCCTCATTGGTACATGGAAGTCTCTCTAAAACAGAGCGCATGGAAAACTACAAAACAAACTTAACAAATAATGAAACTTGAAATAATCCCAGGTACCCTATCTGACCACTGGGCAATCAAAGTTAAGGTTGACAGCAAATGAAACTCTAGAAAACATATAAGCTCATAGAGATTGAATAACTCATTACTGAATGGTGAATGATTCAAAAAATAAATCAAAATGTTTCTTGAGGTAATTAAAAATAAAAATACAACAACAAAACCTCTGGGACACATTAAAAGCAGTTCTAGGAGGGAAATTTATAGCCCAACATGCCCATGCTAAAACATCAGAAAGAATATAAATAAATGGTTTTATGATGCAACTCAGGAATTTGTAAAAGCAAAAAACTGAACCCAGTAGAAGCAAGAAACAATAAATATCAAAACAGAAATTAATAAACTAGAAACAAATAAAACCAGTACAAAGAATCAATACATCTGATAGAATTTCTTTGTTTGATCCTTCTTGTGAAGATAAACAATATTAATAGAGCCTTGGTACAACTGAGCAAAAGAAGAAAGGGATGACACAATTTAACAGAATCAGAAATGAAGATTACAGGAATAAAACATTGTAGCAGACACAAAAGAAATATAGAATATTATAAGGTAATACTTAAAAAACCTATACCCCATTAAGATGGAAAATCGAAAAGAAAAAAATGAATTTAGTTTAAATTAATGTTAAATTATATTTTTCATTATTTAAAACAATTTTCAAATTCGAATATATTTTGGTCATATTCTTCCTCTCCCCCACGTCCCTTCAAATCCTCTCCCCCTCCCTACCTTTTAAGTTCTTTTCCAAAAAAGAAAGAAAACTCTAATACAACAACAAAATCTTTTAGAAGGCATAAAATAAGATAAAACTGTTCCAAGGAGGAGAAGGAGGAGGAGGAGGAAGAGGAGGAGGAGGAGAAGGAAGAGGAGGAGGAGAAGGAGGAGGAGAGAAAAACAAACTAACAAAGAAACAAGAAGCCAAACTGTAACCAAATAAAAGCACAGAGAAAAAAACGTGGCATCCAGCTATATGTTGGTCAACCATTGAACATGAGGCATGTCCTGAAGTAGGGATTTTCCTTCTCTCAGTTGGTATAAGTGAAGGTGCAGTTGCTAACCTCTACTGCATGGCTAGGTTTTCATCCATCCATCCATCCATTCATTCATTCATTCAAAGAAATTAATTTCTTGATTTATCCAAGCTACCAAAGGTAAATCAAGATATCAACACCCTAAACAGACCCATAAGAGAAGACATTGAAACAGTAAAACAAAACAAAACAAAACAAACAAATGAACAAAAAAAACCTTCCAACTAAGAAAATAATCCAGGGGCAGATGGATTCACAGCAGAATTTGATTGGACTTTCAAAGAACTAAAATCAATATTTCAGATTATTCAAAGAAAAGAAGATAAATAGAAAGATCACTCCAAATTCATTATGTGAAGCCAGTATTACTTTCATAACCAAGATAGGTAAATGTACTACAACAATAAAAACATAAAATGTTAGCCAAGTGGTGATGTCACATGCCTTTCAGGTGGATCTCTGTGAGTTCAAGGCCAGCCTGCTCTACAAAGCAAGTCTTAGATAGCCACAGCTACACAGAGAAACCTTTGTCTTGAAAAACCAAACCAAACCAAACCAAAACGAAAAATACCAAAAACAAAACTTTAGGCCAACATCCTTGAAAATGCAAAAATCCTCATTAAAATACTAGCAAATCAAATAAAGGAACATATTAAGAAGATCATCCAGCACAATTTAGTTGACTTTATCTCAGAAATGCAGGGTTCAACATATGTAAATCAATAAATACAATAAATCATATAAATAGGCTTAACGACAAAAAATAACAATCATCTCAATAGATATACATAAATGCCTTTGGTAAAAATCCAACATACTTTCCTGATGAAAGTTCTAGAATAAATAGGACTGGAGGGAGCATACCTCCACACAGGGAAGCTATCTGTGACAGACCTATAATCAACATTATCCTAACTGGAGAACGAGAAGAAATCCCACTAAAATCAGAAACATGACAGGGCTATCAATTATTCCTGTTCCTTCTCTGCATGGTTCTGGAAGCACTTGCTAGAGCGGCAGTTCTCAACCTTCCTACTACTACAACTCTTGAACACAGTTCCTTATGTTTTGGTGACTCCCAACCATAAAACTATCTTCTTGTTATCTCCTGACTGTCATTTTACTACTCTTATAAATTTTAATGTAATTATCTGATATGCAACCCCCAAAGGGGTGACGACCACAGGTTGAGAACTGCCGTGCTAGAGCAATAGGGCTAAAAAGGAAATTATAAAGGGATACAAATAATTTAAGAAGTGAAATTATTCCTAATTGCAGATGACATAATATTGTAGGCAAGAGATGCCCCAAAGTTCCACCAGAACATTTGTAGAAACACCAACAATTTCAGTAGAATGGCAGGGAAAAATAAGAAGCCTTTCTCTACAATAAAAACAAGCCTGGCTATTACCAAGAATATTGTACAAAGTGACTACATTGAAATAGAAAATCAAGCTACTTCACAAGCAATTGAATGAATGAATGAATAAGTTACTAACTAGAAAAGTAAATTTTGTGACAATTGCTTCTATAAAAAATTAGAAATAAATTGAGTTGTAAGAAAAAAAAAACAAAAAACAAGCACACCAAGAAAGAGATCATGGGTACATTCCTATGTACAATAGCATAAATGATAATAAAAATATCTTGGATTAGACCTAACCAATGATGTAAAAGACCTTTACATAAAAACTTCAAACCCGTGAAGAAATTGATTGAGAAAGACGCTAGATAATGGAAATACAGCCCACGTTCATGGATTGGTAGAATTAGTTTTGTAAAAATGACCATCCTACTATAAGCAGATTGTAGAGTAAATGGAATCCAAATACCAAAATATTCTTCACAGAAACAGAAAAGAAGACATAAAATTAATATGAAAGCAGAAAAGACCCCTGATAGCCAAAGCAATCCTGAGCAAAAGGAAGAATGCTGGGTGGAATTTCTGTTCCAGTCTTCAGTTTAGTTTATAGAGTCAGACTGGTAACTAGCACCAAACAGATATGCAGACCAACGGAGTAAAAACAAAATCCAAACATGAGCACTTGTAACTATAGCAATCTGATATTTGAGAAGAGGCAAACACCCTACACTGGAAAAAAGACAGTATCATCAACAAATGCTACAAGTGCTAGGAAAACTAGATGTTAAAATTACTAGAACATAGGCAATATCCTAGTAGATTTAGGCATAGAAAAGACATTTTTGATTAAGACTCCATTTGTCCAGGAACTGAGTCAACAATTGGGCCAACAATCGACAAGTGGGACTTTATAAAATTAAAACGCTTCTGTAGAGCTATGGAAACAACCAGCTGAGTGAAGAAGAAAGCCACAGAATGGGAGAGGAACTTTTGCCTGCTATACATCTGACAGAAGACTAATAACCAGAACATACAATGAACTCAAAAACAAAACAAAACAAAACAAAACAAAAAGTCAAGGAAACATGTGAAAATAGGCTAGGGAATCTCGCCTCAGTTCTTAACCAGAAGAACTAGAAATGGCTAAGAAATGCGTCAAAAACTCTCCATCATGCTTAGCAATTAAAGGAGTGCAAATTGGAACTCAGAGATCGAATCCCACTCAGAATGACCTAAATCAACAAATCAGCTGACAGCAATGTTGGTGAGGTTATGGAAAAGGGGGAACCCTCATTCACTGTTGGTTGGCAGCCTGTACACACTGTCTAGGAATGCATATGTAGCTTAAAGGGAGTTACTCTGTACAGTTGTACTTATACATTTATGCATACATATATAACAATATTAATCAATGAAAAGGGCTATTAGTGAGAGAGTGTGGGGACATGGGAACAGGTTGTATTTATACTTTTATGCATATATATACATATATGTATGTAACAATATTAATCAATGGAAAGACTATTAATGAGAGAATGCAGGGCAGGGACATAGGAGCAGTTGAAAAGAGGGGACGTAGGTGGCGCTAGAGTGGTAAAGGGAAAGGAGAAATAATATAACTTAATTTTAAAAATATAAAAATAAAAGAAAATAAGAATAAATCTATGATCCAATTTTAGTTCATTCTTGTATAATAGGTAATGTTTAGATAAAGTTGTGTGTGTATGCGTGTGTGTGTGTTTGAGTGGGTATTTGTGTGACCACTTCTTCATCATCTTATACGAACCTATGAAGCAAGAAGAAACTACAAAAACAACAACACAAAAAACTGTCACCTATAACCATAAGGTTCGTATACAATTTTCCTCTTTCTGTTCACCTTTCAGTAATTCTATTACCCATCTTTATCATCTCTATGTCTGTCTGTCTGTCTGTCTGTCTGTCTGTCTGTCTGTCTGTCTGTCTGTCTGTCTTTCTGTATCTATCTATCTATCTATCTATCTATCTATCTATCTATCTACCTATCATCTATCTATGTAATCTATCTAATTTGTCATTTACCTATTAACCAAGGATTTTAGTTGTACTTGAAAAGGGCAAATATAGCAACTGCCTCTTCCTAGGAACCAGACTCCTAGATGATGGGTTTTATTCAGTCTCTAAACACCCTGACAAATCTTCACATCAAAGGTAATTCATTACTTCAGTTTTCTAGAGGGAAAATTTGCCACACTTAGGGGCAATTTACTTGATCAAAGTTTCTTAGAAATGCAACCTTGGTCTCCAGTAAAACCTTGGAAATTGTAGCGGTTCCTTTCCTTTCCGTTTCCCCGCCTCTACATTTCTTTTAAGAAATAAACCTGAGTGGTGGGGGAGGGTAAGAATAGTTACAGACAGAGGAGGCTGAAATAACCACTTTGTTACTTGAAAGGAGTGTCAACAAATACTAAAGAGTTCTCTGGACATTGAAATGTTAATTTAGAAAAATTAATTATATGATTTCTTAATTACAGAGTATCTTATAAATGACTGCACCACTTACATTGTGTGCTGAAACTAAGTGGCAAGATTCACTTATAGTGACCACTACCAGTCTTTTGACAAGGATTTCCACGGAAATGGGGATGAGGTCACAAGTTACCATCAGCCTGTCTTCTCTAGCAGAAAACCTTCACTCCAGGGCACTGTCTCAGTGGCTTTCATTTCAAAAAGGACAGGAAGACACTACCTCAGAGCTCTTTATAGGAGGTTCTTAAGGGCTTTTGTGTTTCAAATGCAATGAGAGAGCACAGGGAATTAAATTCCAAAAGCAAATTTGTATTAATACTTGTGGGTAAGCCCCCAGGCCCTGTTGCCCTGTTTTACTTTCAATGTCTAGCATCACTCTTCACAGCCACTTATCTACACCTAGAGATGGTGCTGGGAGACAAAGGCCTCTTAGGGATGAGCGCACTGGCCCCTTAGTTGCTTCCTTCTGTGCCATTTGTGCTCCATCCACTCAAGTGAACTCTAGCCCGGTATGAGCTGCAGCCAGGGAGGATGGGCAAAGTTGAAGGAGTTCTTTTAAAGAACACAGAGAATGGCAGAGGGTAGTTGGTAGAAGCAGAATGAAAGAAGAGCTTTGTTTTCAGGATGAGTCAGAGTTCCAGCCAGGCAGGACTCACCTGGGGATTTGAAGTTCCACCCCAGCTACACGCTGGGGAGGCTCTACTCTAGAGCCTCTCTGTCTTTAAGGCTGACCTTGGTCTTCCCACTGCGTCAATTCACGAATAACAGCTGAGGCCCCATGGCACGGCACTGCTGAGGGGTGCGGGGAGCTGCCGGCTCCAGCTGCTGATCTGGTTCCTTGCTGCTCTCAGCCACTGGTCTTGTGTGAAGCCCCAGTTCCCTGGGACCTACATGGACCAGGGACCATGAAAGCCTTGCTCAACTGTGTTTCTTCTGTCTCGGGCATCTTCTGGATAGGATGGGAAAGCTCTTGTTTCAGCTTTCTTTCCTCTTCTCTAACTAGTCTTCCGCCATGAAAAAGCCAGTCATACATAAGCTATCTATCTGGCCAGTGCAGAATCTTCAGCCCTTGGAGCTTGGCAGGACAGCCTTAAGAAAGTACTTATAAATCTACAGTCTAGTATGCTGTCCCTGCCAGGAAGCTAATTACACCTCCAAGAAATAGGAAGAAGTTATAAATGCATTTCCTCCTGGTGAGAACGTGCCGAGAAACGTAGGATCCGGGCAATACTTTTCTCTCAGGCTTTGAAGGGCCCTCTTACTGGCAGAGGGTCCTGATCCCCAGCAGGCGAGATGCAGGGAGGGAGTCTGCAACTGTTCATCTTAGCATCAGCTGCTGAACGGTGACCAGGTGACCACCATCCTCCCATGCTCCAAGAGAACTACTTCACTGGGGTATCCGGGTGGGCAAATTCCTGGGCTCACAAGGCTGTGTGTCTTTTTTATATTGTCCTTTTCTCCCTAGATGCCTCTTTCTAGATGAATATGTGGACTTCAGGAGGAAGCCCATCCAAGTTTCTTTCCTGCCTCTGTAGAACTCAGGGGTACTGCTATATGCAGCATATATGATAATAAAGAGGAGGATACCAGATGTGTCCACTTCTGCCTATGTTCGCTAACATCTCTATAATAAACTTACTATTCTACCATACCTAGAAGCAGTCATGTCCTTTCCTTTCCTTCTCATTTCTTCTTCTTCTTCCTTTTTTTTTTTTCATTCAGCTATGAAATTAGGAGTTTACCATAATGTGAATTTCAGGACGCAGCCTCTAGCTAACCAGGTCCTGGCATCCCCTGATCACAGTGGCTCAGAAATAGGTTTGTTTTTCAAGGAAACATTGGCAAGGAGATTCTCTCATCTCTAAAGACAGGAACTAAGCAGTTCTGGAAGCAGCTCTGGGCTAATTCTGATGGCGAGCAAGGGCTAGAGCTCACCGGACCACATCGGACAAGCCTGACAGAACCACATTTGATGCTACTCTACGGCCAAGCCTTGCCCGATATGGGAGCAACACGTGCTCTAACAATCTAGCCCGTGCTGATGCACTTGAACGGTCTGTCGCCATGTCTCCCATCAAGAGGAAGAGTGGATCAGAGCAGGTACCTGTGGCCAGTTGAAGCAAGAGGTCATCCTGGGAACCACTCTTGGTTCTGTCTGCCAAGCAGGATAGGCAGACCATGGTTCTAGAACACTCTGGGCTCTGGATTAACTAACGTAAGAGGCAAGATGGAGGAACTTAACAGTGTGTTTCACTGGGGAAAAAGAGAAAGGGATGGTATAGATCTGCTGTACTGATGCTGGTAAGGCAAGGGAAGCCCTTGGATCCTTGCCACGGAACCTGTACATGGCATCCAGTCTGTTAGGACTGGAAGTTTGTGGGGTCGTAATGTCAAAGTCAGAACCAGGTTACCCTAGTCCCACACTAAAATATTATATGTCAAGAGAAGTGTGCACGCAGGGCATGTGACTATAGCTCGCACCTGCTATTTGATCAGACTTTCCAAAGTCCAAATTAATTGTTGATTTTTACTTTAGAGTTAGGTGATATTATCTAGATTTCTTGCCCCTGAAGAGACCCTTTGCTAGTACTCACAAGACACACAGTCTTAATTTAGAGGTAGGATGTCTGTCCCACAACCCCACACAAAGCAATGGCAATTCTTAAAAGAGATGCTGTTTAAACAAAACAGAGCCTTGTAGTGAGCTTTGCCCAACACTGTGAAAAATCGATGGCTTTTGACCTGGTGCACCCATTCACCCCATCCAGAAAGCCATTGCAGTGATAGGGTGGGCATTGTCCCCTTACGGTGTGGTAAGCAGAGACAAGGAGCAAGGGATGTACTCCAGACCCGAGGGTTTGTTTTAGAGCAGAGTTTAGGAAAACAACCCATCCTCATTGTCCCTGAAAACAGTATCATCTCAGGCAAACAAACAGGGGTCCAGTGCAGGGGGAGGAGCACCACAACTGACTTTGAACTGCGGGTAGGAAAAAGAAATTCAACAGGGAAAGCATGGGTTCCAGTGAATGTAGTGAGCCTTGCTAAACATTAAGGTACTTGTGGTCATCTGGAGAGACTGAAAAAGTGCTCAGCTAGATGCTCACTGGGTCTCCCCGCAGGGTTTTGCATACAAAGGTGGCAAAAACTAGAGCAATCTCAGTAAACCACTTGAACTCAAAATGCACTTCCCAATCCCCACACCAGCATTATCAAATGACAGAAGCATTACTTGCTCAAAGGGTTTAGACTGACCTCTGCCAATCACAGAGTTTCTATGGAGCTGTGCTGACAAACAACTACCCCCAGGAGGCCAGTCAACAAATCGGGTTCAAAAACAGTAACAACAGAGATCTAGCAAAGATAGCAGTAAACCATCTACTTAGGGGAAGACAGACTCCACAAAATTAGGTCAGGGAAATTACCAGACAAAGAAGGGAACAATAGTGTGTTGACAACAACCCCTAAATAAAACAATAGAAACCTCAGAGTTGCTATAACATGTTATCTAACATTTCTAATTCTCAACAATAGAGGGCAAGATAAACAAAGAGAAAATGTTACCAACATTTAAAGGAAGCTTAGTCCTACTATTTGTAACAGCAGCTTGATGGACTCCTGTTTTTCCCAGTAGCTGTTGAAAGTAAAAAACAATGCAGCTTTTAAGGAATTAAAGACTAATCAAATAATCTTACTCAGGGGCTATAATTTATATAAAACAACCAAGTAAAAATTTAACACTTGAAAGTAAACTACCTAAGATGAAGAATTACTATAGCAGATGTGAGTGCATAAAAGAAAGCATCAAAACACTGCAACTATTGCAACTGAAATTATTAAAACTGAAAGCTTTCTTTAAATGATAAAAGATCTCAAAGACCCCCTTTAGAACTCTCAAGATATCACCTGTCAATCACAAGTTATCAATTATGTCACTTAGTTACCATTAATCATACACAAAAGCATATTGAATTATCAGAAGGAGAGAAGTGTGATAAAACATTAAGGGGGGAAAAAAAGAAGCAATGCCCAAACCAAAATTTCACCAAGAAATGAACCCACAGATTCTACAAAGCCAACAACTGCACTTAACATAGACGCACATACAACCAAAGCTAGCCATGCTATTGTCATACTACTGAAATCAAAGGCAAAGAATATCATGAAAAGAATAACAAACATTGACTCATCATGCCCAAGGAACAAGAACAGGAGTAACAGCTGACTACTGTATTTTTTTGACCATAAGACACACTTTCCCCCTCAAAGGTAAGGGGGAAAATAGGATGTGCCTTATGGTCCGATTGCTGTTTTTACTGTTTTTCTTGTTTTACTGCTCTAAAAACTGGGTGCATCTTATAGTCTGAAAAATATGGTACTCATTGAAAACAAAATATATCATGGGGTCTGCTCAAACTACTGCACCAATCAAGGACAATACGAATAGTAGACATCAAACCCCTACGCTGATCTAGCCAATGGACAGGACATTCTCCACAGTTATGCAGAGAACAGGGACTGACTCTGACATGAACTCTGGTGCCCCATATTTGACCACCTCCCCTTGGTGGGGAGGCCTGAGGGCACTCAAAGAAAGAATAAGCAGGCTACCGAGATGAGACTTGATAGCCTATGACCATATAATGGGGAAGGAGGTCCCCCTCGGTCATAGACCCAGGAGAAGGGAATAGGATGAAAGCAGGAGGGAGGGAGGAATGGGAGGATACAAGTGATGGGATAACAATTGAGATGTAATCTGAATAATTTAATAAAGAAAAAAAGAAAGCACTGGGATGGCATGCCGCACTCTGATAAAACGACTGTGCATCAGAATGTAAAATCTATTACAACCACCCATTAAAACTGAAGGTAAAGGAAAGGCATTACCAAATAATCAAAGAATGGGTGTATTTGTTGCTAGCCAACCTGTCTAATAGAAAATCCTAAAGGAAATACAAATAGTTATACAAGTAATTATACAAAATAGTAACTAGAAGTTGCAGAAAGAAACCAACAACCTAGAAGAAGATCAATATGCAGACAAAGACATAAAACCGAGTGAATATTTTTCCTTTTCTTTAAAATGTATGCTCACAAAGATTTATAACTAATTATGTGGTTTAGATAGAAAATTATCCCAAATTTTATTTGTTACATGTTGGTCCACTGGTGATCCTCCAAGGAGGTGATTGTATCAGGAAGGTGCTACATTCCTCTATGATCTAACACATTGAATTCTTATGGACCCAGGCTATTGGGCTCATGTCCCTGAAGTGCCCACTATCTTTTCTTATCACTATGACAAAGTACATGGCAGAAGCAACTTAAGGGCATCAGGTTTGTTTTAAATAATCACTTGGCCTCATGCACTTAAGTGGTAGAGGGAAACTGTTCACCTAAAAGCTGAGCGGAGCATGGGATAGAAGGCAGCCCAGAGATAATGCACCCCAAGGACCTCTCTCCCCTTCTCCCACTTATCATTTCTTTTAGATCCCCCCCCCAAAATAGCATCACCATCTGTGAGCCAAATACTCAAATCATAGGCTTGTAGGGAAGATTACATACGTTAACCAAAACAAGAAGGCTGTATATTATCCCTGGCCTTTCGCTGCCTTCTCTCTGTTTCCAGGTTAGGATGAGTTAATAGCTTCCTCTCTCACTTGTTGCTGCTATCACTCTGGCAATGGATGCAGCCAACCATAGACTGATGCTTCTGAGACGATGAGCCAAAATAAGTCAGTATTCATTAAAAAAAAAAAAAAAAAGATTTATTTGTTGTATCTATAGGCATGCTCTATTTTCATGCACACCAGAAGACAGAATCACAAATGGTTATAAGCCACTGTGGTTGCTGGGAATTGAACTCAGGGCTTCTGGAGGGGGAGCTAGAGCTCTTAACTGCTGAGCCATCTCTCTAGCCCAAATATGTCCTCGTTTTAAGTTTTCTTCTTATATGTTTATCACAGCAATGTAAACCTGGCCAGCACATATAATGAGTATTCTTATCACCTGTAAAAACTTAATGCATATGAAAATGAGAGTTAAAAAGAAACAAATGAATTGTATTAGAATTAGAGCCTGCATTTTATAAGAACAATACTAATGTGAGATAGAGTATAAATTAAGATTTATATTGGAAGTCTGGAATTGGCCATTTAAAAAAAAACACACACACACATATATATATTTTAAAAGAATTTAACATAATATACCAGAGTACTATGACAATAAAAGAAAATAGTTAAGGAGAACAAAGAAACAAAAGAGATAAAACAAAGGGAGAAACAGAGAAGAAAGGGTATTTTATTATGTAAAACAGCCAATTATCATGAAGATATTATACTAGTCAATATGTATACATGTAACATCAATTCCACATATATATAATATGAAAATAGAAAGGATGGAAAGGTACCAAAAAATCACTTAACAATTATAGTTTAAACATCACCAACCCACATCAATAGTTTGGAAAGGAACATCTACTCACAAATATAAATTAATAATTTTTGTTTTTCTTTTTCAAGACAGGGCTTCCCTGTGTATCAAGCCCTGGCTGTCCTGGACTTTCTTTGCAGACTAGGATGGCCTCAAACTCACAGAGATGCCCCTACCTCTACTTCCCAAGTGTTGAGATTAAAGGCATGCACCACAACATCTGGTTTAAATTAATAATTTTTAGCATAACCTACAGATCAAAAGGCCACATGGGAATTTGAAAATTGTTTAAGCTAAGGGAAAAATCAAATCACAGCATCAAAATTTGTAGGGCGAAGCTAAATTGTTTATCTAGAAATTTAAATGTTTAAATACTTCAGAATCGAGCAAATACGCCAAACGTAATCCAGGCTTTTGCCTTAAGAAATCAGAGCATATCTACATTGATCAATAAAAAAAAAAGAAATACACAACTCAACAACATCAGAAATGAGAGGACAGCAGCACCAACCTTATGAAATTTAAGGACTTATCTGGAAACACGGTGAAGAATATTCACTCAACAAGTAAGGACAACTTAGATGAAATGACCAGCTTGCAAAGACTGAAATGACTAAAACTGGTGCAAGCAGCAGTAGAAACATGGCTAGGATTCTGACAGGAGAATAACTAAATCTTTCTGGACTGTGAAGCCTGGCTCAGAGAGCTCCACTGTGAGTCCCATTAAATGGTTAAGAGATACCTATACCCGATCTGTAACACAACCTCTCATAGAAATCATGATTGGGAACATTTTTCAACTTATTCTGGGAGGTCAGTATTATTTGGTACAAAAACAGAAACAGTGGTTGGGAGAGAGCCTCTGCAAGGCAGTATTCTTTGAAAGTACACACAAAATATTATTGGCGAGTCAGATCCCACAAGGTAAAGGATTATGTATCATACCCAAATGGCTCTCGTCCTAGGAGATAAGGTAGTTAAGACCTGACCTGAGTACAGTGTGCCATTTCCCTCGTGGTGAGAGTAGTGATGGGGTTTCTCCATTGCTCACGCCTCCTCTCACGCCTCCTTTGGGGAAAAGACTGTTCTAGTCCTTTGGCTCTTGTTGAGTTAGGCACCTGGGTTTGCTGTTGACTATCAAGGGGTCTGGGTATGTTCTTGTCATCAATCCCTCAGTGACAAGTTATTTACAGGAATACCATCCCTTGCTTGCCAGCTTCCTCTACTGCCTGTATCTTTTGATACAAAAGTTCTTACGCATTTGGCATGATAGGTGATATCCCTGCTTTCTATTTTGTTGCCTTGGCCTTTCTCTGATGGTATACCTAAGAAATCACTGACAAATTAAAATGTGTAAACTTTTGTCTGTGTTTTCTTCTGAGAGTTATAGTTTTGGGTCTTACCTTTTAAGCTTTGAGTGTTACAATTTCGAGTTTCGGTTTTTTGTTTGTTGGTTTGTCTTGCTCTGTTTTAGTAGATAGTGTTAAATAAAGCTCCAAGTTTATTCTACTCCTAAATAATTTGAAGGGGGTGCTTATACAACCATTATGTAAAATAACTGCAACTGGAAACCATCTAAATGCCACCGACTATTATACAGATAAAGTGTGGTGTATTCACACAATGGAATGTTCTTAGGCAATAAAAACTATTGTGCAGTGTTAAGGATGAATATAAAAGCAATTTTGCAACAATAGTAAGTCAGAGGCAAAAGACATACAATATTTATCTGTATATATTGATATTGTATGACACATATATTATTATTACCATATAATAGTAATATGCATTCATATACACATGTATATCAAATTAGATTCCTTTTAGATGAACTGACTAGTAAAGGAAATATGTAGAAACTGAAAGCACATCACTAGTTGTCTAGGGTAATGACTGGCTGCAAGTGGGATGAAGGCTCTTTTGGGGAAGATGAAAATGTTTTAACGTTGGATTGTGATAATGATTAAACAAGTCTATAGGTGCACTCAAAGTCCTTAACTTACTGAAGAATGGCAAATTGTGGTATGCAAGCTTGACCTCACTAAAGCTGTGTAAAGGATTTTAAAAGAGCAAAGAGAAGAAGCTGTATCGGAGTTTGTGTGAAGGTGATAAACACCGTGACAAAAGCAAGCTGGGGAGGAAAGGCTTTGCTTCAGCTTGGATCAGACTCCATCACTGGAGAGACAGGAACTCAAGGCAGGAGTCAGGAGACAAGACCAAAGCAGAAGCTTTGGAGGAATGCAGTCTAATGGCTTGCTGCCCTGGGCTTGCTCAGTGTGCTGTCTTATATGCCTCTGGACCACCTGTCCATTGATGACACCGCCCATGGTGGGCTGAGCCCTCTCATAGCAACCATCAATCAAGAAAATGCCCAAGCTGCAGCCTTGCCTAAAGGCCATTCTTATGGAGGCATTTTTCTCAACTGAGGGTCTATCTTCTCAGGTGACTGTACCTAGTGTTATGTTGACAACAAAACAAAACAAAACAAAAAGCAAACGAACAAAACAAAAATCCCTCACACAAACCAAATCCCAAAACCCCAGTGATATTAATATTAAGCCTGCAAATTATATTTATGTCAGCCTTACCTTGAATATCTTGGTCAAGGCTGAAATGCTGTGACAGAAGCAAGGCTAATTTTACAGAGTGAAAAAAAAAATCAACACAAGTTCTGTGTTCTTTGAAAATACTGCATGAGGTCACACACAGTGTATTCCTAAACATTTGTGAGAGAATCCACACTCTTGTTTCTTCTATTTAGGCTTCATTACCTCCAACACCCCTTACCTTTCAGCGCCCACATTGTTGACGGACACCCCTGAGAGAGCTTGGTGTCCCCTCCCAGTGTGGGGAGAACTGCAAAGCAAACTTCTCCCAACTTAAATTCTTGTGGGAGGAGAGGGAAGGCATGGAGCAAGGTATCAGAAAGGGATGGGAGCTCAGGCAGTGCGCAGCAAGGCCACTGTGGTGTGTGCAACAGGGATCACCGTGCATTCCTACTCAGAGGGGCTCTCAGAGGTACCTGGCTGACCTCCTGCTTACCAGCTGGTGACCACCTGTCTCCGTGACTTCAGCAGGCTGCACGGAAAGTAGTAAAAATCTCCGCTCTCACTTTGCTGAAGGCAACTCTTTTTAGAGAATTCAAGGTCCCCTGGGGTTTATTGAGTAAGAATTTCTCATTGTAAACACAAAGAACTCTTATCATTACCAAAACACTGTAAAAACAATGCTGTTTTTGGCATTTGACCCCGGTTCATATCTACACACCAGATAACTCTGTGCAGATACTTTCCTATCTCCTGTTCTCAAGGCTCCAAACAGCAGGAACATGCTAAATAAAGGGGGCACTAGAGATAGAGTTTCTCTGTGGCCTCACTACAGGCTTCTAAGAGAGCAGCAGCCTAGGAAATGCATGTCATCCCTGTTTTTCTGCTCCCTGACTCCCCAAAGACCCCAGAGTGGGGGGCGGGGAGGCAGGGTAGTGGGGGTGGGAGTGGGAATCGGCAGGTGTAGATGTCCATGGAAAGGAACTCCAAAAGAATGGAAACCCCAAAGGGAGATTTGTGTGAAATGCCCTTGCCCCTGTGCAATTTCCTTGCCAAATAGTTTTCAGGGTCAACCTGGCTTATTTCATGAAATTAGAGGCCCTGCTGTCAGGATTTCCCTATGCCAAAAAAAAAAAAAAAAGTTTGTTTAAGACCCTGCTTTGGAAATCCATCCATTATGGTTGTTTTCTGTCTATTCAAGGATCTTCCTAAGTGTTCTGTGGGATCTCCAAACGCTGGATTCTGGTTTCTTTTTCCTTCCCCAGCCTATGCATCTCTCTCTCTCTCTCTCTCTCTCTCTCTCTCTCTCTCTCTCTCTCTCTCTCTCT
>OU015742.1:15526626-15538648 GCA_907169655.1 Acomys percivali | reverse complement strand
TCTCTCTCTCTCTCTCTCTCTCTCTCTCTCTCTCTCTCTCTCTCTCTTTCATGCACACACACACCAATACTTAAGGACACACAAACAACCCCTTATGTTCCTCTCCCCAAAGGCACAGCACTGAATATCAGCATGGTTCCTTCCACAGATGCCTCCAGCGTCTCTTGCCTGGCCAGATGAAGGAATGAGCCTCAGGTTGGGAAGATCTCTGTCCCTAAAATTCATTTAGGAACTCATTTGTGTTTTAGTTTTTCCAGGGTCTAGCACCCTAGATGCTCAGGAGCTGCTGATTCCACAGGTCTTTGTGAGTTGTTGACGTTGCAACATTCTCCAGCACTTGGATGCCCTGTGCTACTGTGCCACCCTCGTTCAGGAAGCACTGTGACAGTGGCAGGACTCCTGACGGGTGTTGGGACTGTAACATTGTCAACATATAAACTTGTTGCCTTGTCTTGCTGGGCATTTTGAACATCTGTCCGTTACCTATGGACTGAGCACAGCGAATGTCTTCTTTATTGTCTTCCTGCATTTCTCCATGTTTGAAACAGGTCTCAGGTTTCCATTTTGTAGTCAATATAACATATTATGTACTCAAACTTCAGCTACCAAAGGCTTCTGTAGCAGGTACCTAAGTGCCACTAAACAGCTTATTGGCACCATTCATTCTTGCTTTCTCATTTCCCAGCTTTGGTATTTAAAATTGCCAATGATCCCTCCGGCTACTGCTTACTTTGTGCTATGGGGAAGGCATGTTGTTCTGAAGATGATATTTGATATTTTATTGATATCAGCTGCTTTTGTCTCAATGTTCGGTGGAGGTACACTTGCAGTGATCCCCTCTTCTTTGGGTACACTCTGAGCTCCACTTATGTGTGGAGGATGGACATCAGTAGGGAGAGAAACAGGAAGGAAGAGACAATGAAACAGGGACTTTCCAAAGTCACCTATGATTTTTCAGGTGCTGGGGAGAAGAGAGGGGAAGGAATCATTTGTTATCCTGTACCTCAGACCCCACATTCATTCATTAACAAATTGTTAACTGTACTTTAGCAACTGAGATGTTTTCCCATACAAAGAAAAATGACTGAAGGTTCTGGAATTTTGCTACATAATCTAATTTTCATTTATTTCCCAGTGAAAAGAAATACTGAACCTGGGAACATTCCACTATGAACACATTGCCTGTCAACTATGCCCCCCCGGGGGGTATTGCCCTGTGTGTTACATATTTCACACAATAACAACATCATCTGATTTTATAATTAGCATTAAACTTTTATAGGAAAAAGTACCCTGTTAGATGAGTTGTTAATCTTTCAATGCATTTAAAGCTCCCTTCACAGGAAGCCATATGCTTCTTCATTGCTATCCTAAGTGGGTTCTGTTACTTAAGCACTAGAGGACCTGGAATTGAAAGGCACACACAAAGCTGGGGGAGCTTACCATCCCTGGCATAGTTAATAGAGCAATAGAAGCCTAAAAGTTTAGACTTCCTGACTTCTGTGGATTTCATTTACCACCCCAGCATTCCACTGATCGCCCCCTTTCTCACACTTACCCTTTTTACTATTTATTTATTTATTTATTTATTTATTTATTTATTTATTTATTCATTCATTTATTTATTCATTCATTCATTTATTTATTTATTATACTCATCTCCTTTCCAGCCTGGGCAATAACTACTTTAAAAAAATTTATTAGCTGGGAGTGGTGATGCACACCTTTAATCTCAGCACTCGGGAGGCAGAGGCAGGTGGATCTCTGTGAGTTCAAGGCCAGCCTGGTCTACAAAGTGAGTCCAGGACAGTCAAGGCTACACAGAGAAACCCTGTCTCAAAAACAAAAAAACAAAAATAAAAACATTATTTATTTTACGTATAAGAATGCTTTATCTGCATGTATACCTACATGCCAGAAGAGGGCATCAGATCACATTATAGATGGTTGTGGGCCACCATGTGGTTGCGAAGAATTGAACTCAGGACCTCTGGAAGAATCGAGGGGTCTTAACCACTGAGCCATCTCTCCAGCCCAGCAATAATTACTCAACCATCCATTCTCAATCTCCTACCACACTAAAATTTGTGATGAGTTTACTGTACATCAATGCCAGTACTAGTGGGGTGTAATGATTGTGTAAATGTTGTAAACCCCACAGAAACAAACAAATTGAAGACAAGATATGTGTTAAGAAAGCACTGATGGAGGGTGGAGAGACTTCTCAGTGGAGAAAAGTTCTTATGGCTCTTGCAGAGGACCTGGGTTTGGTTCCGTGCACCCATATGAAGGCTTATGACCGTCTGCATCTCCAGTTTCAGGTAATCTGGTGGATTCTTCTGGCTTCCCTGGGAACCAGGCACTCACAAGGTACAAGTACATACATACAGGTGGAACACTCATACACATAAATAAATTTTTTCTTTTCAATAAGAAACCGCTTGTGAACTGAACAAGTTTTCTAAAGGTTTATGATAGGCTTATACATGCTCAAATTTTTGTAAAAATTGTCACTGAAAGTCTCTTCCATCACTTCTAAGGGCAGGCCTTTGTATGATTAACATACAGTCTTTACAAAAGATAGAACAGAAAAACAGCTAAGCTGAATCCAGGGAGACTGTGCAGATAACTGGGCAGCGGGGCTATCTGTGCCTGGGCCCAGTAGAGGAAGGCATGGGCGGGAAGTCTGGTATATTTCTTCGTCTCCTGAGGGCTTACTTATTTCAGCTTTAATATTAAGCTTTATTAATATTAACTTATACTCACAGATCATATGCTCTTGGAGGGTTAAGA
The DNA here is from genome assembly GCA_907169655.1 of Acomys percivali. Taxonomy (NCBI): domain Eukaryota; kingdom Metazoa; phylum Chordata; class Mammalia; order Rodentia; family Muridae; genus Acomys; species Acomys percivali. Next base: position 15,535,855 of record OU015742.1, on the reverse strand, counting down.
GAAACAGCCACCTCTCATCATTCAGAAGCCAGATTTAAAGCCAACGCCGGAGTTGAAGTCTGCACGATGCCGCCTGGATTTAATTGGCTTTTGCTACTCTGATCCACAAAGCCAGGACATTCTGATTATGTTCTCATCCAACTGCAGAACGGGCTGAGTATCACGTGTTTCTTGAGCTCCAGAGAGGCCCGCGATCCTCCTCCTTTTAACATGAGGGTTTGGCAGGTGTGAGGCAGAACCTAAGCATAGGGATTTCTAACAAGCTCCCAAGTCACAGTGTTGCTGGTCTTCAGACTGGACACCGGTTGGCCAGAGTGTAGCTTGGGTAACTGTTGGGAGCTGAAAAGAGACGGTGGCCATGATGCCAACTTGTCTTTGTTTCCTGTTGGGGACATGTCTTCTGTTTAATTTCTTCAGCCCCCCCCCCTCAACCCCCCCTTCCCCACCCCAAAGCCAAAGGAAGTAGGGTGTTCATTTTTCTTTAAAGAGAAGATGTTTAATCCTGTTGGGTTGGATGTGCCAAAGAGCATTAACATGAGAACGTTTCTCTTAGTCGTCACCGTGTAGGTGGGTAGCTTTTCAAATGGATAGAAAAACAGTGCAGCAGCTGTTCATGCTGCCATTGGAGTATGGGGTTGGGAGTGCAGGCAGCGGGGCGTGACCCCTCCCTGTCTGTCAGCAGCTCTTTCTGACTGAGGAAACCTTCTTGCTTGCTCTAGAAGACCTCCTTCAAACAGAAATGTTTTAAACTCTATTTAATAAAGTACTCAATTTAAATTTTCTAAGTTAAATAAATTCTTTGCACCTTAGTTAAACTAAGCAATGGAAAAGATCCCATGTCTCGACAGGACGTCAGCTCACTGAGAAGATATCCTAACTAATAAAATAGCCACCCAAGAGTGTGCACTATTTAATAAGATGTGTTGGTTTCCTTGGAGCACATCAAGGCATTTGGGATGACAGACGGAGGTTTTAAACCATGCCGATTCTCTATCAAAATATTATGACCTGTAATGTCCAACACTGCCATTTGTTTCCCTGTGGAATGGGAAGTTGACTGTATCTGGGGCTTCCTCATTCATCCTTTATTTCTTGAAAACAGATGACCAATAGTTTTGCAATAACATCCTTCTACTAGACCATAAAAACACATCTCCAGACCTTGATAAAGACCGTCTTTTCTAAAATATTTACATTCTTTTTTTTTTTTTTTAATTCTAGAGGAAAATTTCCATCCTTGAAGATGAAAAAAAAAAAAGGCAGTAAAAATTTCAAGTACACTTTTAAATTAACCAACATGACAGATATAAACAGTTCTTCCTTCAAGGGGAAATAAGCCCATGTGCACATGCTGTTGCCTTAGAAGCAGCTGCTTCCAGACTCCTGGATGCCCTACTCTCTCCCCAGGCTGACTAGAGACAAAGTGAGGGTGGATTGAGGGCTCAGAGGGTGAAGTGCAGGGCAAGGCTGCTGACCAGGGTCCTGAGAGGAGGGAGTTCCTGAAGGTGATGCTGTCTGGCTCCTCAAGGAAACAACAGAGTTGGCCACACTCTGAACAGAGCCTTACAGTTTCCCCACTGGCTGTCTATCCTGCGGTCCAGTGGATGGCATAACCAGAGCAGCGGTATTTCTAAGTGAAAGAGTATCAGGAGTGATACCCAGAAGACTTCCCACTAGGGGGTACTCACCACATATACTGAGATATTTCCTTATTTGTATTTTTATGTGTATGGATGTTTATGCCTACATGTCTGTCTGTCTGTCTGTCTGTCTGTCTGTCTGTCTGTCTGTCTGTGAAGCACATGTGTGCCTTTGCCATGGAGGCCAAAAGAGAGCATCATCAGGTCCCCAAGAAAAGGAGCTGCAGACAGTTCTCAGCCATCGTGTGGGTGCTGGGAATGGAAGCCAGATCCTCTGGGGGAGCAACACACACTCTTGACAGCTGAACCATCTCTCCTGGCCTTCTTAATGTTTTATATTTGCCCAGTTTAGTTTAAAAGAGTCATAGTATACACTTTTGCCCACGTCTTTCATGCAACCAGATGAAAGTTCAGAGAAAAATTTTTCTTTGGTCCAGTTTTTTTTTGGTGCATATAAGTGAGTCTCACTATCACTTAGATCATGTGAGGCTTTCAAAGGTAGAGTCTTAAGGCACAGTGACTTTATTTATTTGAAGTTTTGAATAATAGAGTAAGGATGTGATAAAAGATCCCTAGCTCTATCAAAGTTTGAATCTTGGTTCATCTCTCTCCTTTAGCATAATTAGCACTTATCTTCTTCAAGGTTACCTCAGAATTAAAAAGTAGCTGCATTCGCCCCATCAATAGCCACTACTTTGTAGGCATAAGTAGGCATGGGGATTGTCCAGCTCACCAGGCTCCCATTGGAGACATTTGTTATAAACTCTACTTGCTGATTTCTGGTTTTGTCACCCATCCTGATATTCCAGGAAAACTGAGATGTGTCATTTATAGTAGTCCCAACAATGTGGGAATGCCATAGATGAGACAAAATGTGTTGGAAATATTACCTAGGAAACAGGTAGACTCTTACCAAAATGCTGGACGTTTTAGTGGCACATGTCAAGATATAGTGTTTACTCTTAGAAAAAAGTATTCAATATGATGCTGGATATGGATTGGATAGATTGTCCTTCAGGGAACCAGGGTCCCTGGACACATTCCTTGTAGGAATCTGTAATGTGAAAAAAAAATAAAAAGTAGTGGGGGCTGGAGAGATGGCTCAGCAGTTAAGAGCACTGGCTGCTCTTCCAGAGGTCCTGAGTTCAACTCCCAGCAACCACATGGTGGCTCACAACCATCTATAATGTGATCTAATATGCACTGTATACATAATAAATACATTAAAAAACACATATCCTTCTTGCTGTGCCACTGCACATGGCTTAAAAAGAAAGAATAAAAAATAGTGCTTGCACCTATAATAGAGTGGAGAGTGAGCCCTTCTCTGTGGTGGCTACCTTCTAGAAACTGGAGTTGTTTACCCCATTAGTGACCCCTTGTCCCCAACACATTGTATCTGGATAAAATAGGCAGACCAGCACTTTAAGTCAGTGGCAGCCACTGCTCAGCCTTCACTGGACAACAGTGGGAAGAAATTCAGAGCGACAAGAATTTATATACTTACATTTAAATTAGAATTTCTTTTTCTTCTTAAATTTATACACAGACTGGGTGTGGTGTCACATGCCTTTAATTCTAGGACCTGGGAGGCAGAGGCAGAGGCAGAGGCAAGCTGATCTCTGTGAGTTCCAGGCCAGCCTGATCTACAAAGTGAGTCCAGGACAGCCAGGGCTCTGTTACACAGAGAAACCCTGTCTTGAAAATCTGAAGAGAGAGAGAGAGAGAGAGAGAGAGAGAGAGAGAGAGAGAGAGAGAGAGAGAGAGAGACAGACAGAGACAGAGACAGAGAGTTAAAATTTTTGTACACATTATTATTATTATTATTATTATTATTATTATTATTTAACATTATTATTATTACTAAGCAGTAGTAGCAGCAGCAGCAGCAATAGTAGTAGTATTTTGCATTTTTGATTTCTCTATAACCTAGCAAACCACCTCTTCCTGTAAATTAGTCTAATATGAGCCAGATGCCAGAGTTTTTAAATTTCATCCTGTTTAACTCTTCTTTAGCTGTCCACAAAGGGTCCAACAGCTCTGTCACCCAACAGCTGATATACACAGGAACAGAACTCCTCCCAGAGGGAGGACAGGGGACACACTGCCTTTGACTGCTGACCTGGCTTCTTCTGAGATCCTGGTTCCATAGAAGTGAACTTTTTTTTTTAAATTAATTTATTCTTGTTATATCTCTATGGTTATCCCATCCCTTGTATCCTCCCATTCTCCCCTCCCTCCCATTTTCCCCTTATTCCCCTCCCCTATGACTGTTCCTCAGAGGGATTACCTCCCTCTGTATATGCTCATAGGGTATCAAGTCTCTTCTCAGTGACCTGCTGTCCTTCCTCTGAGTGCCACTAGGTCTCCCCCGCCAGGGGACATAGTCAAATGTGAGGCACCAGAGTACATGAGAAAGTCAAATCCCTCTCTCCACTCAAGTGTGGAGACTGTCCTGTCCATGGGCTAGATCAGGGTAGGGGTAGAAGTGAACTTTTAAGCTGGCAGTCACTAGTGATGAACACATCCCATTTTCTCTTCCAGCAGCGCATAGACAAATTGTTTGCCAACATCACAGGCCTGAGCGGAGGCAGGAACCGGGATTCATGCAGAGCTCTGCAAAGTCCACACTATTACTACGACTCACAGAGACTCAGAGTGTCCCTCTGCAGGCAGTGTAGCTACTCCATGGAGGATTTGGAGGGAGCACAGGCTCTTACATGTTGTCACTGCTCTTTCCTGAGCTCTGTCAGCTTCTGTGGCCTGAAGACTACCTAGTCTGCATTCTTCAGGCCATCCCTGAATGCCGTTGCTGACGTAGCCTGCAGCAAGAAGCATGATTCTTTCACTAGAAGTAAATTCTTGTGCATTTCAGGAACATTGGAAGAGTAACACACGGCTGGGGAAGGGAAGGAGAGCTTGTGGGAGCTATTTTCATTAAATAAGCCTGCTGGTTGCAGAGAACTCCCTCAGCTCAGTTTATTGATGACCATTAACATGCGTACTTGAGGCAAAAGAATGAAGCTCTTAAAATCTGCCCTTCTAAAGCTTAAAAAATGGGTGCAAGGGAGCTATAAGCGCACCAGATCAGAATGATCACCTTTCCCAGGGACATGCACGTTAAAAGCAGTGAAAAATTGGAATGAGAAAGGTGAGAGGGATAGAGTTCTGCCTGGTAGTTTACAGGGGGGAGGGAGGGAGGTAAATGGCCCAGGCTGCAATATTAAAGGAAAGAAAAGATATGAAGGCAATGCTGTATACATAAAATGCAGGCAGCTACCTAGCCAGAAACCTTGACTTCGGGAAAGATGGCTAAGCAGTTAAGAGCACACTCATTGCATTTCAGGGGCCACAAGTTCAGTTTCTAGAACCCATATCCAACAGCCCACAAGATAACAAAATCTGCCTGTGATTCCAGCACCGTGGATACAATGTCCTCTTCTGGCCTCTCTGGGTACCTCAAACAATACAAAACAAAACAAAATAAAAAAACAAAACATGACACACACACACACACACACACACACACACACAAATGCACATACCTGCACACTAATAAAAATGAAAACAACTCAAAATAGACAATCTTGTTGCGCTTCTAGTCCAGTGGTTCTCAATCTTCCCAGTGCTGCGACCCTTTAATACAATTTCTCATGTTGTGGTGACCCCACCATAACATAATTTCATTGCTACTTCATAACTGTAATTTTGCTAATATGACTACCAAACAGACAAACTATCTAGAATGCAACCTTTAAGGGGTCGCGACCCACAGGTTGAGAACCATTTCGGTAAAACTCACCATATCCCTGTCATGACAGTACTTGTTATTTTTCAATACAACTGGATGGAAAGTGGAAAATAATCCAATGAAGCTGCACCTAAGTTTGCATCTACCTTGGAATATTTCTCTCAGCTGAATTGTAGCAGAATCATCTCTTGACATTTTTGTTCAATCACTTATCCATGGACCATTTCCTTACTTTATCCAAGCATGATGAATCTAAAAAATTATTGAGTGAGGGAAAGAGAACACTTAATGCCACTTCTTTTGCTCAGTGCTATCTTTGATCCTCTAAGTGTGACCTGCCTATTGATGTGGCATGACCTGGGAGCTGGTTTAAGAAAGGCATTTAAAAATGACCTATGGCTGGCTTATGTGCCCACTACAGTTTGAGAAGATGCCTACAGTGGCTTATGACACATGGAATGGCTGATTGAGGAGATAAGGTCTAAAGCCATGGTTTTCAATCTATGAGTCATGACCCCCATGGGGGGATCACATATCAGATATTCTGCATATCAGATATTTATATTATGATTCATAGCAGTAGAAAACTTTGCAGTTATGAAGTAGCAATGAAATAATTTTATGATTGAGGAGGAGGTCACCACAGCATGAAGAACTGTATTAAAGGGCCACCACGTTAGGAAGATTGAGAGCCACTTCTGTATTTTCCATTTGACTTACCTGCTGACTGTAGGAAGAGTCTAAAGATCCCAGGAAATAACTGTGTTGTATAAATGCTTGATTTATCTACCCATTCATCTTTGTATATACTTACTATCTATCTGTCTGTCTATAGTCTATCTATCATCTATCTATCTATCTATCTATCTATCTATCTATCTATCCATCCATCCATCCATCCATCCACCATGCATTCATCTATTTGATGTTTTACCTCAACAACCATAGTACTCAGCCTACTTTGCTTTTTGGTTAGCGAATAGACATTTACTCCACAAATCTCCATTAAACCAATCTTTTACACTGGCAGTGGCACAGTTAACATTTCCAGCACCCAAACTCCGCTACTCTCAACCACACAGTTATGTGCAGATGGATCTCAAACCACTTTGGGACCATGATGGAAGGAACACAAAATCCACTAGGAAAATGTGCCTGCATCTGAGAATCCAGAGCACCATCCGAGACCCTCTGTTAAGCTATTCATGGTAGTTTTCTGACCTGGGTGCATCACTATCTGAGATTTTGACGTTTAGAGTTAGTTATTCCATCCTCCCAAACCATGTGTAAAGTTTTGTTTATGTCTGTATTTCTGGCTCATCTATTCAACCCAGTTACCAAAACTTTGTTTCCAAAAGTCAGGCCCAGTGAATACTAAGAATCTTGAAGGTTTTTATGGATTTTTCCTACTTGGCAAAACCAGTCGGTATCGTCCTTAGAGAATCAAGGGCGTGGGTGCAGTGGACATTCCAGGCTGCAGTTGAAAGACCAGGATGTGAGGCAGCCAGTCCACCAGCTCTGCACAGCAGTGTCCCTCAGTGGCACTGAGCTGCTGCGCCGTGAAGAGTCTCCCTGACACCCATGTTACCAAGCTCACTCGTGCTTCTGGAGTGGGGCAGATGCCCGGAGCACTGGAATCAATATCTGCATCTCAAGAGGTAGAGCCACTTATGGGATCTTTCTGGTAGGAAGGAGAAAAGGAGCAAAGGAAGAAAGCTGGCTTAGACTAAAAGTGGGAAGTCTGGAGTTACGATACCATTAGGTTCTCTTCCAGAGTGTAGCAGGTCACCTAAAAAAAAACATTTGCTTACAATGTAGCTGAGTCATAGACAAGCATTGGGGGTGGGGTGCCGTGTTGGCTGGGTGGATTTTAAAATGATTTGATGTTTAATTTAATGAAGCTTTTAAAATAAAGAGCCCAGCTTAACTAAGGTTGCAAGCAGTAGCATTGTCTTTATTTACCTCACAATTTGTCTTTCTTTTCTTTCTTTCTTTCTTTCTTTCTTTCTTTCTTTCTTTCTTTCTTTTTCTTTCTTTCTTTTCTCTTTTTCCAGATAGGGTTTCTCTGTGTAGCTTTAGCAGTCCTAGACTTGCTGTATAGACCAGGTTGGCCTCGAGCTTAAAGAGATCCACCTGCCTCTGCCTCCCAAGGGATGGGATTAAAGGTGTGCACCACCCCACCTAGCTCATTGTCATTATTTCTAAACAGAGCCCTTGGCAGTCTGGTTTCCTCTAGTAATGGTTGTCTTCATAAGTATAAACAATTTCATAAAAGTTGTCTGTGAAATATATTTTTGGTCTTTAAGATAGGTAGACCTTAAAATAGTTTGGCTTTAAACCAGTTTTTGATCTTTAAGATAGATAGGTAAAGCAGGCATTATACTCAGCTTTTTTTTCTTAAACAGTAAATCTTCTTATTGTATTCCTATCCTCATATAAACTAGTGTGTGACAACCAGAAAATCTAGGTTAGTAAAGGTTGATGTGTTCCTTCCCAAAGCTACATCTTTCTCTGACTCTTTAAACTCTGACACTGTCCTTTTGAGTAGAATTGGAGTGGACTCTTAGAATGGAGCTTATGGTTTTTTATTTTGTAAGCCTAGGCTTTCAGGTATGAATTATAGTGCCTAGAATAGTCTCATTATTTACTTTTCATTTACCTAATAGTAACCATTTACTATAATTGAATCTTTTAATCGAGAACTACCAAGGTGCTTTATAAGCATTAATTAATGCGCCCATCTTCTCCATGCGGTAGGTAAGTTAGTCTGGTTTTATGAATGAAGAACTCAAGAACAGACTTAAGTGACTTGCCCATGGCCACCCAGTGAGGCAGGTGAGCCAGGCGAGCAAGGCACGGAAGGCCAAAGAGAACCGCCCTCTTCTTGGCTCTGGGCCCATACTGATCCCTTGATTGTGGAGGTGGAGGAGGCCCTGTTCTGCTTCAGACACACTAAGAGAAGCCCTTGGATTTCTACCCTTTTGCTTTATTGGTGAAGAGACTGAACGACAGGACAGTGATGTGATTCCATTATCCATCCATCCATGGAGCCTGAAGTCCTGTAGCCAGGTGGGACTTCCAGTGGAGGGAGAGAGACACCAACCCACCCATAAAACCTTCAACCAATAATTTGTCTTGCCTACTTGCAGACAGGAGCCTAGTACAACTGTCTTCTGAGAGGCTTCATCCAGCAGCTGATGGAAACAGATGAAGAGACCCACGGCCAAACAATAAGGCTGCCCAAGCTCAAGGAGTTTTGTGGAAGAGTAGGAGGAAGGATTGGAGGAGCCAGAGAGGTCAAGGACACCACAAGAAGACCTGCAGAGTAAACTAAGCTGGCCCCAAGGGGGCTCTCAGAGACTAAACTACCAAGCAAAGAGCATACGCGGGCTGGACCTAGACCCCCTACACATATGTAGCTGATGTGTAGCTTGGTTATCATGTGGTCCTCTAACAATGGAAGTAGGGGCTGTTTGACTCTGTTGCCTGCCTTTAGACCCCCTTCTCCTAGCTGGGAAGCCTTGTCTGGCTTTATTGGGAGAGGATGTGCTTAGTCCTGCCACAACTTGAGGTGCCAGGGTGGGTTGGTACCCCTTGGGGCCCTCTCCTTTCTCTGAGAAAATGGAGAGGGAAGAATGTGGTGAGCAGTGTGTGAGGCTGGGACTGGGAGGAGAGGAGGGAGGGGACTGGGATTAGGCTGTAAAGTGATTAAATGAATGAATGAATGAATAAATAAATAAATAAATACATAAATAAATAAATGAAAAACTATTCTCTCTCTCTCTCTCTCTCACACACACACACACACACACACACACACACACACACACACACACAC
>OU015742.1:15512650-15526616 GCA_907169655.1 Acomys percivali | reverse complement strand
CACACACACACACACACACACACACACACACACACACACACACACACACACCTTTGGTCATATTCGCTCTCCTTATCCTCCTTTAAGACTCTTCCATTCCCACTGAGCCATTTCTTCCCAACTCCCCCTCTACTTTCATGTCTTTGATTTTTTTGTGACCCAGTAAGTTTAATTAGGTTGTTTGCATAAGTGTGGGTGGGAGGTTATTTATTCCACTAAGGGAATGAGTCACCCCCTCTAGCAACTATTAACTGTCCATTGCTCCTAAGTGAGGGGTGGGGTTTCATGAGCTCTTCCCTGACCCATGATGGACTATTGAAAGGCTCAGTGTTATGTAGGTACAAAGCCACACTGAGTTCATAAATGCAACAACCATGTCACGTCCAAAAAGACAATGTTTCCCAGCTTTGCTTTTCATTCTCTGGCCCCTATATTCCTTCTGAGGCCTTTTCTGTGATGTCCCTTGAGCTTAAAAAGGATTTTTACCGGGTCTCCAGTGATGAGCATGGTTTCTCTTAAGAGCCTCAAATCTGATCAGAAAAGCTGGTTACTCCTGCAACAGTCATGCCACTATTGCACCAGTGGGCACATCTTGCCTGTCAAGTTAACATTGTACCAAGCAGGGTCCATAGGTGGGTAAGTCCATTGGTGGCTTCTCCTTCAGCAGCCTGACTTAAACTTTTTATTACTCTGATAGCCAGCCAGCAAAAAGGGAGTTTCTAACTCAGCTTCAGCTTATTTTCTATCTATCCTGCAAAGGAAGTGTGGTGTCTTTTAGCAATAGAGCCTTATTTAGTTCTGAGAGCAACTAAGAGCAATGGCAGTGGCTTGTATTGTCCTGCACTGTGGCTGCAAGGTGGGGGTGGGATTGATTGTGGCTTCTGGAAGCAACATTATTTATTCATGCAGGATATAAATAATCATAAGATTTTTCTTTTAGCTGGGCATTGGTGGTGTATGCCTTTAATCCCAGCACTTGGGATGCAGAGGTAGGTAGATCTCTGTGAGTTCGAGGCCAGCCTGGTCTACAAAGTCCAGGGCTGCCAAGGCTACACAGAGAAACCCTGTTCTGAAAAAACCAAAAAAACCTAAGTGCTGGAATTAAAGCCTTGCACCAACACTGCCTAGCCATTAAAACTTTTTTTTTTTTAAATTAAGTTCTTTACTTAGCATACAAAGTAATAGTTTTCCCCTTTTCATAATGCTTAATTTTAGTTTACCCTCTGTCATAGTTAGGGTTTCTATTTTTGTGCTAAAGCACCAACACCAAAAGCAACTTGGGGAAGAAAGGTTGATTTCATCTTATATTGTCACTGAAGTCAGGACAGGAACCTGAAGCCAAGAACTCAAGCAGAAGCCACGGAGAAATTTACTGCTTTGCTACTTCAAGACTTGTTCATCCTGTGTTCTTATACAATTAAGGGTGACCTACCCAAAGGAGGTACCATCCCCTGTGAGATAGGCCCACCACGTCAATCATCAGTCAATAACATGTTCTATAGACTTGCCTACAAGTCAGTCTTTTTTGTTGTGTTTTAGTTTTGTTTTTGTTTTTGTTTTTGTTTTTGTTTTTTGAGACAAGGCATCTCTTTATGGCCCTGACTGTCCTAGAACTCACTTTGTAGACCAGGCTGCCCTCAAACTCACAGAGATCCACCTGCCTCAGCCCTGAGTGCTGGTATTACAGGTGTGCATCACCACACCCAGCTCCAGGTCAGTCTTGTGGATGCATTTTCTCAGCTAATATTCCCTCTTCCCAGAAATGTCTAGATTTGAGTTAAGTTGACAAAACGCAATTATCACAACCTCCTACTCCCTTGGCTCTACCATTACCCTTGACCTCATCTTGGGGTTGAAGACCACATAGTTTAGTTTTACAATTAAGCTTAGTTGTTTAGGGGTTAAGATGTTTTTAGGTCTAGGTAGATGTTTTAAGTTGATAAAAACGAGATGTGATAGATATTGATTTACATTCAGAATTTTAGATGCACCAAGGTAGGAAAGATGTTCTCCTCAAGGCTGCCAAATACAAATACCCAAAACACTATGAATGTAACATTTATATAACTCCTGATTGCTTCATGGTTCTTCTTGCTGTAGGTAGTGTATTGTATATATGAATAATAACATAAATGTATATGCAAAAAAGAAAAATAATAAAAAAATATTATTTTCACCTCTAGTAGTCCCTCTCTCAATTTTCACATCGCAAGTGTTCTGCTATTCGCCCTACTTATGAAAGTCCTCTACTCCAGCCAGGCGTGGGGATGCACACTTTTAACACCAGCACTCTGGGAGGCAGAGGCATGTGGATCACTGTGAGTTTGAGGCCAGCCTGGTCTACAAAGCAAGTCCAGGAGAGCCATGGCTACACAGGGAGACCCTGTTTTGAACCCCTCCCCCCCAAAAAGAGTCCTCTACTCCTGGCCCATTTCTAGGTTACTTGACTTTGTGGCCATTCACTCCAACTTCAACATACAGATCTCAAAATATGAAGCTAGGATCTGCATACTTAACATATTTTCCAGTTTCATTCATTTTCCTGAAAGTTTCACAATTCATTTTCTTTAGAGCTAGATAAAATTGTGTGTGTGTAACATGATTTCATTTCCGTTCATTATTTGATGACCATCAGAGCTCATCTCATTCCGGACCTATTGTAAATTGAGCGACAACAAGTGTGGGTAAGTCCTTATCTCTACAATACGCTGTTAGCCATTTGCTTTCCTGATGACTGAGAAAGGTTCATTCTGCCTGACATAGAGCAGTCATGATTCATCTCCTAGGGGTGGGAGGAGACAGCATTCCCTAAGACCAAGGTCTCTGCCTACTCTTGAACCCAACCAAAGGTCCCTTAGCAATAAAGAGACAAACACCTGGGCAGAGAGAGAAGAGCCAACAGCTGAGTGGGTAGTGTCTCAGAGCTCATTAGATGTGGCATTCTCGATGCCTTTCAGGACTTTATATTTAAGCTGTGATTTGACTGTGATTTGACTCTCCCAAAGCTGAGGAAACTCACTGTGCTCTGCTGGAGGACTGTGAGGATTGCAAGAGTGCAGTGAAGAGTCCTGTCTTATTTGAGTAGCACAGGAAGCGTTGAACACAAGAATAATGAGCTCTGACTTGTGTTTTCAGAAAACACTTCAGGCTGTCAGGTGGGTGGGTGGGGGACGCACTGCAGAGGCACCTCAGAGGCGGAGAGATGGGTTGGAAAGCTATTGCTGGCACGAGAGTAGTAGGGGATGGAAGCCCATTGGGGATGGGGTGGCAGCCAGGCCCCACAGGTACCCCTGAGCTCAGTGTTTCCACACAGCTTCCCAGTGAGAAGACAAGAATTATAGTCTATGACTCTCGAGGTGAGGCTCTAAAAGACATCTGTCCCACCCTCTGGAATTTCTGTCACCCTTCCTCTGGGAAAACAAGCCATCATGTTCTCACCTGCCTCCCTCCCCCCCCCCCCCCTTGAAGAAAGAGGTTCACGTGGCAAGGAAGTAAGATCTCTAGCCATCAACTGGTGACCAACCCCGAGGCCCACTCACATTGCAGGCAGACTTCAAGGGGAGAGCCTTTCCCAGATGTGATGACGATGACGGTGGCCTCAGTAAAAAACAAAAAACAAAAAACAAAAAAACCTCATCTCTCCTCAGAACCTCGCGATAAGGTCCCTCACAGACTCACGCCCCTCAAACAGGGATAGCCAGGAAACACTGCTTCAGAACCCTTGTTCTTCTGTTCTAGAATGAAAAGAGCTACAAGTGGGCTCAGGAGAGATGGAGGTGCTGGAGACTTGGGGGACTTTAACGTCTGTGCATTGGAGAATTCCTGAGGGATTGTACATAAGCAGGGGAAAGAGAATCTGGTCAAAGTTGGTGTTAGGGTTTGCATGGAAGTGACTAGGGAAGGAAGCCAGCACCCTTTGTTAGGATGAAGGCATTTGATGCACAAGCTGGTGTGTGGAAGGACTGGAAGCCAAAGGCAGTTCCTTTCTGAGCCACATTAGGTGTGGGATACTGTTCATCTCAGCTGGGTAATGCAGTATGAGTCTGGGGTTATGAAAAGAAACCAGACAGGAGAAATTGATTTAAAAAGTTCTAAACTGAGCTGGTCATGGTGGCGCACACTTGTAACCTCAATACTCAGAGAGACAGAAGCAGGCAGCTCGACGTGAGTTGGAGGCCAGCTTGGTCTACAAAGCAAGTCCAGGACAGCCAAGGCTGCACAGAGAAACACTGTCTCAAAAAACAAAACAAATCAGAAGTTCTAAACTGTAAGTGGCACTTTAAGGCATGTGTCACTGGATGGAACTATCCAGAAGGAACAGATACTTAAGTGGCAGGGCCCAAGGTATGACCTTGGTCACTCAGCGTTGCTCTTCGTATTGTGAACACTGATCAGATAAGATATAAGAACACCCAGAGTAGATCATAACTCCCCTTATAAATTAAACTCAAAATAAGAATATACTTTGTGTTAAGAGGCCCATCCTGGCCTATCAATATGGACATTTATACTGAACAAAGCTTTCTTAATCTCTTTATGATATGGCATTTGTATGTGTGGGTATGTATTGAAAGTGCTAAAGGGGGCCTTACCTCTTGAACTTCCTGACATATTGTATTTTCATCTGAAACCTTCCTGTTGGACGACCATAAATTTAAAAGCTGAACACCTGCACAGTGGCTTCTGATGTGTCTGAATGTTCTGGGAATTGTTGCTTGGTATTGGTTGTTTATAACTATAGAGATTTCTAAAGAAACGTATTTCTGTTTTTTATTTCTTAGCTAATTACAGCTCAGGACAGGCCTTTAAAATTAGGTTTGCTGTACTTCAGGCGGCTCGCTAGTCTCTAGTGTTTCAAGGTCTACCAGCTTGCCCACTCTTGGAGGTTCTCCTATAAACAGTGCAGTGCACCAGAGTGCACTAGCTCTGGGCTCTTGAAAGAGGCCAAAGGGATTGTCCTTTGCACTGGGGACTTGGCTAAAAGAAACTACAAACACTTTTCCATTAGCTGTCAATTGTATTGTGTTAAAAAAAAAAAAACAACAAAAAAAAAAACATAGTCGTCAAGATGCTCCGTTAATATAGCACATCACTGGCCGTGAGGATACATGCTCTGCATAAACCACAAGGAAGGTTGTGGAAACGAATGGCGTCTCCTGACCGTGTTGGCTGAGCCACAACAGGGCTGGCTTATCCCACAGCTTCTTGAAACGAGTAAGATCCTGTTTGCTTTCTGAATTTTCTTTGCCCACGTTAAGGAAGATGGAGTCCCTGGAGAATGAAGATTTCTGAGGAGGCCTTGAGCTTGCAATTAATTTGTCCTTCCGCATAAACAAATCCCACCACCACTGAAACTGTGTGTCAGTCATGATATGTTACCAGCAGGTGGCAACAGCGAGTCCAACAGAATGGAACACTCCAGCTAGGAGTCTGCGCAGATACCCCTCAGGGCACCAGGCACCACAATATGGTGCAGGAGGCTAGGCAGCCCCTGCTGTTTACTTGAGACTCACCATCCAATCTACCACTCCTCTTAGGACGCTCCTATTTCTCCTTCCAGGAGACTGATCTGGGCTGCAGGGCAACACTCTGATAAGCAAAGAAAGTTTTGTTTTGTTTTTTCTACACCCAATTGGTGTTTTCCTTTCAATCTGGGGAAGGTGATTTGCCTCCGTTGGTAAAGGTTCTTGATTTATGTGTGTCTGTCCTTACGTGCTTCTTAAAACATCTCTTAAAAAGAGGCAAAGAAAAATGTATTGCTTAGAAGAATTT
Organism: Acomys percivali; assembly: GCA_907169655.1. NCBI lineage: Eukaryota > Metazoa > Chordata > Mammalia > Rodentia > Muridae > Acomys > Acomys percivali. The sequence goes on along the minus strand of OU015742.1, from coordinate 15,520,844 downwards.
GTAAGAGCCAATTCTTTTGACCCTGTCAAGTGAGATCAGAAAGCCAAGAAGGCTATTCTTGAACGTGCAAGAACAAAAGATACCACTGGGTTTTAAGGCTGGTAGCAGCTCTGGTCAAGAGGGAGTCACTGGTCCGGTTATTACCTCTTAAGACAACGACTCCTTTTTTTTTTTTTTTTTTACAGGTGTTATCTCAGACAGGGAATTGCCTGTTTGAAACGGCCTTTGTGTTTTTAGAGCTAGTGCTGTGGCAGATGCAATATGCCAGTGGATATGATTGGACTTACCACATGTACAGTGAGAAACACACTCACTCAGGTCGGAGGAGCAAGGACTTACTTTAAAAAATATATATTTTATTAATTTATTCATATTATATGTCAATTGTTATCCCATCCCTTGTGTCCTCCCATTCCTCCCTCCCTCCCATTTTCCCCTTACTCCCCTCCCCTATGACTGTGACTGAGGGGGACAGATGTGTTTAATGGTACGTGTTCTTGAAGAACCTGTTATTTAGGGATCCAGACCTTTGGAACTGGATCCTACGTATATCTCCTCTTGGATGGGAAAATTATACATTAGTAAGAATGGGCCTGCTTTCCTCACTGCACAAGCACTTAGTGAAATTGAATGCAGAACCACTTTCCAGACTAGAGAAGCCACTTAGGCCTCAGGCATCACAATTCTCCAAGGAAAACAACTGCATCACGCCAAGACTATGCCTCAGGATAGCTCTAAACACAGTTCCTTCACTATGCCCTGAACAAGTGCTGTGTTACATATTTCAGAACCTATGGCCTCGCACTCTCCACCTGCATCTGAGCTGTGGATGGCTTCCTAAGACCCCACTGCACTCCTCCTTGGGCCTGGACCAGCCTCATTAGAGTTCTGTGAGGAGCTTGTCCAATTAGAAGATGATGATCTGGGCCTACAGGAGCATCTAAGAGAAACCCACTGTGTGAAGTTGGATTCTGACTTTATGTTTTGTTTCTAAGTTCTGGCAAGTCACAAAATTCTGACATTTGTTTTTAATCATCCAGCGAATTAAGTAGGGTAATGAGCTCGCCTGGGAGACCCTTCAGAGTATGTAATCATAATAGTTAATTGTGATTGTTGCCCATTCACATGTTAATTGCCAGGCACTCTGCTTTGGCTCTTTACCCAAGTGTCTCAGAGAATAATCAAAGCTCCGCCCAACCAACAACGGAGTGGGAATGAGGCTCACTCAGTAAGATCCAGCTGCTTTGCCTGTGACCTATGACCCCTTTACTCCTGATTCCAAGGCAGTTGGATCACTCGCACACATTTCCACACTGGTGCTGGCTGTGCCTTAAGTTTGCTCGGATCTTTGCCTTGCTGTGCCCTCTGCCTGGACCACTCTCTTTGGTGGGCACTTAATGAGGCTTCTCCAATCTGCACTCAGATGCTGCCTCTGAACTAAAGTCCCCTGGACACCCCAACACCATGCTGAAACTGTAATATTGCTGACAGTCTATTTCTGCCTCTACTTTTCCAAAAACACTTATCTACTAATCAGGGTTGCTGTTCATTGTCAAACTTCTCCAACAAAACTGTAAAAACTGTAAGTTCTTTAGAGACAAGAATTTTTTTGTGGGAGGTTCCTTTTTGTTGTTGTTGTTGTTGTTTGTTTTTGTTTGCTTTGTTGTTCTTATTCATTGGAATAGCTTTAAAAGGTGGAAGTAGGATACACAGAAAAGCATTCATTAGTCTTTGTCAGATAAATGACTACACCACAGTGTTCACTATCACACTCACACACACACACACACACACACACACACCTGTATTTACATACTCATATTCTCCTACACACTTACATGAAACATTTAGGTTTGCTTTAACTCTTGGATAAGGTTGTTTAGTTGCAGCATACTCTGTGTTTGTAACAAGATAAATTAAAATGAAAAATATTTGAATATACAACCATGCAATGTGGTCTTTTTCCCCCCCCTTGGTACCACTTTTAGGAAAAAAAAATATCTTTATTACAGAGAGAGGGGGGGGGGCACAGTCCCATGATGTAAACATTTGTTAGAAAACAAACCTTTCTCCTGTGAAATAATTGCCATATATTTAGTGTGACTGAAAAATCCAAAACCCCAGGAATGTTTTTTAAGAGAAATGCAATTTTAATGCTTTCAGGTTATAAAGTAACGGTCAACAGGTAACTAAGACCAGACTGATAACAGCTTGCAGACACAGCTGAATAGATAAGGATCGTTGATAATTAACACTGTTTGTATGCAGTCGGGTAGTTGTAAATGTGTTTGAAAACAATTTGCTCTCTTGAGTACATTTAACCACCCACCCCACCCTTTTGTTTACCTTATTGACTTGCTTAACCAACCGATTTTCTGGGTAGATAACAGGAAAGCAAACTGTAGATCTCTGTAGACTCATACTAAATGCCAGGCTACTGTTGACCTGCTCACATTCACACTCCTACAGCATCCAGAAAATGTTTGAGCCACAAAAACATGGGCTTCGTTCTGTTTGCAAAGCAAAGGTGAGGAGAGACTTTTCAGGCCCGGAGATGTTTGGGCTGCCACCGCATCAAGGACACCTAACTACATTTGTTGCAGGGAGATCTTCTGGCTTCTTCATTCCTCCTGCAGAAACCTCAGGGTGGCCACATGGTTTTGGCCAAACATTTCTTCAGAGTACAGAGTGCATGACTGTCTCAATCCAGATGGCCGTCTCATTCTACAGATATTACAAAGCTTTCCCTCACATACAAGTAAGACCTACCTCCATCCACGCAGCCTCCATCATCTGCCCTAGGTTTCCTTAGTGAGGTAACAGTCCTTTGATCTCCTTCTCCCCCACCTGTCAAGATCCTTCTTAACAATGACATGAGTGACATTGTCATTTAGCCTTCTCCAGACAACTAGGACTATTTAGTAGGTTTTAGAGAAAATTAGTTGTCACTTTCTCAGATATTATCTCATAATTTTCAGGTCCCAGAAGAAATATTCAATCTGTAAAGAAGAAATTGAGAGGTAAAAGAACATTTTTTCCCCAATTTGGCAGTGGTTCTTTGGCTGGGCACTTTCTCAGGAGTGTGAGCCACTTATAAAAAAAGCACACAGTCACATCCCAGTGAATTCTATGTGGCCACATTTATAATTTCTGCTCGTGGTTAGGTTATTTATTAAGCATCTGAGATTTATCCTCACTCTATTATTCTTCTAGAGATGAAAATATCAATGCACAGAGAACTGGAGAACCTGTCCAATCACCGGAGTACTCTAGCCAAGAGTCAGGGCCACCTCTTTGGACCGACATGCACAGCGAGTGAAGGCAAACTTCATGACTGTCCACGCGGAGACTACAGTTCCCATCAGTGCAGGTGACTCCAAGACTCACTTCCAGGCCCTTAGCCTTTTCTCTCCGAGCAGAAACAAGAGCACGTGAAGTGAGTTTTCCTAATTTGAATCTTCAAATCCAGCTGCTTTGAATCAGCTGAAGTGTCTTGTCAGCATAAGAATAAGCGTTAAACATGTAGTTTTTCAAACCCAGATAACAGACTCACCAGGGGGATATGAGATACAGGAACAAACCAGGACCTCCCCCCCCCAAAAAAAAATTACCTCCAAATCACAGCTAAACACAGAGGCTCCTGCTGTGAAAAGAGCCTGGTGGTGGATGGGCTTCTCAGCATTTTCTCCTCTACCTTTTCAGTGCATTCTGTCTCCCAGCAAAGGAGGGGATGGCCCCTCCCCTAGACTTTTGGAAACATTCAGCCTATTTTACAGAACTCCTCAGGGTCTGGAGGGCGTGAGGTTGTAAATTCCTGATTATCCCCAGCTGACACTGAATTCCTAGATCTGCACACTTCCGGCTTCCTTGCTGAGCTGACTCACGATTCTTGCCACCTACCAACATTTCCAAAGTTTCAAGAATAAAGGAGGTTAGTGTTAAAGTTTTTATAGCATGTTTGTGGACTGTGGGGAGGAAACTAATGTGGTAGAACATGATTACAAAATGACTATCTCAGTCCAGACTCAGCAGCTGATTAGTGTGAGCGAATGTTGTGCCGTTGATATAATTTTGATTAGTCATATCTTACTGAGTAGCTAAGTAGAAGTGGTCATTGAGTTTACAGACATATATTCATTAAGTACATAGTTGCTTATTTATTATGAAAATGATAGTGTTTTGTTCATTTTCAAGCTTTTTGTATTTGCTTGGTGGAAGAAAAAATCAGTAAATTATTTTAAAAGCATAAAACACGTATTATTACAAAGTGTAGTTGTGTGTGTGTTAACACGATGCTATTGTCTCTAAAAATATTATGTAGGCTCTCTTCTTACTCTCAAGTGATCTGGGTGGTATTGTGAAAAACGTTACGATTTAAAAGATGCAAAAATAAAAACCATGTGGCTGGAGTGGAGGCTCAGTAGCTAAGGGCACTTACCGCTCTTGCAGACGACCCAAGTTTGCCTTCCAGCATCTGTGTTGGGTCATTCAACAGCTGCCTGTAACTCCAGTTCACAAGGATCTATGTCCTTTTTCTGCCTCCAAGGGCAAGTGCATGTGCAAGGGCGTGGTGCAATACAGGTAAGTAGGCACCCGTACATACACAGTAAATGATAAATAAATAAATAATAGGTTTAATAATTGAAATATTCAAAAAGAGAAACATCAACTCTTTTTTTTTTTTTTTTTCTGATTTTTTTGAGACAGGGCTTCTCTGTGTTGCCCTGGCTGTCCTGGACTCGCTTTGTAGACCAGGCTGGCCTCGAACTCACAGAGATCCACCTGCCTCTGCCTCCCGAGTGCTGGGATTAAAAACATGTGCCACTATGCCCAGCAGAACATCAACTGATTAAATAACAACATTTCCGTGTTCCCTTTCTGTCTCACTTCGGCAGCTGCATGTCACATGACTAATTTCATGGTGTGTTTGACTTTAACGTCCTGTTATATCTTGAATATCTCTAAAAGTAACAATTTACTCACCATTGATGACCATGATGAAAACATTAAGTATTTATTAAATGGGTCATCTGCTTGCTTTGCTGGCACTGTTGTGACAATAGTTTCAACCCACCATTTACACATTGGAAATGAGGTTCAGATAACTGGATTCCATTTTGGATGAGGAAAAGACCAGAAAAACACTTTAGAAATTCACAAATCTGCTGGAGAAATGCCATATATCTTCAATTTCCAAAAATGATGTTAGTCTTCAAAGAAAGCTGAGAATAGTACAATTTAGGTTTTAAAATATCCAAATGAGTTAGAAAATGTTATTAATATCGTAACATTCTCTACAGCTTCGGTTTAGATACTTTTTATGTAAAAAGAGTGCTAGGATCCTGAGTGCTCTGTGATAAAACACGTGTTTACAAGACGAAGAGTCTTTGGATTGAGCTGGTGGGTGGGGTCAAGGGAAGAAGGGAGCTGATAAAAATAAGAGTTGGTTCCCTGTCTGTTGAGACTCTTCTTGGCTGAATACCTTTGTCTGGGACTAGGACTTTCACCTTCCAGGATTCATGGGACTTCTGTGTACTTAACAAGAAATCAAATAAAATACAGTCAAACAAAACCACAAGTAAGCTTCCTCACCCAATATGCAGTACTCTTAGCTCAAGCTTGGTGGGGGAGGGAGGGTGTGGGGCAGGGTGTGGGTGTGGGTATGGGTGGAGGAACGTTATTTCAGCTGTCGAGGTAAGGTTTCATTTGCATGCATGGCTTTGGAAGTTTCAAACATTACTCTGGCCACCTGTATCCTGTGCTAATATACTAAAGCTTACGGCACACTACTAAGGTATACACAGCATCTTAGAGGAGCGAAGAACTGCGCTCTAAAGGGCTTCTTCCTTAGATTAGGAGTAATGAGTTCCCGTGACAACCCCTAGATGTTATGACCCAGAAATGCAGGTATCGGTGGTTCTCAAGCTTCATCTCACATGAGGCTCGCCTCTGGAGGGTTTATTAAAGCTGACTGCTCTGTGCTCCAAGACTGAGAAGATGTCACTCTAACAAACTGCCAAGGGATGGTGGTGGTGCTTCCTGCGGGGGTCGCTTTGAGAACTCTGACCTGTTTAGTGTTAAAAGCAAGTTTTTTCTTTCTTTTTTCTTTTTTTCTGAGACAGGGTTTCTCTGTGCAGCCTTGGCTGTCCTGGACTCACTTTGTAGATCAAGCTGTGCCTGAACAGAGATCCGCCTCCTTCTGCCTCCTGAGTGTGCAGGCCTGTACCGCCTCACCTGGCTTAGGCTATTTTTCTAACTTTCCTGTATTACAGTGGGAGAGAGAGATGTGGAGACATACCTTCCACCGCTAAATACTGACTTTTAATCACAATATGCAAATTACTTCGTATGCGCCAGAATCTTCTCACAAAAATTAGAGGGGTGAATAGAAATGAGTTTGAGACAGAAGTTATAGAAGAGAAATAGGATGATGAAGTATCATGTTGATCATTTTTAACTTAGATGTGTAGTACCAATCTTTAAGGACCACACTGGTGGCTACTCCATCACAAGGGAGACATTGGTTTGCCCTTTGTAGTTGAGACCTTTGCTGAGCCAAGAGACACAGGCTGGCTTCAATTCTTCCTGCATAGACTGGGGTAAAGAAGGAAGGAATGGGGCGTGGTGGGGTGGGGCTTCTGAACTGGGTTATCTGAAGCTTACTTTGATAAGAAGGAGCAGTCCAAGCACAGCATTAATTAAATAAAACTGCCCTCTTACAGAGAGATGGCCCCAGAGACTCTGCTTCCAAAGTCCCAATAGAAGGAAGATTAAAATTTGCCATAAAGTGATAGGAACTAGTTCTGAGTTTTAAATTTTGTAATAATTTGTAATAAAAAATGTTCTCAATGACTTTATTACAAAAATTTTAAAAATTGTAAATTGTGTTGTAAAGTAGGTGAGGAAAGCAAGATTTCCTTCCTCGCCCCACCCACCCTCTTACAAATGCAGAAGGATGGAAGACTGGAAGAGGGCTTGATACTCTATGAGGAGGCAGGGACGTGAGTGGTCTTAGAACTCCAGGATATTGCCATGAGTCCAGCAAAACTCGTCTCTAGGATTCCTGCATGGAGTTAGCTGGTAAGAGTGAAACTGTATTGACGTTGAGCACTGAAGGCAGATTCACCAAGAGTTCCCCAGTTCTCAGCCGGTGAGCAGCACCACTGGAAGGATTCCTTCAGAGCCTAACTTGACCTTGCTGCAAGGCAGCTGCTGTGAGTTTTCATCCTTTGCTTTTGCTCATCAGCAAAACTGGAAGACCTTTCTCTTGTCAAAAATGTATTAAGGCTGGGCACGGTGATGGTGCATGCCTGTAATCCCAGCACTTGGGGAGGCAGAGGCAGGTGGATCTCTGAGTTTGAGGCCAACCTAGTGTACAAAGCAAGTGCAGGACAGCCAAGGCTACACAGAGAAATCCTGTCTCAAAAAAAGAAAGGGTGGAGGAGGGGGACGCAAAACCATAAGTGTATTAAAACCAGAACTTCTGGAAGTAAAACAGAATCACCTTTGTAACTGTAGCCTTGTTGAGCAGTCTTTTTAAATGGTTTGTGCCTCTCAATTTGCTGGGGTTGCTGAGGACATGGACTTTCCCAGGGTTGGCCTCCAAGATAGTCAGCTGCTTTTCTTTTGTGCACCTGCAGTTTGGAGTCAACAAAAATTGCCAACCCAGGGTGATAAGCTCCATGTAAGTAATTAATGACATGGAACTAATTATTTCTGTATTAGGCCACCTGCACCCTCAAAGCTCAAGAGCCCCAGGTGTGAAAATTGCAGGGGCAACCGACTGTGAGCTGTGTTTCATCACCAAACTCTCCAGAAGCTGCCTGGCTGCTTCCTGCCTGTGTTTTTTTGCGAGGGCTAAGCAGCGGAGCATGGTGGGACCCATGCATTTACAATGATCTCAGAGGGCAACCAGACGCTGCTGTAATGCTTGAAAACGGAGCCCTTGGGGGCATCCAGGTGATAACAGGGATTAGGTTTAACTAAAGGAAGGAACAGTTTGGATACAATTAGAAACTGTCTCTTGTGCTGAGAGAAACGGTTGCAAAAATCTTACAGGAGAATCCAATATTTACGGGCAAGCAACTTCCATATCAATATGCAAATAGGTTCTGCCCAGTCATGCCAGGTCTCCAGTATCTGGGTAAGCGAATTGAACCACTTGTCTAGATCTGCAGTTACAAGTGTGCCTCTC
>OU015742.1:15450741-15480508 GCA_907169655.1 Acomys percivali | reverse complement strand
TATATATATATATATATATATATATATATATATATATATATATATATTTTTTTTTTTTTTTTTTTTTTTTTTCTGGCAGGACAAGAAAGAAGTCCTGTAGAAAGTTGCCTGGGTGTGAGCTTCCTATAGTGCTTTTTAAACTGCTGTTACCAGTCCACCTGAGCTAAGAGAGAGGACATTTGAGGTTTCTGTCATCCAACTTCTTCATTTACGTATGCAAATATCAGATCTTGGTGCCTTTAAGGAATGTCTGTATTCTGCTAGACCCACACCAGAGAGTAAGAGCTTGCCCTGACTCCCAGGCTATGCTCCAACCTCTACCCCCTACATTGAGCCACTAAAAGGGCTCACTTTCTCACTTTGATCTTTTACAGTTACATTGAGTATCTTCAAAATGTCCTTGTAGGTTGTCTGTCTCCTGTTACTCTGTGGAGTCTTAATTATGTTCTGATTATGTAAAAGGACTGTCAAACCCTATTTGTGCTCCAACTGCAAGAGACAGGGCATTCCCATCCATTTACTTTTATTTAATTTTCTTTATAAATTCACTCCCTCAAGCATGGTGGAAGAAATGCTATTTTGGTTTTTTTCCTCCCTGTGGTCTCTTTCTTTACCTACAAAAGGACATTTGCAAACCACGTGTGTGTGGGAATTATGCTCTTTGGGTTAAATGCATATCACTCACTCTTTCAGGGGACACAGGTGGACGGTCTTTCCTTTATTTAACTAAAATCATTCTCAATTCATTTTTTGGTGTTGACGTTTTAGCCACTAGCTTGGGTCTGGCTTTTCAGCTCAGAATGGAAGAGACTGCTTTGATGTTTTCAGAGTCAATGAAGATTTTTACACCTTTCTGAGTAGCCCTTGACTGCAGGTAAAGAATGTGTCCCCCACGCAGAAGGACCAATCACAGATAATTGTTCAATTGCTCCCCTGGAACTTCAGGATTCCTAATTGAATTTGCCATTGTCTTCATAAGATGAAGGCTTAGTATGTCTGCAGACTGTGGTTTTGAATTGCTGGCTGCATTCTGGATCTGACCACAAGGATCCAGCGGGCAACCTGAAGGGGATTCTGCAAACTGCTGTACCACAGAATTCCTCACCTATTGATTACTCTTGTAAATCATGGCTGTTCAGGGGAGGTGATCCTCAGACATCTGGGAGGGACTGTCCCATTTCCCTGAAGCTGATGTTCCCTCCACCCCTACCCCCCCCTCCACCCCAGCCCCCAGCACATGGGTCTTGAAGCCAGACTTTTATAAAGCTCAGTAACCCGACCTGAGGCAGGGAGAGGGACTTGACTTCTGGCTTCACCAAGACCTTGAATCTCAGCCCAAACTGATTAAAAATTATGAAGGTGTGAGGCTTTTCTAGTGTAGCAACTGTGTTACATTGTAGATGGAAACCACGGACACATGTAAGGGAAGTCGCCAGCTGGGATGGACTTCCAATCTAAGCTAATTAAGTGTTGGTTCTATTCTGAGCTTTAGGTCACAACTCTATCGAATGAAGAATTGAAAATACAAGCATAGTTAAGCCATCAATAAAACAGATACATGCTCCTTGATGCTTATGTTATTTTTGTTTTTTCAAGACAGGCTTTCTCTTTGTAACATCCCTGGCTGTCCTGGACTCACTCTGTAGACCAGGCTGGCCTCAAACTGACAGAGATCTGCCTGCCTCTGTCTCCTGAGTGCTAGGATTAAAGGTGTGCACTACCACGCCCAGCTTGATGATGCTGCTTGTTTAGAAAAGTTAAGTGTCCAAACTGTGCACCATCTATATCTAAAATATTATAATTTCTTAAGCAGGTATATTGTTTTTAAAATGTTTTTATTTGTTTTTTTGAAAATTTCCTGCAATGTATTTTGATCATATTTTTCCCCTCCTATAACTGACCTCAGATTCTTCTCTACCTTCCTACCCATCCAACTTTATGTTCTGTCTCTCTTTGGGGTGGATGGGAAGGGGAGTTTCACTTTTTCTGAGGAGCAGGGAAGGGGGTTTGGAGGGAAGGAGGGAAGGAGGGAGGGAGGGAGGGAGGGAGGGAGAGAGAGAGGGTAGGCTGGGAGGTGAGGAAGGACGGGGCTATGACCAGGATGTAAAGTGAATAAATAAATGAAGGATTGATTTAAAAAAAAAAACAGAAATAACAAAACCTGTCTGATTTGTGTTGACCAACTCATGGTGAGCCTGTGTCCTGCCCTGGGGTGTGGTTGATGGACTCAGCATTGCTTCATGGACTCCCAGACTATTAGTTGCAAATACTTTCTTGACTAGGATAGGACTTGGTGCCCACTTACCCTCCTCCCCTCAAGTCAGTTATTTGTCTGACATGAGCTTATATGGGATTTGCTCATGCTGTCATAGTTTTTGTGAGTTCAGATGCACATCTGCCCTCTATGCTTGGAAAATGTTATTTCCGGGCAGCTGTCCACCACCTCAGGCTCTTACAGTGCTTCAGCTTTGTCTTCCATATAATTCCCTGATCCGTGAGGGGAGGGGAGTGATAACAGCAGACATCACACTTACAGCTGAGCAATGCAAATCCTTGCACTCTCTGCATATTGTCTAGTTGCAGCTTTACCACATATCGCAAGAAAAAACATCCCCAACGATGCACTGATCTCTTGCCATAGGAACGTCAGCGGGAGTTGTTTTATTGTGATGTCACATTAACAGCATAATAGTAATCAAAATATGCTTGGTTGCACATATTCATCTCAATATTGCACTAGTGGATGTATCTAGAGGGTTGGTCATTATTACAATCTCATAGGGTTTTCTCTTCCAGTAGAGTGTATAGCACTGTCCAGCACTAGGAATGCTAGCCAGTAGTGGTGAAGCTTCCAGTTGTACCAGATAGATTTCCCCATATTTTATAACCTTGGTATGTGTTGTCTTCAGCAACAGGGTCTTATTGTGTTGCATTGACAATAGTTCAATGAAAGTGTTGACAGTAGTTCATAAGGTTTCAGGGTGGGGTGAATCTATGGGATCAATGACTCAAAAAGATGTAACTCGTTCATGGTACTGTTCTTTTAAACTTTATATATTTTTATTATATTTTATGTACATTGATATTTTGCCTGCATGTATAGCTGTATGAGGGTGTCCGATCTTGGAGTTATAGAGAGTTGTCATCTGCCTGTGGTGTGGGTGTTGAGATTTGAACCTGGGTCCTCTGAAAGAGCAGTCAGTGCTCTTAACCGTTGAGCCATCTCTCCAGCTCCTGTACTGTGGGTTTTATTTAGTCTAGCTGGCACTCCTTTATATGATACTTTATTTAAACTTCTTTTATATATGTATCTAGTTCAGGAAGTTTCTACAATAATCCATTTTGATATGGTGGTCTACAATTATGTTAAAATTAGAGAAGAAAGCTTTTGTTCTAAATTGGATATGACAATGACTGAACTTATCGAGTCATCTCAAAGTAGGAACTTTCATTTCTACTTTTTCTGTGCATCCAAAGTGAGCATTATCTCCTTACATTGCAAACAAACTAAATATGACTATTACAGCCCTTTCCAGATGTTACTTGACATTTCATATTTCACTAGCTCTCTATTACCTTACACAGATGCAGATACATTTTATTTATCCATTTGCTCAGCACTCAAAACATTGTTTCACACCCAGCCTTCCATATCATAAAATCAAGAACAAACGAAATGGCAGTGTTTCCTCCGCAAAGCCCTCTAGGCACAACCACCAGTTGTCTGTTACTGACTCCTCATGGAACATCGGTGACGGCCAAATATATTGTTGTGGTAACAGCTATGAGCTGTGCAACCAGGCTGCTGAAACCCATACTCATGCACTTCTACTATGACCTCAGGCAAATTATGTCAACCGTTTGAGCTCAGGCGGTTCACCTACAGAGTGAGGTAGTCCTCCCACCCACTTTCAGACCTGTGCATGAAACAAAGCAATGTCCATAAAACCCTCAAAGCTGGGGCCGTCTTACCTATATGTGCAAGAGTTTTTCTCTCACCCGATCCCTGAGATGTCCGAGAAATCCTGTATTTGTGAGTATATGCTATCATTCAGGGAGGATTTGCCTCATTAACGTGCTCCAAGCTGAAATAGTCTGGCATTTACCTGCCGTGTTTCTCTTGAAATCTAGAGAGTTTTTTCCCTCACAATTTTGAGGTTTTCCACCTACGAAGAACATGTCCTGAGCCCCCTGATTAGCAGTTTTGGAATTTTACTGTTTGTTTTTATTGCTGCTTTTTCTTTTCATTTGTTTATTCATTTTCTTCACTTGGGCCTATACAATTGTTTTGATTATCACCAGACAGAATACATTTAGTTAGGAATGCGTTTGGCTGACTCTTCTGTCTGGCATCTGCTTGTTGCCCTTTATATTTTCTTGGTAGCAAATACTATTTATTTAGAGCCCTTTTGGGGATATAGTTTTATTTTAACTTATTTATTTTTATTAAAAACTTTAAACAACATTTTCTGAAACATTTTTTAATTATACTTTTCCTGTGCATTTTACCTGCATGTATGTCTGTGCACCAAAAATAAGTGTGTGTTTGCTGTCCATAGAGGCCAGAGAGAATGTCAGATCCCAGGGAAGTAGAGATATAGAAGGTTCCGAGCCACCATGTAGGTGCTAGGAACCAAACTGGGGTCCTCCGGAAGAGCAACCAGTACTATTATCCACTCACTGAGCCATCCGTCTGGCTCCTGGAACAAAAATTAAAAGATGCACTTGAAAGCTCGCTTGAAATTTCAGGATGACATGATTTCCTTATTTAGAGCCTTCTTTTAGGTTGTACTTTAAATAAACTCTTGGTCTTTTTATGACCTTGGTGGATCCCGGCTAGCCATTAACTTGAGGTTTAAAGATGAAGAAAAGTCAAAAGAAGAAAAGGAAAGAGAGAAAATAGGAGGCAAGAAAGAAAGTGACAAAAGGGGAAAAGAAGGAAAAAGGAAATAAAATTAAAATGGAAAGGGAAAAAGGAGAAAAGATAAGAAAGTAAAGTTCTGGGATTTTGAGGAACACTACTTACATGATCTGTCTCTGAAAACACATAAACATTGGTTCAGGAGCCTATCTGCCACCACCAGATATTTCCATGTCATTTGAGGAAAACATGAGAAAATTTTATGAGGTTAATGAATATATAATCTAATGACTATATTATCTAATCTGTTATTATTTCTACAGTGAAATTTTATCAGACAGCAGTGTGGTGAAATAAGACAGTATCTTTTTGTCTACAGCGACAGAAAAAGGTAAAAGTTTTGCTATCAACATATTGAATGAAGCCACCACAAAGGTGTGTTGTCCTCGAGAAACAAAGGTTTCTCATAGGCACTTAAAATATTTCTCATGATTTTATGAAAGAAAATGTCCCACCATCAGAATTTGGCTGATGACTGCATGAAGAAATGCATGCATGGTGGTTTCATAGACTGTTTATAAGTTAACCACACCCAAGTCTCCCCCATCTGCCATGATTTGTTCTGGGAACTCATGGAGAAACAACTTTCTTTACATCCATTTCTCTTCTGTTCAGGAATGCCTTTCTCTGAACATTATTTAGATACTGTGGATATGTGCTCATCACTGAGGTAACCCAGGCAAAGAAAGCATGCTCATTAACAACATAGGCCCTCATCAAGATTTGTTAAATTATATTTGCACTTGTACCAAAGCTGTGCTATGTTCTTTTCTTTTGATTGAATGTATGTGAAATGTTGTAGAAACCCTTTCTGGATATATGAAACATTCCATTTGACTACTGGGTTGTGAGACTAATTGATCTAAATGCTTGAAAAATATCCGCTGTTAATTTTTTTTTTTGTGTAATTCAGAGTCACATCATCTTTATTTCCTTCATGATTTTTTTCTTCTTTCTTTTCCTCTTTGGTAATGAGAAAATACCTCAGGATTTCTTTTCACCTCAGGTTACTCTAATCTTCTACCTGCTGTTCTTTGCTGTTTCCAATGACTTTATTAATTATTTAGAGACTGTACAATGCAGGGTGGCCTGGAACTGGTCATCTTCTTGCCTCAGTGTCCCATGTGCTCATTGGTAAATGGATTGTAAATTCAAGATGCTTAGACTTTTCTCTTTCCTTACTCTGTATTTGATAAAGTGGTTCCTAATCCAGTTTCTCATGCTGAGCCTCTTCTGTCTAGGGTCTGATGGGCAAAGACCCACCAATTGTCCAGAGTGCAATCCTGCTAGCAGAGTGGCCATTGCCTTCATTAGAGCACTCTGGATTGATGTTGGAGAGCCTCAAGCTTGAACTTGTTGACATTTTCTCAGAAAAGGACAGCTAGAGGGGATCATTTGACCTTCACCTGAGATCCCAGACACTCCTTCTTTTACCTTTGAGTGGGCTGTATGTGATTCTGACCTAATGGCATGTGGTCCTGTGATCTTGGAAGATGCTTGGGAATATAGAAAGTGGAATATTAACTAAGGGTGAAATCCATATATGCAGCTGTGGGAAAGTCATCATCAGTGCTTAGGAGAGAGCTTTGCGTGGCATGGCTGCTCTGGAACCATCCACACTCCTGTAAGTAACCTTTCATGCGTGCTGTTTAAGTAAGCCCACTGTAACAAACTCACGGCCTCCTCATGTTGGACTTTGGTAGAATTATACCTCGCTTTGTCATCTTGGTTGGGTATGGCATTCATTTCTCTATGTCTCCCCAGAGAAAGAGTTCACACAACACCATCATTGGGTGAATCAGGAGATCAGCACAGGTAGAGCAAAATGAATAAAAGTAATAGAATACAGGGCAGAAATAGAGACTAAGTTACACTGGCTCGGTGGTAGCAATTCTGGTGACAAATGTAATGTCAAAAGCATTGCAGTCACACACTAAATGAACAAGGAGAGACAAGGACAGCTACCGAGAGTTCCTCATATTTGGGATCAAAGGTGAAAAGTACAACGAAATTGCTAAAAGACATCAGCCCAGAAAGAAGGATGACATTGAGAAGATTAAACGTTTCCCATAACAACTAGAGTGGTTTAATTTTTCCCGAATGGGTGCCAACTGAGTCATTGTAATTCCACAGGCAATCTTAGCATCTCTCAAACATATTTCCTTAACTTGTCTGTTATTTCCAGTACAACATAGTTAAATCGCAGAGTTTACAACAGATATTGCAGAATTAAAACTATAGTATGCTTGATTCAAAAGTGTCCAGAGAATGAAAATAACAAAACAAAACAAAAAAGATTAGGTAACATCTGAGCCAAGTATTTCAGACAAACTGCTGTGAAAATTAGAAACTTTCCCTTTCCTGCCATCCTTTCTCCTGGGTACCTCCTCCCCGCCATTCCCCCTCCCCCGTCTAGTCCTCTTCAACTCTGAGGTTTTTATAAGCACCACGCTCAAAGTATTACTTTCATTTTGCATGAGTGTTAGTGTTGGCCATCGAAGCTTGAATTCTCTCTGTGTCTGGAGCTTACTTGTAAATGGGGTGAGTTTTCTGACAAGCACATGGCCAGAGAATGCCAGACTGAGTCATGAGAAGCCTAAGGAGAAGGTGGGCACATCATGTCATGCATATGTGGTCCTTTTGGAGTCCACAGTAATATCTTATAGTACCTGGAAGCCATCATTGGCCTAGTGGTTTTAAAACTCATATATACCCATTGGATATGTATATAGAAAAAACATATATTAGATTTAGACATATGGATATATTAGATATAAATGGATATCCATTAGACCCTGCTGCTTACATAATTCAATGAGTTTTTTAAAATTAAAATATGATTAGATTATTTTCCTCTGTTTCCTTTCCTTCTCCACATTCTTCCCTGACCTCCCTACTTTATTCCCTCTCAATTTTCTGGCTTCCTCTTTTTAATTGTTCTGGCTACATACATATATCCATGTATATATAGGTACAACCTGTTTTGGCTTTTCATGATTGTGTGCACATCATTTTAGAATTGACTGCTTGGTATTGGTTAACGAATTAGGCTCCTCCTCCATGAGGGAAGATGACTTTGCTGGCTTCCAACAACCCTTAGTTGCCTATAGTTCTTTGTCTATGGGCGGGACCTCATGAGAATTTCCTTTTCGATGTTAACATGTCTTGGTGTTGTATTGTTCAGGTCCTGTTTAAGCAGCTATATTGTTCAGGTTTCAAGGATGACTCTTGCCTGCTATTTCTAGGAGACACACTCTCATAGCAGACTTCCCAGTCTTCTGGTTTTTATCATCTTTCTGCCCCTTCTTTCATGATGTCCCTCAAGCCTTGGGTGAAGGAGTTTTGTTGTGAGTGTATCCATTGAGACTGGGCATCCCAGGTTCAGTTATTTTGTGCATTTTGATAAGTTGTCACTTTCTGTTTTACTCTCTGACTATTACAAAAGCTTCATTTACCAACAATTTCAACCTTCTCTGAGGCCTTTTCATAGAATTATGTTTAAAATTTTATACTTGTTGGTATGAGCTTTTAAAATTTTTTCTTATAAATATTTTGTATCAGTTATATGCATGCTTCTATTTCTTATATTTTGTGTATTTTCTTTCTTTATTCTCAATTATTAAATTCAAGTTTTACTATATATTGAGGAACTAGAAAAAAATAAATTCTACATTTTTTTACTTTCTATATAACCTTAAAATGTATGTACTAAGATAGCTTTCTTCTGATTAGGCATTTGTTTGACATCTTGTTTATCTTATTATTAAAAATATTGCCAGGAAACTTAGTAAAATTGTTGTCCAACAGAAGTTGATGGTATGATGGCATTGCTAAAGGCACTTCACTCTTTGATCACAGGATATTAAGAGATCAAGCTGGTAACATTTATATAACTCATGAATGCCTCATGGTCCTTCCAGCTGTATGTAGTTTATTTTATTTGTGTGTAATAATATAAATGTATATATTTATTGTTTTTAAAATTATATATATTACCTGTATTGTCTGTAGGCCTGGCTAGCAATCAATTAAGACACAGACACTTGTAATATTTTACAATAGCCTTAGTTACCCTGGGGCAGGGCAGATATCAATCCTCTAAACTGCCTCCCAGAGTGGGGTAGGCATAGGATCCCTGCCTCAGTCCCATGCCATCTGCTTCTAATAACTTCTATCAAGTTACCTCCCATCCATACTCTCAAATACTTGTTAATGTTCTTTATCTGGGCCACATTCTCCATCCACGCCAGCCATGTGCTTTGCCTCCATCCCACCCATGGTCTCTCTCTCTTCCCTTCAGGTCTCTCTCCTTTTTCCTCATGACCGTCTTTTTTTCTTCCCTTTCCCAGGATCCCCCTCTCTCTCCTGGCCCCACCTATCTCCTGCCCTGCCCTGCCCAGGTGGGATAGCTTTTTGTTAAGCAAAAGTTGGGTCAGACAGTAAGCAGTAATTAGCATCAAAATACATCAGACCATGCCCCAACATATATTAAAAAAGAAACATAATAAAATAATTTAAAACAATCAAGCTGGCACTGATATAGGAGCTTCCTTATTGATGGGTGGCTTTCCTAGTTCTTTCCTAGTTCTGGGGGAGAAAAATCGGCAATCTTACCTGGCTGTGGATGCTGTGTGCTATAGTGATGACTCTCCTGGCAACACATATTCACAGGCAGTAGTGGTGGATGCTACAGGGTTACCAGCTGCGTTCAGAATGAATCTAAGGCCTTAATTGAATATAAGAGGAAACATGTTATTTTAAATCTGGCCAGGAATCTGTGGCTGGGGAGTGCACATGCTCAACCAGTAGATCTACTACTGTTATTTTGCTAAATGAGCATAGCACCAAATTACCTTCTAGACACGCATCTCTATATCCGTGGATGAACGCAGCTCTCGGTAGTCATCAGAGAAACTTATTTGTGCCACGGACAGAAGTTAACACAGAGACTCACGATGGGTCAAAATGCAGAAAGTTAAGTCTCTGCGGAATGCACAGCCACAGATGGAACATCTATATCACACTTGCTCCCCTCAAGGTTTAGGGAGCATCACGGAAGATGGGGTCGAAAATTGTAAGAGGGGAGGACTTGGGTGAAACAGCAGAGCTACGTAGGACATGACAGAACCATTGTACCCATGAATTCTCAGCAGCTGTGGTTACCCGAACAAAAGCTTCACAAGATAAAGACAGCAAACAGCCCAGCACGCATGGGAGAGGCACCCAGGAGGCCCGGAGAAGCAGCTATTGACGGATGATGATGCTAAAGGGCAGAGAGCAGGCTTGGCTTAAGCATGTGGCTCCGGGTCTTTGGTCCCATACCCGTGTACGCATGCTCAGCACTAATTGCATCAATGGCTTTCTTTTTTCTTTTCTTTTCTTTTCTTTTCTTTCTTTCTTTCTTTCTTTCTTTCTTTCTTTCTTTCTTTCTTTCTTTCTTTCTTTCTTTCTGGATGAAGGATGTGAATTTGGGAGGGGTGGTGGGGGAGAGAATCTGGAAGTAGCTACAAGTCAGTGTGGAAATGTGACTATGAATATATTTTAAAACATTGTCTCTCCCTGCCCTTCTCCTCAACGGGTAACCTCACCTCAAGCACACAACCTGAACCAAAAAAACGTTTTGAGACACAGTTTCCTTATGTTGTACCTGGCTGGTTTTGAACTCATTACCCTTCTGACTCTTGCACCTCAGTGCTAGGATTTCAGGGCCGCCACACATGACTTCACAAGCTGAACTAGATTTTAATGCTTTTACCATTTCTTTGACTTCAGTTCTGTTTGTGTTCCTGTTGAGAAACACGGTTAAGTCACTGTTGAACCCTTTGTTGTTTTGATTCTGTTTTATCTCCCACTCCACTAAGGGGATTTGGTAGAGTTTGTTTCTAAACTTGGACAGTTTTCCCAAGACATTTCTTAGTGCTAATGCTGGGAAAGTTCTGGGGAAGCTGAGATGATTTGGTACCCTAACTCTTACCACCAGCTCAGGTCAAAACAACATGCCTGCATTTTTCTCCTACTGTTTCTCTCATATCAGTCTTAATTACCTTAGTTTTAAATATCAACATGGCTCTCCAGTTCTTCTGATGTCAATGTTCTATTTTCTCACTGTTTTTCTTCAGCTCCATTCTGTCCATTCTCATTTCAAGTCACACTTACTTTCCGCCTTCCAGCTACAATGCCAGCAATTTTGTAAAACTGCTGCTTTATTTTCATAATAATAATAATAATCCAGGGATGTTATCTTTTATAATTCAAACCTATGAGTTAATGTTATTATGAAAAACAAGGATGGCGAATTGTGCAGACTTTTGCAAGATTTAACACAAATATTGTGATGCAGTCCTTTCAGTGGGCCTTATTGACGCCTGTCTCATCACGGATAGGTGCCATAAGTTGTTCCCTTCACAAAGACGAGGGCTGTGTGTCTTCTTTGATTGTAGCCCTGTTTGTTCAAAAGTCCTTCGCGCTAATTGTAGAGTGGGCTTGGATGTGTGTCTTCAGTCTGTGATAAGGATCTGGCTTTCTTTCTACATTATCTGGGCTTTGGTGCTTTGGTCTGTTCCTTTCAGGACACCAGAAGATATGTGACTCCAACATGAGACCTTCTAGAACCTCTAAACCGAAAACTTCTTGTAAATTTCCTTTCTGTCCTCCATTTTATGGTTCTCCTACTGTCTATTCTCTCACATTAGCTTCTGCCCTATAGTTTTCCGGGAACCAGAAGCAACTGCAGAAATACAGTTGTGTGAGGCATGTTCTAGATTGCTTTAGCCCAGCCAAGTGCCAGCAACAATGGGACAATAGCTGTAACAATATCGACCTTGCTCAGAGTTAGGCATTGTGGGAAATGTGGTGGTATGCCACCACACATTTCCCTGGCCCAGTTGTATTGTTAGTAACGGTCATTTATCTCTCAGCTATACACAAACAGAAAAGAAAGGCCAAATTCCTTTCCATCTTTCTCTTAGGAAACAATTTCTGGCTGAAGGGTACGTTCCCTTTTCCTTTCAACTCGCCAACTCCACCAATGCCCTCCTCAGAAGCAAATTCCTCCCACAAACTAGTACCAAATTGTTTTGATTTTTTTCTAATTGTCGGTGTTTTTTTAAATGTATTTTATTAATTTATTCATATTACATCTCAATTGTTATCCCATCCCTTGTATCCTCCCATTCCTCCCTCCCTCCCATTTTCCCCTTACTCCCCTCCCCTATGACTGTGACTGAGAAGGACCTCCTCCCCCCGTATGTGCTCATAGGGTATCAAGTCTCTTTGTTGGTGTTTTTAAGACTTGTCTCTTTTCTAACTGACAATTTAATCATTTTGATAAGAAGAAGTTACCCTTATAAGCTGGAGCAGATCCAAACAACATGGCCCATTTATAGTAGAAGTACTATCCATGAGTGAGAAAATTGGTTTATTGGGCCATGTTAATGTATGTGGGTGTTGGGTGAAATTTAACTACGGCTACATCTCACTATTTTCTTAGTCTTCTTTTCACCCATGTCTGTGGCTTGCTCAAACATGTTGCTGCCACAATTTTGCAGATTTGTGTGTTAAACTCAGCAT
The DNA here is from genome assembly GCA_907169655.1 of Acomys percivali. Classification (NCBI taxonomy): domain Eukaryota; kingdom Metazoa; phylum Chordata; class Mammalia; order Rodentia; family Muridae; genus Acomys; species Acomys percivali. The sequence goes on along the minus strand of OU015742.1, from coordinate 15,468,018 downwards.
AGAAAGCTATACAGAAGTAAAAGGTTAGAGCCAACACTCTTGAAAAAAAAAAAAAAAGTCCTAATTTGTGTTCGGCATTTACACCTACTGAGTTAGTCTTTACCATGGGAATATAATTCTCAGGTTTGCCTTTGGGACTGAAACTAGAGAAAGGGCTTCCGAATCATCCCAGCTGCTGCTTCAATAATGGCAGAGGAAGGGGAAGGTGCTCAGGAGATTCCTATAACAGAGTCTGTGTGTGCTAGGACAGAATGTGTTCAAATCACATCGAGCAAAGGCTACAGGAAGACTCCAGTTGAGCGGTAAAATTTGCTCCAGCGGGGTTATTACCTCTGCAGGAATCTCATATCCATTCTCTCACCTCCATGTAAAAGTATGAAGCAAGGATCCCTGGAAAGGTCATCGCTCCTTCCGCTGGACCAAATACCTAGCAGGTGTCAGGAAAGCTTTCATTAACAGGCTACAGGGTGAGGATGAACCCATCAGTCTTTGGTACAGAACCTACTTCCTATCTGAGTGGCCATTCCATTTTTTTTTTTTTTTCTTCTCTAATAGTCTCTCTATTTCAAAGGTCTTGACCTCATCAGATCCACAAGTCCTAAAGCAAGACATGTTGCCATTAGTGTCTGTCTTTTAAATTTTTAATTTAGATTATGTACTGTGTCTTTGTTTTCATCATTAAATCCAGAAATCATAATCCTCCCCAGGAGATTTTCAGGTTGGAAACTTTATGTGAAGATTTTGGGTGAGATAACCTTATCTTTCTTCCTAAATTGAAAGCCCATATTATTTAGGATGTGAGTCAGACAGAGATACTTGTTTCTAGACAACTCATGTGTGATATTAATAGAGTATGCTAAATAAAACACATTAAATATAAGATGTAAGAATATCCTGCTTGAATGGTAAATTTCACTCTAGCATTATTATTACCTCTGTAGGAATCTCATATCTACTCTCTCATCTCTATACAAAGCACACACCCAGCCTTATCTCTTTCCTCTAATTACACCCCTCTTGACCTGTAAATGATGGGACTACCTGGCTGACCTTCACCAAACTGGTTTTAAGATTCCCTCCTGTTAGCAAATCTAAGGCATTGAGTAGAGTTTTTTTTTTTTTTTTTTTTTTCTTTCTTCTTTTTCCGCTTTAAGCTCCTGGAAGGCAGGATGAAGGTCTACACCCTTTGAGTTAAAATGTACGTAGTCTAATATTAAGCCAAATTTGGCTCATAAAATACGGTTTACGATTATATGGTTATTTAGTATTTATATGGTGTGATTATATAGTGTGCCCTTGAACAGAATCACATGAAGTAGAAGAATGTAATACAAAGGGAATGTACCTTAATGGCACCATTGAAACACCTTGTGAAAGAACAGGAGGCAGAGGGCTAGAAAATGGCAAGCAAAGTATATTTTCATGTTTGTTTTTGAAGACAAGTTCCTCTGCATAGCCTTGGCTATTCTGGAACTTGCTCTGTAGATCAGGCTGGCCTTGAACTCATATAGATAATGCCTGCCTCTGTCTCCCAAGTGCAAGGATTAAAGGTGGGACTGCCACTATTACCCAGCTATTTTAATGTTTTTGAAAGGGAAAAAAGTCCAATTCTCCTTCTTTATATACCATAAATATATGTATATATGTAGGTGTATATGAACTATATAACATATATTATACATGCACTTCTATGTTTATTTGGATATACATCATATATGTATAACATAACATTATATGTATATATATATGTTTTCCATTATTAGTCAAAAACAAACAAAATATGTTCAAGCATACTATTATTTTCCTGCTCACTAAAAGGTAGCTGAGTAAACTGCATTCCTGAGATCCATCTTCCATTTCAAATTGGAAAGCGATATGTATTTTTAATCAAGATTTTACAAAATTATTTAGAATAATCCATAGCATTTTGGGGATCAATTTACTCTTTCTTTCTCTTCTCATAGCTACAGCCTATAGATTTTCTGTCATCACAGCTTTCCTTCACTGCCCAACAGACCTCTCCTAAGTTCCTTGAAGTGGCTTATAGAAAAGCAGGCAGCTCTGTGAAGTGTGCGGCCTGGCTCTCCTCACCACCCCACCCTGCTCCAGGCAAGATACAGAACAAACAGGAAGGAATGAGACCACCTAGAAGAGTGAAGTAGAAGTAAATATCAGCTTCTTGTAGTTGTCTGAATATCAAGGTAAGAAACGCCGCCGTGGCAAGCAGTTCAGATACCAGCAATTAAATCTGAGATGTGAATTTTCTTAAATTCCAAAGTACTACAAACTATGTATTAATCCAAACCAGAGGGAACCACTTAAATAGAAACTTGATAGTTCTCAACTCTGGTTCTACTTCTGAATATTGGATGGGAAATTATTGACGATACATTTAAACTGCATAATCCTAGCAATGTAGGTTCTTATTCAATTTATTTTATAAAAGCTTTCATTAAGGGCCAAGCTGGGTTGGTACCCAAGTATACCCATGGGAAGTAGATGCTCCCAATGAGACAAGTGCTGGCCTAGGCAACCACTGTTTCTTACAGATCTGCTCTTCTGTGATAAACTAATAGCAAATAGGGAACTGAATTTTATTCATTGTGACCTTGCTATGGCATTAATATGTAAGACATAATCCAGGTATAGAATGGTAGTATTTACTCTGTTTTCAAACCGCAATTTCAATTCACAAGCTTGGTTAGCTACTTGAAAATGTTGATTTAAAACAACAAGTATGCAGACCCATGATTATTTTTTTTTAAAAAAAGATTTAAAGGGCATGAATAACCAGGATGCTAATAGATTTGAGTCGTGTCTTAAATGATTACATACATAGCTGTTGGCTGAGTCATAGAGGGTGTACAGGAATCTGCATATTTGGAAAAACTTGAGACATCTTTGTATAAGTACCCTTTATCAACCGGAAAGGTTGTTTGCTCAATGAAATGATTTGTATGGGAAGAAACTAATGCAGGGTTCTGAGAGTTAGGAGGAAATCTGTTATCTGTCAGAGCACACTAAGAAGGGAAGGAATTTACCCAGAATTCCCTCCTTGGAAGCACGGTGTGTATATGGATTAGTCCCTACAGCCACGTGGCAAAGGAGTATAACACACATACTTGCTTCATTCAAAAAACAGGTTATAGATTATCAGAAACTTCAGAGCTGTCTTAGGGTAGAGATGGCTTCAGACCTAGGGTGTCCAGCCTTGGGTCCTTTCCCCTTTTTACTAGTGAGCTACAGAGCATGCTAAAAAGCAAAGCAAAACAATAACAAAAACCAGCCTGCAGTAAGTCAGAGAACAGCTATGTATAAACTCTCTTAAGGGCAGACTGTCCAGTAGCTGTTCAGTTGGAACTCAATGCGTGGAGAAGCCAGCAGGGCTGAAAAATCTTTGTCCTCATATCTTCTCTGTCTTGCTTTTTTTTAGTTTGTTTTGCCTTCTCTCAGAGTCCTACACTGTCCAGTATTAGCTTATAACAGTCTATGGGGTTTTTGTTTTCAATTAAAATCTTCCAGAGATATAGCCAAAGATGGCTCAACATTCATCAGTTGCTGGATGAAGAAATTGAATCCAGAGCATAAATGAAAGATACTACCAGACATATAGACTAGGCAAGAACATCCATGGACCAGCCAGTAGTGAAAAGAGGCCCTGTAGACACTGTAAAATCTCCTCATGGGCCATAGGCTACTGGCATACATGCAGCATCCTCAGACTTGAGTAAGCTCCTGTTATACCTTGGTTCTCACTAGCTTTTGAGCCTCTGTTTGAAATCAGATGAGGACCAGAGCCAAGGTAGGAGCTGCCTAACCCCTCGCTCACTTCTCTGTATGATGGGGGCTCATTAAAAGTTATACCACCTGGAGTTGCAGTCACTTTTATTTAGTTGTTCCTGGCAATGGAAAAGTATGTTCCCATTTTTTGATTCTTCTCATTAGGGTGAGGAAAGTGGGATATGAGGTAGAGTGGAAAAGAATACCCCACCTCTTAGTCAAAGAGGATATTTTCTGTTGGGATAAAACCTGGCATTCTAAAGGCTCCATGCAATGCAATGAGATCTTCTTTCTTCTTCTGTCACCTGACACTAACCTTCCCATCCAAACAACACCCATGGGGCATTAAGCTGTTTAGCTGTGCTCTCAGGACACCTCTCTCTCTCCAGCCCTTTCCACTCAACAAGAGTTTTCTGCCATTAGAACAACCATCGCTGGAGAAGTGTGCATCTAAGGCTTCATAGTAAGCTAATCTCTGTGCACTTTAGATTCTCCAGGACATCTCCGCATGATGGTGTGATACTTCAAAAAGTTGTCTTTGATGTTTTCATGATATCAGAGCATTTCATTAACATTCTTTCAGATAGACTTGAAATGGCAGCATAGTTCCCTTGCCACTATTAGTTGGGTTTCCTAAGTTCTCTTTAAATTTCTTGCATTGGCCTTTAAAGAACAGAGTTTGAAATGGTCTGCGATTAACATTTTTAGGACATGGGCTGTAAGCAGATCTCGGGTCCTCGCTGTAGTCCTCTCAGCTCAGCTCACAAGCCAGTGGAAGCTCTACTTCCCTCAAAGAAAAAGTCAACTCTTGACATAGCAAGGTCAGAACCAGTAGGAAAGGAAGCATGCAATTGGTCCTGCCAAATCCAATGCGAATCAATGTAAGGAGACAGCCTTTTGGTTGCTGTATTTTCTCTAGAGTGGACTTATGTTGTCAATGGCAGAAATCCATGAACCACAAAGATAAAATAATGCTAACCAGAGTGCGAAGGAAAGAAAACAAAGATGGCTCCACAATTAGTAGCATTATATGCACTAGTGCTAAGTAACAGCAGATGTGTCCGTGGGGAGGGATGCATTCCTTGCAATCCATCAGAAACCAAAGTATTCTGACACCACAAGCCACTGTGGTTACCGTGGGCTGGAAGGGTGATGGCTGAGCCCATTGGGCTAGCAAGGTGGGGATGCTGTTGAAGGTGTTCTGATCTACTTGTGTCATCCCTACCCAGCTGCTCACTTGTGCTGAGTTAACAGGGAGATGTGTGCTGTGACACCGGGTTCTGTAAAGACACGCACTGGCCATGAGTCATTAGTAAGCATGCGGAGCTAATTGGCAGAATACTCATAAAAGATTTTGAAGGGGGGTTAATTACAATTCATTACACCATAAACTGTCCCCAGGCTATTGTTAAAAATGCAGGAGTTTTGGGGCCCATTATTTTATGATTCATTTTGCCATGTTGTGAAAAACAGACTCTAAATCAAACTACATTTATTATAGGTCAGACCACAAAATCTTTATTGGTTTTTCCAACATTCCACCCTTGTTATATGAATTCATATGGACTGCACATTTCTGTCAATTGGCAAGAAAGCATGAAATAAAATTTATGATATTTTCTTACCTTATCCTCAGTACAGCCTTAAAAATCACAAGATCTAATTGCTTCCCCTACTTCCTCAAGTTCATGAGAAAAAATAACTATTTTCAAATCAGCCCCAAAGTTCTGATGATTGAATGCAATTCAAAAAGGGCAATCAAGTGTGTCTTCTGAAGGAAGCCTTTGAAAGAATATCCTAAGACGAACCTGCTTGAAATGTTAGCCCCTCCCCCACTCACATGGAATTCCTTTACATATATATATATATATATATATATATATATATATATATATATATTATATAGTTCAGAGTTCATTGGCTTCCAAAGCGTCAGTAATTCTGTCATCCCTGGCTTTGAAAGCATCATTTTAAAAAGCAAGTGAGCGAAATGAAAACAACTCAATATTTATTTCTTTAAAAAAAAACAAACCAAAACAACAATATACAACCTGACATAATTGCCTTGTGTTATCATGGAGAGACTTGGTCATAACCAGGTAAGGTTTCCTAAGTAGTCATTCCATAATTGTTTGTTGACTGACGCTTTTCCATCTAGTTGATTTTCACTCTCATCAAAAGTACCTTGACACAGCCTGCCTGCTGCACTGGGGATGAGCAAAAAGCAAAACTCTAGGTTCACGTCTAGTCTCCAGAGTTCAGCAGCTCATTTGAACCTTGTCTGAACTATCAAAAATTTTGACTCTGCAGAAACCCATGTTTGGGCAAAGGGTGGGAATGTGTGGTTCAAAGAAGGTTTCAGGGTGGAGTGGAGGGGGAGGGGGGTGTTGGAAATCGTGCAAGAACTAGTTTCCTTGTGACAGATCCTGTACTTCCTGATTCTGGCTAAGGCAAGACATACCACAAAAGTCTTTCTGGAAACTTCCAAGATCTTTGGAAGACCTTTCTATAAGCATTTTGCCACTTACACACATCTGGATTTTATCCAAGGCTAGAGAAGGATGCCTGAGCAAGGGCAAGGAGTTTCACAGAAAGTACCTGAATGTCCAAGGATTGTCAGTAGAAGTTTATTGCAAATAGTGTGAACTCGTGTGGTTTGACCAGGGTCAGTGATCTTAGCCACTTGAGTTTCAAAGAGAAAGAACAAGCTGGAAGACCAAATTAGAAAGCAGTAATACAGGGCTAGAAGATGTCACAGTGTTGAAGAAGGACACTTGCCTCTTTCAGAGAACCTGGGTTCAGTTCCCAGCACCCCACATCAAGTGGATCGCAACCACCTGCAACTCCAGTTCCAGAGAATCGGACACCTTCTTCTGGTCTCCGTGGGCTCCTGCACACATATTCCTAGGCACAAGCACATATCCGTACAAGGAAATAAATCTTAGGCACAAGAGGCCATGCAGGAATTTATTTAATAGGGGATGTTGGATAGTCCGAAGATCCAAGAAGAGAATCCGTGTAAATGAGGACCAGAATCAGGACTGCAGATCTGGCTGGGCAGCAGGACAGAAAAGGAGGGGGGGCATGAGTCAAGCAGTTTCAGATGCTTGGACTCTCTCTGTCCACTGCCACAGCAGTAGTGTGGAGCTGGGCAAATCCCTTGGTTCTCTGACACCCTATGCATCATCTCAACCACAAGAAGTAAATTAGATCTTTAAGTGCATGTGAAAGTGTTAGGGCGAAGGGTGATCTGGAGCCAAGATCCAGCTGGATGAAGAGTGTCAAAAAGCAAGAATAAGCAGGCTACCAAGATGAGACTTGATAGCCTACGACCATATAGGGGGGAGGAGGTCCTCCTTGGTCATAGACCTAGGGGAGGGGAATAGGGTGAAAGTGGGAGGGAGGGAGGAATGGGAGGATACAAGTGATGGGATAACATTGAGTTGTAATCTGAATAAATTAATAAAATTTAAGAAGAATGGGAAGAGAAAGAATAACATCTAGCGGGGGAGGCTGGTGGCCAGAGAACACCCACACATGACTGTTTAGTTTGCATTGAGCAGCAGCTGAGAGCCATTAGAAGTTGAGAGGAGCTAAAGCTATTAGATGACGTTTAAAAGAAGTCACGACAGACTTGACATTTTGAAGGACACCAGTGATCTGAAGAGATAAACACGATGTGCTGAGGATCACAAAGGGGAAGACACTAGGGCAGTGGCTCTCAACAACCTTCCTAATGCTGCGACCCTTTAATGCACTTCCTTATGTTGTGATGACTCCCAACCATAACATTATTTTGTTGCTATTTCAAAGCTGGGGTTTTTGCTACTGTTATAAATCATAATGTAAGTATCTGTTATGCGCCCCCTGTGGGGTAGCAACCCACAGGTGGAGAGCTGCTTTGCTAAAGCATGGTGTATGCGTGAATCCCCCACTGCCTCCTCAACAGCATCACCACTTGTGACTTTTTATCTTTGTGAGGAAGCTTTTGCTAGAGGTGTTTTCTGACTCAAAAATATATAAGGAGAGAGAGAGAGAGAGAGAGAGAGAGAGAGAGAGAGAGAGAGAGAGAGAGAGAGAGAGAGAGAGAACTAGAAGAAATGAAGAGTTTGTTTAATGTGCATCCTTTAACAGGTGTTCAGGGGGTGACATTCAGAAGTTTCAAGTATGTAGATTCTTGAGGAACTGATAGCTGTTGTTTCCCAAACTCCTCCCCTGGAGTCCATGTTTGGCTGTAGCAGAAGCGAGAAAGGCTGGACCTGGTCCTTGAGCACCTGCTCACAAACTGACACCCTTACCCTTGGTTAAGACACCATGATTGGAGTTTGAGTGACACTGCCTGAAGACCAGTGGCTCTCAACCTTCCTAATGCTGTGGCCCATTAACACAGTTGCTCATGTCATGGTAACACCCCCTCTCCCCAACCATAAAATTATTTCTTTGCCAAGTCATAGCTGTACTTGTGCTCCTGTTATGAATTGTGATGTAAATATCAGATATGCAGGATGTCTCGTAGGTGACCTTTGTGAAACAACCAATCAGAAGGTGTCCTGATGGGGAATTCTGCAGACCAATGTACTGATGGTTCAGAAAGGCATGGTGCTGACAGATGGTATGTATGTCTTGTGCTAAGTGAGGAGACAGGGTTCCTAAGTGTCAAGGCTGTGGAACTGTTTGATTTTGCCAGCAACAATGATGGCAAGGCCCCCTTCTCTGCCTCTCCTTCTGTCCAAAGCCTCCCCCACTCCACCTAGTTTAGCAGTATCTTTTCTTCCCCCATAAGCTCCCATTCTGACATTGAAGGCTTTGGCTAGAACACAAGCTTGCTCCCTGCTGGGAAAGCTTCAGTTAAATGGGGCAGAGAAGGCTGTGGATTGCGGATTGCAAAGCCAGGAGCAGAGAGCAGCTGGTTCTCAACTTGTGACAGAAGAGAGCCAAGCAGAGCAAAGCTGATGAGTGCCCTGGCTAGCAGGGGCTGGGGCCAGGCACCTGTCAAATATAGCCTCCTCAGCTTCCCTGTGCTCCACTCTGCCACATGCCTGCTCTGAAAATGCCAGTGGATGCCATAGCCTTCCTCCCTCTCTGAAGTCAGCTGCCAGGGCACCTCCTCCCAACTACTGTCTTCAGCAAATATTTTGATCATCAAGCAAATTCCCCCCTCTTTATCCTTTCTTCCCACCCTGTGCCTCCTTCTCTTAGAGAGGAGAAAATATGGCCTAACAGAGAAAAATGGGACTGTCTCTGTGTTCTCCTAGAATGAGGCTTAAGAAGAGGCAAGGCAATAGGATTTTCTCCCCTCTGACCCACTTTCCTGGTAGGTAAAGTTTTTCATGGGGGCGTACCCCTTGGACTAGTGTCTCGATATAAGTGAGTATATACCATTTGACTCTTTTTGCTTCTGGGTGAACTCACTCATTATGATAATTTCTAGTTCAATCCATTTGTCCACAAATTTTGGAAATTCCTTGTTTTTAATAGCTGAGTAGTATTCCATAGTGTAAATATACCACAGTTTCTTTATCCATTCTTCTACTGAGGGACACGTAGGTTGTTTCCATGTTCTGGCTATTATGAATAAGGCAGCTATGAACATGGTTGAGCATATGTCCCTGTTGTGTGGTAGTGCATCTTCTGGGTATATTCCAAGGAGTGGAATAGATGAGGAAATAGAAGGATCCAGAGGGTCCTGGAAAACTACAGGCGTGTCTGGGCTCTGGGGTCCTCCTCAAACTATGGCACCAGCCAAGGAAAATATAGGCAGTAAACTTTGAACCCCTACCTAGTCTAGCCGATGGACAGGACATTTTCCACCGTTAAGTGGAGAAAGGGATCTGACTTTCACACAAACTCTGGTGCCCCATATCGGACCATGTCCCTTGGATGGGGAGGCCTGGTGGCACTCAGAGGAAAGATAATAAGTCACCAAGAAGAGACTCGATACCCTAGGAGCATATACAGGGGGAGGAGGTCCCCCTCAGTCACAGACATAGGGGAAGGGAGTAGAGGGGGAAGCGGGAGGGAGGAAAGAAAGGGAGGATACAAGGGATGGGCTAACAATTGAGATGTAATATGAATAAATTAATTAAAAAAATGTCAAAAAAAAGATATTATGATTAAACCAAAAAAAAAAAAAAAAAAAAAAAAAAAAAAAAGAGGCAAGGCAATCTTGACTGTGTGAAATGGAAGAGATTTGAATGTGCATAGCTCCCTGTCATTTGGGTCTTGCAGAACTTGATGTCTTCATCATTGGTTAGGAAACAGCATCAGCTGTTGATGTTCTGGGTCCAGATTGCTATGAGCAACTGGATCTTACTTACCCCAAAGCAGAATGAAGATGTGTCATTTCGAGGGGAGCAGATAGAAGAAGGCAATCATCCTGTAAGAGGAAATAAAACAGATTCAAAAAGGAAAGTCGCCGTGTCCCCTCTCTTAAGTGGAATGGGGGGGGGCGGGGAAAGTCACAAAAATAAAAGAGGGACTATTACAGAAAAGCGCGGGGACCCCAACATGGCGGGGGTGGTAAAGGAGCAATGGAGTGAATATAATTAAAAGTTTACACATGCACATGTAAAATGCCACAAAAGAAACCATTACTTGGTATAATTAATATATAGTAATAAAGAAAATAAATAAAAAAGAAAAGAACATCAACAAAATAATCTAAAACTGATAGCCATGAGCCCGCAAGCTGTGTTTACCTGTTGAGCCTTGGGCTCAGGGCATATCTTCCTGTTTGGGAGCCAAGGTCCCTGAGTTCAAGTTAGACTTCATGAACTCAAGCCTTCATTAAGTTTTCCTCTATTTTGTACAAAGATGTGTTAGAAACTTCTAAAGTGCCAAGGTTTCCAAGGAGTTGGCCACAGTTTTGGGGGGCCACTTGCCTTCATCTGAGGCTTGTGAACCAGGCAAGCCTTTTCCAAAAGTTACTCTGTTCTTCACGAAGGAAACACCCAAGAACAAAAAGGAACAGCGCTGCCCAGGGACGGGGGGCTTGTTTGTAAGGCGCTGCAGTGTGATGACAACGGCGGTTCAGCTAAGCACATTCCTTCCCGTACCACAGAGGGCCTGAGCACATTTGCTGTTGTTCATCACAAACCTTTCTAACCACCTGCTCGTTTAGTCATGATTGTTTCTCTCCGAGGACCCGATCACAGTCCGGCCTGTTCCCAGGGAAAACCAAACAAGGACTGCTGGGTCTGGAATCCATGATTAAGGTGCCTAGCTAAGTAAAGGACTGTGTACTTTCCCAACCGGTCAGCCATGCCCCGATAGCCAAAGCAGGGTGCCACATGACTCACACTGGCTTTGGGCACAGCTCTAATGCTGGCTTTGCAGATGGATTTAGGGCTGAACAGTGCAGCTAAATCAGTGGCAGCAGAAAGAAGGGAACAGAGAGTGAAGGGAATTTCCATCAGGGCTTTTCAGGAGTTGAAGCACATTCTACCTTTGTCAATGACTGTGGTTTGCCGGGATCAAGATCAAAGGCATCACCGTGGGCAGAGGAGTCATGACAAACATGCTGCTCTGTCTGCTGAAACCTAGCATTAGCCCCTCTCTTAGGCTGCTGTCTAGACTGCAAGTGGGTGATCATAGCAGATCTGGTTGTCAAGGTGCTCTCTCTTGATGGGGGAGGAAGTGACAAAACCCTTTCTGCTCCCCTAAAGGAAGCCCATGCATAGCTAGCAGTGAGACACAACACAGCTATTGCTCTGATCACTTTATGGGGAACGAGCAAGGAGTGTGGAATAACCACAGAGGCAGGTATTTGAGAGCAAAGAACTGTATGGGAGAAAATCTCCTCACCTGGCTATGCATCTCCTAGTCTGTGCCCTGAGAGCTTTTGAAGGCTATCCCTAAGCCCATTACAACTCTGTGCATTTGAGGGTCTGGTCAGAGACACTTAGAGACCCTATGCTGATGTTTTCTGAGAACAGTTAATGGGGTTCTTCTTTAGGTGGGGAGGGGAGCATTCCCTGTAATGTCTCAAAGCTTCAGTTGATATCAACCACAACTTGTATAATGTGAGGGGGAACATTCCAATTGCCTTGTATGAAGCTCATGAGCATGGCTTAATAACTTTGAGAATACAGAATACAGAAACACCAAAGGAGAAAAGCAGATGCTCAGAGGTCTCTGTCTTGGGCACCTTTCAGTTGCTGTGATAGGACATCCCTGACAAAGACAACTTACAAAAGAAAGTGTTTCATTTGGGGCTTTACAGTTTTAGAGTCTATAATAGTGGAGCAAAGGCATGGCAGCCAGTACAGCAGAGTGCTCCCATCTTGTTCTGAAAGTTAGAGGCTGAGAAAGATGCATACTGGGAAAGCCATGAATCTTTTGAAACTTCAAAGCTCACCCCCAGTGACATACCTCCTCCAACAAGGAGGATCTTTCCCAAACAATTCCACCAACTGGAAACCAAGTATTCAAACATGTGGGGCCACTCTCATTGAAACCACCAGACATTTCTCAAAAATTTTTGCACATGCATTCTACTCACATGGTCTTTTCGTAGTGGGGCAGGTAAAAGAACAAGGCATTAGAGAGATTTCAGTCTTTGTTCTGGAACTAACTTGCAGTATTCATGGAAAATCTCACGTTCTTTTTCTGGAACTTGTTTTAAATTTAGACCACTGGTTGGGTCAGGTAATAGTATACTAACCTCAAGGGTTCATCATGATATTATGAGCAGAGAGTAATTTAAAGCTTTGACCTATGGCTACTGCTATGCCATACACATGATCATGGTATGGTGCTAAATAAATATCACATGCAAGATTGGATACCAAGTTTGCAGCTTTGAAAAAAAAGGATGTAAGAGAGGAAAAGCACAATAAAAGTTACGTAAACTATAGCTAAGGACATAGGAGGAAAGGTGTTCAAATATTTTCATAGTTTATATACTTTACTAGTTAAACCAGTTTCTGATAGATCTAAGTAAAAATGTTAGAATAAATGATGTAGTGAATTGGGAAAGATAGATTCTTTTCACTCCTCCCCCATATTTACTACTTTCTAGTGTCCTTATCAACTCAGAGTTTAAATGCTCTTAACCATATGAGAAATACAAAGACCTTCTAAGTGTTAAGACCACACTTTATGGTAGGTGCTCATCTTGGGAATTTTCACACATGTCACTACATTTCAATCCTCATTATGATTCAACATGTGGATCATCCATCACTGTTCACATTTATTCACGAGGAAGCAGAGACACAGGATGGCTTAGGTCACATGGTGGTGAATTGAGAATCTCAGAGCACATCAGAACAGACATCCTGAAGCTCACCTCATGGTCACAGAGCCGGACCACACACTGGGATGATACAAAACAGAGTCTTACTTCTTAGGAGCTCCTTATGGCTGATCTGGCATGCCACAAACACATGTCTTAAATTGTATGGACTAAGTTGGGAGACTGAAGAGTGGACAGTTGGATGCTAAGCGTGGTGGTATAGAAGAATTCAACATTTGGTTGCTAACTTCAGTGAAATTTGTTACCTAGGGCTCAGTGATCACAGAGGCACTTTGGAGGCACACATGACTAAAATTAGAAATTCACGCTTCGGAATAAAGCAAAGTCATGCTGAACATGTGTTGATATTGTCAAATATTGCAGAGTATTTGCATAAATACCCAGGGCTCAAACCCAACCATGCCCAGAAGAGTTTCCATCTTTCTTTCCAGGACTAGAATGACAGGACAGTGGGAATTGTCACTGTTCTTGAAAAACTGAAGCTGTGTGGCTCGGGTTCCTTTCATTACACTGTGTTCTGTGTCAGGTAGTAGGTGTTCACAGACTCCAGAAGGTTCTATTGCATTGGCTTTCTAGGCATGCTTCCATAGACAATGGCAGGCTAAGAAGCTGCCTTTATAACTCACAGCAAAGATTTAATGGCAAGTGCAATCTTCCCATTTCAAAGAGTAGGAATATATTTTGAGCATCTAGAGTTTTCTCAGAGGCCTGGCTCATATGGAGGCTGAACAGGTGATATACTTTTTTGAACTGGTAATCTCTGTGCTCAAGACTTGTATGGGGACAACGTCTAACTTACCGTCTGTGTTGGGACTCCTAGTCAGTTAAGGACCTCTTAACCTTTAGAAACGGTGTGGACTAGTAGTCAGTTAAGGACCTTTTAACCTTTAGAAATGGTATGGATTCTGCCACTTAACAATGCTCAGCTTTTACCCATGGAAATCCTAAGATATGATTAAATCATCCTTGTTCAAGATGGACGTTATTACTATTAATTATTAAAGGTAACCACTATATTGACATCTCTATTTAAAAGAGAGGCAGAAACCCAACTCAAGTGCTGAGGGTGGGAGACTGTTTACTACTATCTCTCTTGGCTCAAGTCAGTGGTTTCAGAATCCTACTCTGAGGTACATGTTTATACTTTCTTTGAAGGTATAAGGTAAAGAATAGGAATCTAGGTGCTCAACTATGTGGAAAGCATATGTTGGCATATCCTGTCAGAAGCAGGAAGAAAGGACCTCCATGAAGAGTCACTAGTGGGAACATCACCTGGACAAACTTTCCTGGGTGTAACACTGTCATGATCCTTAAGGATGCTGAACATGATTCTCTTTCTCTTTTGACTCCATCCCTTTCGGGTAGGATGTCTGTGGATTGTGAGCTCCCATGTGCTTTCTAGTGAAATGATTAAAGCAAAGGCTAGCCCCTTCCGGACTTGCCTTTAACTGTTACCCACAATTTAGCCCTTCTTCTATCATGACTCAGAGCGTACCTCCTCAGAACGCAGGACCTGATGGCAATCTGGGGCAGGGGAAGGAAGGCACAGAGGAGGCACAGGAGACTGTGGCTTTGTCAGTAGTTTTATCAAGAGGGTTCTGACCTTTGGCAGAGCTGCATTCATCCTCAGAATGCTCCCCAGGGAAGGTCATCCTGAAAATAAAAGGAGAGGGGGTTGTAGTCTAGGAGAGTTTTTGCCTTCGGAAATTAAAAAATAACTAACTAAAACCCATAAATAAACTCACGAAAATAATCAGCAACTTGAGAAACAGAATTAGAAGAAATTAAGACCAGAAAGGAAGATGGGGACTTGACTTGTTTTGTCTCCTGTCCCATTCCATTTTTCTCTTCTTATTGTCATGGATGCTCATAAGGAACCGTGTCACATGGAAGTACAACTACAACTTAATAATAAATAATTTGTTGTGCAATAGTTTGAGATATCGGAGAAAGAAAACTCTCAAAAAGCAAATGGGCACACTTTTGAATAGCCTGATGTGGGTGCCTGCTCCCAAGCACAGATCTTCCTTCAAGATATCTGGACCAGGTAGGGTGAGCAGACTGGTTATTTGTTCCAGCTGCCATCCTTGCTGACTTTTGATGAACAGTAGGTCTATGTTTTCCAAATTTTATGTTCACCAACAACTGGAAGCTGTTTGCCTAGGACTGATAACCTTGCTTATCCTGCAGAATATTTTGATTTCTTTTTTCATCCCCAGTGAAATCCACACTCTGTAAAACCAAGAACTTCCCAGGAAATAATAACATCAGCCACATTAGACACTGCAGCCCAATGACACAGCTGGCACCCAGGTTCTAGCTCTCTTCCTTCCTAGGTTGATTGGCCACACCTTGGAATCATTTAGAAGATTAATATGAATTAATCTCATCTATTTCTTTCTTGATCTGATGAGCTGATGGCTTATTCTGTCTTCTTTATGGCTTGTAAATGAAATAGGGTGACATTCTGCTAGAATTTACATCCTAGAAGCTTTCGAAAATAATCAGAAGGTTCTATACCCAGTCCTGTCTCAAGGGTTTGGGAATTGTCCAGTTACAAATAAACCGGTTCCCTCCAGGCTTTGCTTGACTGTTGAGTTTTAGTCAGAAAAGAGGATGCTTCTGAAAGCTCTGAGTTGTAAACATCCATGAATCCGTCTCCCCTCCATATGTATGCAGGCTAATTATGTAGTGAGCAGCAACAGCTTGGGGGACACAGAGAAGAGAGCATCACCATCACCTACACTTTCCCTGAGGAATTCATAGACTGAGGTGAGTTAAATTAGAAAAAGGCTATTATTCAGCCAGATAGCACACAGGTATGCATAGCTTAGGAAAGATGAGTATGTATAGGCCAGGGAGGGATGTCGTCACACAGAAAGTAAATCCCAACATTTAGATGGTAGGGGAAGAATCAGGCTCCCTGTTCACAGCTAGAGTGCTGATCCTGATTTTTTTCTCCCTTTTCCTTTTGTTTTAGTTAATTAATTAAATAAATTAATTCACTTTCCATCCTGATAGGACAGTAGCCCCCTCCCTCCTCTCCTCCTTCTATCCCCTCCACCTTCTCTATTCCTCAGAAAAGGGGGGATCCCCCTAGCCAATCACCCCTACTCATCAAGTCCCAACAGGACTGAACATGTCCTCTTCCCATGTGGCCTGGTGGGGCAGACCAACCAAGGTAGAGTGACCAAAAAGCAGGCAGCCAAGTCCATGTCAGTGACAGCCCCTGCTCCCCTTACTAGGGAACCCACATGAAGCCTGAGCTGCCCATCTGCTACATCTGTGTAGAGGGTCATGGTACAGTCTACACATGGTCCTTGGTTTGTGCTTCAGCCTCTGCGAGCCTCTCTGGGCCCTGGTTAGTTGGTTCTGTTGGTCTTCCTGTGGAGTTCCTGTCACCTCCAGGTTCTTCTATCCCTCCCCTCCCCTCCCCTCACTTTTCTACAAGACTCCCTATTTTTCTCCCAATGTTTGGCTGTGAATATCCACATCTGTTTGGATTTGATGCTGGCTGTGGCCTCTCAGAAGACAGCTATGCTAGGCTCCAGTCCATGAGCATATCAGAAGTATACTCAGATTTTTTAAAAGTAATGCTGTGCTTGTTGGAGGAGGAGCTGGAAATATAGAGGGGGACCATATTATGAAAGACATTGAACATTATTGCATAATTTTGGATTTTAGACTGAAGTAATGAGAATCCCGTAGGGGACTTGAGTATAAGATTAATGCAAAGAAGAAGAAAAATAAGTTGAAGAATAAGTCTTTTATTGCCGGGGGTAAGATCATCTGATTGAAATTTGCCAGAGTGGAGGAAGCAATAAAGACTTGAATGAAGTTAAAGTACAAAGACCCAAAGAGCAGAGACAAGGTAAAAATGGAGGCATGAGAAAGAAATAACGTCCTTGTGAGACACTGTGTTCTCTCTCTCCCTCCCTCCCTCTCTCTCTCTCTCTCTCTCTCTCTCTCTCTCTCTCTCTCTCTCTCTGTGTGTGTGTGTGTGTGTGTGTGTGTGTAAATGTAATAAAAGGTAAGGGATAACAGAAAGGTCTCACATTTCAAAGAGAATTAATGCTGCTATTCACCAAAGCAACTGTTTGATTCTTATTCAGTTTCCTGTGATAGCCAAAGAGAGTGCAGACAGTATTGTAATGAGAAGACACAGACTCAAACATATGGCAAATGATGTTTTTCTTCTTTCTTTCTTTCTTTCTTTCTTTCTTTCTTTCTTTCTTTCTTTC
>OU015742.1:15429643-15450731 GCA_907169655.1 Acomys percivali | reverse complement strand
TTCTTTCTTTCTTTCTTTCTTTCTTTCTTTCTTTCTTTCTTTCTTTCTCTCTCTCTCTCTTTCTCTTTTTCTTTCTTCCTTTCTTTCTTCCTTTCTTTCCAAATTCTTATCAAGGCTGAAAAATCTTCTAAGCAGACATGAAAGAAACAACAGGGCCAAGAGTACTTTGAACTTACTACACGTGATTCCTTTTATATAAGGCGTGCTTGACAAACATTAATTAAGTCTCCCTGCTCCTCTTTGAAGTAATTCAGGAAATATGTACAGGTGGGTAAACTGAGGCCCCAGGAACTAGAGGAAGAGCCTGAGGACATAAGAGGGCAGGTGCAACATTTGAACAGACCCTCATATGAGGCCCCCTTTTCTCTGATGAGGCCAGATGTAAGTGTTTGCTTCCATGTAAAGGTCCCCAGGAGGCTCTGTAAACCAGGTAAGGTGAGGCAGCCTGAGTTGTCTTCTCTGATCTGGGACCTGGCAGCCTTGATCTTCATGGAACATTCTAAACCCATAATACAGACCCATCTCTCATTTCCCCAATGTGTTACACTCCTTGTAATGTCCCTTTGTTCCTATAATTAGCTGGTCACAAGGAGAGGCAGATGGTCAGAGGCCCTAAATTAATGGCTAAGAAATTAACACTAGTTTCTTTTATTGCTTCTTCTTCTTTTTTGTCTTGTGCATGAATTTCTTTGGTTTAATACTCAGGGTACTTATTACACAGTGTGGGTTAAGTACACAGAGGAGCTGAATGCGATGTAGCTTCATTAGCAAGTTTTTTTTTCCAAGACATGTGGATCTCAAGAGCAAGAAATGGTCCTTTCTCATCACTCTGACACTTCTGGGCTGATCTGTCATTGAATATGGCTATCTAGGGAAGGGTCATGTAGACTCACCCCCTAAAGATGGTGATGACTGAGCTTATGTACTACACCAAACTATTTTCGTGTGTTAAGCTACATGCATGCAGAAAAATGGGCCTTGATCCATTGTATGGGCTGCCTAACCATACAGTCATCACTGTCACCCCACTAGTTACACAACCAATATATACATAGCACCTATGATATAAATATTAGACACTCTAATAACATAGGATAGACAAAGTCCTCATGCACAGGAGGAGACATAAAATGGACAAATGTAAGAAGAAAATCAGTTCAGAAATCACTTCAGTGTTTCTCAACCTGTGGGCTGTGACCCCACAGGGGTCAACTATCAAAAATAATGCATATCAGATATTTACCTTACAATTCACAACAGTAGCAAAGTTACAGTTATGAAGTGGTAACGGAAATAATTTTGTGGTTGGGGTCACCACGTCATGAGAAACTGTATAGAAGGCCCACAGCATTAGGAAGATTGAGAACCATTGCAGTAGATGCTTCGGGCATGAAGGGTCAGAGAGGAAGTGTAGGCCAGATGAGCACATGTTCCTATGCTGTTGGAGCCAATGACATTTGTGAAACACCTTCTTTTACCCAGTGGGAGAACCATACACATTAATACAAGCTACGAAGTTTGCTTGGAGTTCTGTAGGACAGAGAGCTGTAGGAGACAAGCTCGGAACTTACAGCAAATCATTAAACACTAGTGTCATAGGTAATTGGCTTTCTTTTCAGCCAAGGGAGTAAGATAATGAAAAACAATTACTCACTAGAAAGGACTGTGTGGGGCTAGATATATCAGAAACAGTACATGCTTTACACAACACACTAATGTCATTATGTAAATACCTCCGGCCTCCACTAAGTCTCTTGTCTTTATTCTTCTGAATCCACTATCCTCTTCTTCCTCATTAGAATTTCTTCTTCTTAGAAAATTTTCTTAAAGAAATCATGGGCTATTATCCTACCTAGTTGCTGTGCTGAATATAGTAGACCCTTGAAAAATCTTACTTACTCCCAGCTAAACTTCCAGGGGATCCATTCAGGCCAGAGGCATCTAGACATTTTGTGCATTAGTTCGGGAACCACTGGTTTTCTCTTTTTATTGACTGCATTTTTCCTTCCCCCTATGATTTAGCTCTCCCAAACATAGGGGTGGTTGCATGAAAGGAGCTATATCATAAATGCTTTTGAGGGCTATGTGATTTATACACACGGCCTCCATGATTCATGTCTTGAGTGGCCATGTTAGTGGATTATTTTTATTAAATTTGTGATTTATGGGAAATAGATAAATACACGGATCATTCAGAACAAGGGTGTCTGTGTCTGGGGTGAGAGAGGCGAAGGACCAACAGGGATTTGGACGTATGAATGACTCCCTATTGGTCCTGATGGGATTTACACAGGAAGACTCCTGTAGTCTGTGATACAATCTACCTTCACTCTCACATGTGGTTAGCTGTATGGTATCCGTATCATAACTAATTTCCGAGCATGTTAAATCAATACCTGCTTTGGATGTCTCCCTTAGGGCAAGAAACATAAAAGAAGGCTTTTGTTTTTCTTCTCCCCCTTTCTGTGTTGCATTTCCAAATTACCTTGGCATCTTGTGTGTCTTATCTCTCTTGTGATTGTGACTCACTTCAAAGCTGCATGCACGCTTGCGTGTATCAGAGTTTTGAACAATATCCCACATTCAGTTAGAATTTTCCTTCTTCTCAGGAGCCCATGGAAGCAAGGATGCTGCCTAACAGTGGCATCGCTTCGTAAAAGACAGGACTTAAGCTAGCTTTCTTGACATTGCACTAAGGCATTTTCAAGTTCCCTCCCAATGGCAGACAGGAACTTTCACCCTGCTCCATGGTGGAGGTGCGTGAGGAAGTGTTCATGTTTCAAATAACCAAGCCAATAAGTCTTACTTCTCTGCTTATTACAATCCAGGGAACGAGCATGCTAATAAACTTGTGTTCAGCAGTTCCTCTATAAACTCCCTCCCTCATTTTAGCCCCACCTGGTATAATAGAAAATGCAATATATTTTGGAGGCATTTTTTAATAAAACCTTTTCAGATAGATCTATGTGGCAACACAACTCATTTACAGTTTCCTATTAGTTTACCTTTATAGAGGTCACAGTCTCTCTTATCTCACAGGGTAAAAAAGTCAGTCCTTTCACAGCCCCATACATTTCTTTTGTTTTCATGCACCTTTTTCTTAGTGTTTCAAACAGGAACGAGGGTAGAGTGGCAGTGTGCATAGCACTGTCCTGTGTGAGCTCATACTTTATGTGGGCCTTACCTTGCCCTGAATTTTATTTAAAGACCCTATGTTAATTGTTTTATTTGCAAAGAGTAAAAAGATCAGGGGGCTATTTTGTGATTTTTTTAAAAAAAAAAAATAGCTGCAAAGTTGTTCTATGTTATCCATGGAGTGAAATAGTTATTCACTCAAAGTGATTTCTTCTGTGTGTAAGATGATTTGGAATAAAGGACTTACAGGAAGTAACATGTGAGTGTGGGAGAACTGACAGTCCAAATGAGGGACAGCCACTTTCATTAGCCCGTTGGTAACATTTTAATTGCATCTTTCTATTCCTAAAAAGAATGGTGAAGCCTGGGAGAGGGAAATTAATTCCCTGGGCAGGATCACTGCTTCTGAGATTCATCCAGCAGCTTTGCTCTCAGCTTATCATAGTAGAACTGGATTTTCATGAAGGTCCCATGGGATCTATTCAACCTAGGGACATGATTTAGTTCTGGTCTTAAGATCTTGAGCTTAGAATTGGGGAGCTCCTTGTGATATCAGAGTCAAGACAGAGGAGCAGCAAGTCCAAGCCATTCATTGCAATTGGAGGCTCCAGATAACCCCACCAGATCACCTTGTTCCTGGTGTTCAGCACAAAGTGAAAGAGGCGTTGTATTGTGTAAGAATTATTAAGAATGTGAAGATGGTGACAGTACAGCATTAAGTCATGTGCAGGGTCCTTAAATGTAAGACCTTGTGTAACTTTACAGGGCTCACATCCATAAAGTTGTGCTGCACTCATATGCCTGTGGAGATGAGGGAACCAGGATGACTGAATAAAAAATTCTGACTAATTGTCTATTAACGGGCAGTTAGGTGCAGGTTGTTCTACAAGCATGGGTGACTGCTGTTCTTCCATACAGAAGGCTGAGGCTGATGATTGAGTCCTATAATCTTGGATGCACTACCAACTGTTGGCTATAAACTTATTTCTCTAGATTCCTTATTTCAAAAAGGACAGCTTAAAGTATATCTCCAAGATGCCTGAGAATTGAATTTAATAACCTCAACCTTGTTCCAAAGCAAGACAAAACTTTTCATAAGCAAGCGTAATTTCGAAGAGATCTCCTGGGAAAATTTGGGAACAGAGAGGTTCCTAGAGTAATCAATCATTAACACTTTTTCCTCTAATCATGGTGTCCCGCTTGGTTCTTTTGTCAACTTGACACAAGCTGGAGGTATCTGGGAAGAGGAACCTCAGTTGAGAAAATGACTCCCTCCTTCAGACTGCCTGTAGGCAAGTCTGTAGAGCATTTTCTTGATTAATGATTGATGTGGGAGGGCCCAGCTCACTGTGGGTGGTGACACACCACAGCAGGTAGTACTCAGTTGTAGAAGAAGGCAGGCTGAGCAAGCTATGGGGATCCAGCTTGCAAGTAGCACTTCTCCATGGTGTGTGCTTTAGTTCTTGACTCCAGATTCCTGCCTTGGGCTCTCCTACCTTGGTTTTCCTCAACAATGGAGCACAACCAGTAGCCCCCATAATTCCTTTTCTCCCCAGGTTTCTTTTGGTCATGGCCCTAGTCTAGACCAGCTAACCTTTGCATCGTCACCCATGTGAGGTAATGGACAAGGGCAGAAGAACACACTGTGTGTCTAGTAAAAGACACAGTGTGTCAATGTGGGATACAATAGGGAAAAAGGAGGGCCGATAGTTCTGTTTCCTTCAGTGTAGTGTGGGATTGTCCTCCATTCTGGTCCTGCAACATAATATCCCAGCTTGGATAATTTTATGAAGAGGTTTGCTTGGCTGGTTTTGATGCTTCAAGAGCCCAGCACTAGTAGTGGTAGGAGTAGCATGTATGAGGAAGAGACAGCATGGAGGGATAGGAAGCCCAGGACACTGGGAATTGACTAGGTTAGTCTTATTTAAAAGAACTTTCTGGAGACACCTAGCTGAGTCCAAGGATAACTATGCTAACTCCATCGGAGAGCAGATGATCTATACTTATGTTCCCTCTAAGCAGGTTTCACCTCTTCAAGGTCTCATGACCTCCTGTTAGCATTGTTATTTGAGGGGCCAGTACATAAATCTCTGTGGGACAAACTTCAGCAACATTATAGCAGGAGTTACTGAATTGCTCTTCCTCATTGGATTTTTTTTGAAGACTGAATGAGTTAATCCACATTTATGTAGTATTTAGCCCACTGTAGCAGCATGAGAGTCAACAATGTTTCTGGTGAAGATTTTAGTCACTGTGTGTCCCTCAGATAGACAATGAATAATTTTGAATGAGAAAGGCCCGTGTGGACAAGGGGAATTGGAAAGAAAAGCTTTTACCCAGCCCTTAGAGGATGTACACATCTTTCATGAAAAAAAGAAGAAAAAAAAAAAGAAAAAGAAAAAGAAAAAAAAGTTCCTGGCTAAAGAAGAACAAAGGCAAAAAGCCTACAGGGAAGTAATCAACTTCAGACACAGATTGGGCTAGAGTTGTGGGTGAGTTCACCATCTTTTATTTCTATCACTGTTCTTTTAATGTCCCTGAGGTGAATTGTCATTCCCACTCTTGCAATTTATTTGGAGAGAGAACAGAGCCTGTGCATGCTATGAACCAGCTCCAAACTCATGTTCTCTGTCTGGAACGTCCTCCAGTGTTTCCCTGCCATGGGCAGGTGCTGCCTCCCAAGGGCCTGCTGCTTCCATTCTAAATAGAAAATGTCCACAAGATCCAGAATACCAGAAATTATGAATTTGCTTCCACGTTTCAGTCTTATATAGTGACCTTTAAGAATGCCTGACTTATTTATGCACCAGGATTCAGAAGGGCCCTGAGTCTGTGATGTCTGTTGTGATGTCTGGCAGTGAAGATTTGCCATGTAGAGCCCTGTGAACAATTAATACTACAAGCTTTCCCACCCAAGGCCCTGACACTTACCATGTCCAGTGCTCCTAGGCTCCTCCATGAAACCCATCACCACCACCACACATACACCGGCACACACTGGGTCAGGGTAGAGCCTTGCCCACAGCATTGGACACTGATCTACCACCAGAGGCAGGGAGCCTGCTGCTAGCACAGCTCACATTGTCCAGGCATGTTAGCATCCATGTCAGTAGCCACAGCCCACAGAAAGACAACAGGCTCCCTTCCCTATCTGAGGAACATATGTGGAACCCGAGGATGTGCTTTTGAAGACAAACCTTTAGAAAATTCATATGCAGCATGAAGTCCAGCTTTGAGAGCTGGATCTGGAAGTCTTCCAGCTTTGGCAGCCTGGTACACAGGCAAATCTGTAGCCAGAGGGAAATCAGGACCTGATGACAGGCTACATGCTGAGCTCGTTGGGTGAGGTGGTGTGTGTGTTTGTGTGTGTGTGTGTGTGTGTAAGTATCTGAGGAAGGGACTGTTTTTTTTTTTTTTTTTTGTATGCAAAGACTTAAAAGAAACTGACAAGAGGTGGCATGGCTTTCTGGGCCACTGCCTCTCATCAGACAGCAGAGGCGAGATCCAGGAGCAGCTGTGATGAAGCACTTGAGGGTCAGGCGAGGGCATGAGGAGAGAATTCTGTTCAGGTCACAGACTGGAGGAAAGGGAGATGAGGAGAGAAGTGTTCCCATCTGGGCGGGCTAGTTTTATGTCAACTTGACTCACTCTAGACTCAACAGAGAGGAGGGAGCCTCAGATGGGAAAATGTCTCCATGGATTGGGCTGTAGGACATTTTCTTAATAAGTGATTGATGGGGGAGGGCCCAGATCATTGTGGATTGTGGTCCTGGTTTTTATAAGAAAGCAGCCTGAGGAAGCAATGGGGAGCAGGCCAGTTAGCAGTATCCCTCCATGTTTTCTGCATCAGCTCCTGCCTCCAGGTTTCTGCCTCTGATGATGACCAGTGATATGGAGGTGTAAACCAAGTACACCCTTTCCTCCCCAAGTTGCTTTGGACATGGTGTTTCATCACAGCAATAGAATCCCATGAGACACTATTTTGCCCCTCTCCATCTGGTTTGCCCCTGATGGTTTGTGTGATGGAGCCTGGCAGGCTATGGAAGAGACTACAGAGCCAAAACAAGATGTTGGCCCATCCCTGAAATGAAGTAGGTGGAGAACAGATATCTGAGACAAGATCCCAAACAGCCTTTGGAATCTGGTCACATGCCAAAGCAGATAACAAATTTTGGAGTGAGCATCCTTTCCATTTCAAATAACATTATAGCTAGAGTGGAGAGAGAGAGAGAGAGCTAGCAGTCTCAGAGCATTCCAGAAGGCTGGCCAGTTAGAAGGCTTCCCCAGGCAGCCCTATGAACAAAGAAGGGACAGGGTAGAGGAAAAAGTAAGGATTATTTCTGAGGTCACCTGATGAAAAGTTTGGAAGTCCTCGAATTGACTGAGAATATCACCGTGGAGTCCACAGCAGGCTTTGCAGGATGGAGGTATGGGAATCAGCTAGCACAGAAGAGACTTGGTAATTTCTATGGTTCTCCCAAGCTGGTGATCTTTGGGAACCATGGCGACCTTGTAGACATGATGATGAACACTCGGAGACAGGAATCTAAAATCGAGGCCAGAGGCTCTGCGATTCAGCACTGAGAAGGAGCAAACTCACTCAGCAGAGCTCAGCAAGCACTACCAGAAGCCTGCTTGCTGCTCAGCTTCCTACCTGGAGACTGCCAAACCTTAGGGGAATTATGGAAACACTTTTTTTGGCCATGGACTGGGAAAGAGTTATACATTTGATTTCAGTAAGCCATACCAAAAACTTAGCACTCTTTTCTTCAGTTACAAAGGTGAACAATGGAAGGGGCTGGGTATCATGGCGGAGGGCCTCTAATCCCTCTATAGGGGAGGCCAAGGTAGGAGGACCTTGTGAGTTCAAGGCCAGCGTGGTCTAGGCAGCAAGTTCCAGGGCAGCTAGGGATACATAGTAAGACCCTGTCTTAACAACAAAAAAGCATTGACAATGAAATACAGTAAGAGTAATATCAGGATATACTCTATTAAAATGTATTTTAATGCTATGAATAGAGTTCATAATTATGTTTCCATATAGGCACAGAGTACAACCCTATCATATCCACCCTTCCAGTATTTTTCCTCATCTTCTTCTGCCACCCCCTGCATTGTTTCCCTTGTCCACTCTTATTAGAATTCTCTCTTGACATTCTTTCCTCCGAATATATCTCAACTACACTTATGGAAGAAAACATGTCACCCTAGTCTTCCAGAGACTTATTTGCTTTATCCGGTGATGTCCAGTTCCACCCATTCTCTGGGAAATGGTTAGATTTTGTTCCTTTTAGTATCAGAGTAAAACTCTGTTATATTGTGTATTGTATTTATTTGTGTATTTTTATGCCGCAATTACTAGATAATACTGTTGTCATACATATCACTACTTCAAATGGTTCTTTGATTGTTATATTAATGACGTATATCTATATAAAAATTTTAGTATACTTCAGTGTTTTTCTTTTTCTTTTTGTAGATGCTATCTCATTATCTAGACTAGGCTCTTCTTGAACTCATAGAGCTGCCTGCCTTTGCCTCTTGAGTGACTGGATTAAAGACATGTGCAACCAATATTCTTCAATAATTTTCTCTCTTTGTCATTTTATGCACCTTATTGTGTATGTTCAAACATTATTCAAGGGCTGAGGATATAGCTCAGATAATTAGAATGTTTGTCTTGTACACATGAGGCAACCTTCACTCCTGGTACCACACAATAAGCGACCAAGGTGAGGAGGTAAATGGATATGGCAGACTGCCAAAGAAGTTTATGGCATACACTAAGTTGCCACAGTCATGGAAAGCACAGGATACACTCTATCTAAACTCAAGGGTCTCTTTCAAAGACTATCAAAAGCCCATACCCATTTAACTGAAGGGCACAAAACAAAACCTGATTAAAATATGTTGGGAGTGAGGAGACACTGCAGAAAATTGGTAAACCGATATTTTAATGAAGACATACGTGTTAGCAACTTTTCTATTGCTGACATAAAAGACCATGATCAAGGCAATTCAAAGAAGAGAGTATTTAATTGAGCTTATGGCTTCAGAGGGTTAGAGTCCATGATGGCAACAGATACAACTGAGAGCTCATATCTCAAAACCATAAGCAAGAGGTAGAGAGCACACAGGGTGTGCTTTTGAAACTCTAAAGCCTCCCCCAGTGACACACTTCCTTCTCCATGGCCATAAATCCAAATCCTTCCCAAACAGTTGCATCAGCTAGGGTTCACTTGTTCAAACACTGAGTCTTCAGAGACTATTCGCATTCAAATCCCCTGAGGGGTAGAACCTGTAAAGGAAGGGGTTCAGTAGAGAAAACTAGGTACCTATGAGTAAGGGTGCATCGTGTATGGGAAAGGAAAGTCATGGTACATGCAGGAGAGATGGGAAGAAGCCAAGAGAGGCTTTGAAGTGTTGCCATAAAGCCTCAGAAAGCTGATGGAATTTGTGCCGAGAAAACCTGTTATTGTCATATTCTAAGTCATCACTTTCAGCCCTGCTGCTTCATGGAAGGTGAAAGGAGGTGTCCGGACAGAGGCATATCCCCTTCATGGAAGGTGAAAGGAGGTGTCCGGACAGAGGCATATCCCCTTCATGGAAGGTGAAAGGAGATGTCCGGACAGAGGCATATCCCCTTGCCAGAATCTAAGGCTGATACCACGTCTTGGGTCTCTGAAGGCAGATGATACCTGACCCATTTGGATACTTCTAAATGAGCTTTAGAGCACACTAAAGATTTCCTGCGACTTTGAAGGTACCATTTGGTAGGAGGCAATGCTGGCCCTGAGTGCACATCTTCAAGATGTGAAACCACATGAGGTCACAGGATCAGTTGATGAGAGATGGTAAGAAGTTCCTATACCCCACCTTCTTTACTGAGACAAGTGTGGTGAAGCCTTCCAGAGGCCACACTGACATGGGCTCCACTGTCCGGGGGACAACTTGCGATCTTCTTGTTTCCAAATTACTTCCTCACATCCATTCTTGTCTTTCTTCCTCTGATCACCTCCCAATTAAACCATTTGAACCCAAATCTTGCCTGGGAGTGTGACTTGAAGAAAATCAAGTCTAAGACAAGGCATATGTTTGGCTCCAGAGATGTGAGAACATGGAGGGGATGGGCCTGAAAAGCCGATGCAATCTAAGGACCTGGCTATGTATAACACCAAAACTGGATATAGCAGAGTAAGGTGCATTGGGAACCATGTTAGTTTTCTTTCTGCCTCTTGGGAGTAATGGAAAGATCGTGAAGTATCTGAGATGGAGATAATAGAGGAAGAGAAGATTGCAGAGGGATGTAAGGAAACCAGTAGGAACATGATGGCTAAGCTGCCTGTGGGAAGGATACTGGATGGAAACTCCTAGGGAAAGAGAAGCGCATGAATCTAATGGGCCTCACTTACGGCCTCCGGGAGCTGGAGGGGAGTCTTCCCAGAGAACAATTGAGGAACGCGAGTCTGGTCCTTTTGGACAGAACATCTATGAAAGCTCACTCTTTCAAAGGGGTCTTGTCACTCCCCTTATTCCTCATCCAGCCACCTATTGCTAACCAGCAATTTCTCTGACTCTATAGAAAGCAATACACTGCAAGGAATTCCTTGTGTGAACAGAAGGTGTATTTTATTATTTAATTCCTTTGTTGTAAATTATAATTTACTCAGATTACTTCCCAATCGTTAGCCCCTCACTTGTATCTTCCCATCCCCCCCTTCTCTTGTTTACCTTATTCCCCTCCCCAAGAACTCTGATAGAAGGGGAACTCGTCCCCCACCATATGACCACAGCCTATCAGGTCTCATCTGGATAGCCTGCTTCCCCTTCCTCTGTGTGCCACCAGGCCTCCCCAACAAGGGGAAGTTGTCAAATTTTAAAACATATTTTTCCCCTTGGGAGGGTTTCAATTGTGGATATGTTGACAAGCGTGTTTATCATTCTATTCTTTGTTCCTTGATCTACAAAGATAAGTATTTTGGGTAACAATTTCATTTTGTTCATATTTCAAATAAAAAATTTGAGAGGAGGGAAAAGAGCCCCAGTTATAATTACATTGGACATTAAATATACACTGGAACAATCTTAGGCAAGCTAAGAAGTGCAGATTTATAGATGACACTGTTAATGGTGTAAGAAAGGGCCTGCCTCACATCTTCTACACATATGTGGATGAAAGCATGAGCAGAAATGGGGAGAGGTAACGTAACATGAAGGAGAAACCCAGAGAAAGAGAGAGACAGAGACAGAGACACACAGAGAGACAGAGACACAGAGAGAGAGACAGAGACAGAAAGATAGACAGACAGGTGGAGGGGGGGGGAGAGAAAGAGAGAGAGAGATCACATAGTAATCTGCTTTAAAAGTTCTTTGTGACCCACCTGTATTAGTAATTTTTCTTTTCTCTGCATGTCCTTTTGATGTACATGTGGTTTATATGTTATCTTATCTGCGTTTAGCACTAGCTTATAGCTCAGTAAACATAAATGATTTCTTAAATATATTTTATTAATTTATTCATATTACACTCAATTATTATCCCATCCGTTGTATCCTCCCATTCCTCCCTCCCTCCCATTTTCCCCTTACTCCCTCCCCTATGACTGTGACTGAGGGGGACCTCCTCCCCCTGTCTATGCTCATAGGGTATCAAGTCTCTTCTTGGTAGCCTGCTATCCTTCCTCTGAGTGCCACCAGGTCTCCCAGTCCAGGGGACGTGGTCAAATATGGGGTACCAGAGTTTGTGTGAAAGTCACTCCCTACTCTCTACTCAACTGTGAAGAATGTCCTGTTCTTTGGCTAGATCTGTGTAGGGGTTTGAAGTTTACTGCATGTATTGTCCTTGGCTGGTGCCATAGTTTGAGCAGGACCCCTGGACATAAATGATTTTTAAGTATGCAAGGGGCCAGATTTTTTTCCAGATACTCTTTAAGATTATATTTCTCAATTTCCTCCAGGAAACAGACTATTTCTGTCTTAGTTACTTTTCTATTATTGTGATAAGATGTTATGTCCTTTGCAACTTATAAAAGAAAGTGCTTATTTGGGGTTTGTAGTTTAAGACTTCATAGTTATCATGGCAGGAAGCACAGCAGCTGGCTGGCAGGCATCGTGTTGGAGAAGTAGCCAAGAGCTTACATCTTGAGACACAACTACAAGGCAGGAAGGGCACACTGGGAATGTCCTGGGATTTTGAAACTTCAAAGCCCACTCTCTGTGACACACCTCTATAACAAGGCCATACTCTCTAATTCTCAAACACTTCTCTTACCTGGGGACCAAGTATTCAGATATGTTACACTACCATGGCCATTCTCACTCAAACCATCATTTCCTTCATTCAAATTTCAATGATGTTTATTATATTAATTTTATAATTAAAATTTTATAAAATACTTTTTATTTAGCAGTTTAGGCATAAAAACTTGATCTATTCTACACTATATTGACTCTATTAAAAATCTCCTCCTATGCTTTCTTCTGTAGAATAGGCTGATTCTAAGGTGCTCCTTATACAATCATTATGAAAATTAAATGATACATTCAGTGCACAGTATATGACCAGTGGTGAGTGCTCATGTCAGGTTAGCTGTCTTTGTTGTCTTTGTGAAGTCTCCTAGGACAGAGATAATACTACTTTCCTTGTGGACACAAAGGAGACACTATGTTAAATGAGTTAAAAGCACATTACCCACACTTGATGCAATGGACAGGCATGTGCAGTGGATTCACACTGGTCATTGGTATCTCATCTCAAAGACACTTGTTCCCTGAGACACCAGTGTCAATACTTGAAGCCGTGCGTAGGACATTAGGTTGTCTGTACGTCTTCTTGTGAAAGCATGACCATTCTAATGAATTGGACAAGAAAAGTGCCCAGAATTGAACCATAACCTCATGTAAACAGATCTGCCATGGGTATTGTAGAAATGTAAACTCCTTTTATCATTGTGGTTATGGTCTGAATCTGAAAGGTATACAACAGGCCGATGTTTCAGACATCTTCAGTGGGTGACACTATTTTAGTATTCTCTGGAACTCATATGAAGTGAGGTCTATCTGTCTAAAGGTCGTCACTGGGCAGGCCTTTGAGGTTGTAACTGGCTCTTAGTCTTCTCTCTGTTGCATTTTTGATACTTGATTTACCATGATGTGAACAGCCTCTGCCACGTGCTCCTGATACCATGAACTTAGCTGTTCCACCATGACATCCCCATCGCTGATGTACCGAAAGCAGTAAAGCAAGTGAAGTAAGTCTCTTCCTTCTTTAATTGCTTCTGTCAGGTGTTATGGTGAAAGTATTTCAAGAAATAACTAAAACTGAAAAATGCTACAAGAAACGAATTGTTGGGAATAGACCAGGCCGTGTGATAGTTCGATCTCTGGAATTTGTTTGTGGGAGTAATTTGGAAGAATTTTGAGATACAGACCTTTTGGGCAGAAGAAGAACACATTCATAGCAGTGTGTAAGAGGCAATAGTTCCTACAGAGATGCGCTTTCCAGGAGCTGTCACTCTGGATGGGCGGATCTTTTGGTGAAGGAGTCATCCTTGTTTCTCTAAGTAACCCCACACCTATGCTCCTGTATGCAAACCACAGTAAGCTCATGGCTTCACTATGCTGGGGTTGGGTAGAATTGTTTCTTTGGTCTGTTTTCAGTGGCCTGTATAGAATGAAAAGATATCTATTTACATCTCCTCAGAGAAAGCCCCACAACACCAAAGTAAGTAGCTAATAGAAATATGTGGCTTCTAAGCATTTAAAATGTGGTTATTTCAGCTGAATAATTGCATTTTGATTGAATTTTATCTCCATCTAATTAACTTAAGTAGTTTTAGATAACTAATTGCTGCCATGTTTGATAAGAAATTAGACTATTTTTAACTACTGGTTTCACCTGAAGTGTTAGCAGTTCTTGAAAACTTTTAAACCGTTAAAACATTATTTATTTGTAGCAGTTGAAAGCCCTATGTCTAGATGGCCATTGAGAGAATTCACTGGCATTGGGAAATACTGTGGGGCTTTTTGGCTGAATCAAATTCTCCCTTTGATTTGTGATGCTTTTTCTTCTGCTTCTCCAATTTCTGCTTAGAAGCATATTGCTAAGTCTTTGACTGCTAGAGATGCTTTGGGGCAATGCCCAGAGCACCTCTATTTAAGATCCACGTTCTGTCCTAAGTGTATGTCATGCATGCCTGTGGACTGAGGGGCCTTTCCCGTACTCATGACTCCCACTTCTTCAATGCACCCCACTCTTGTTTTGAAATACATCGTGCTAGATATCACACATGTGGCTCCTTCACAGTTCTCATTCTCTCTGGTAGCTTTCATATCATCAAAGGGCACCAACCTGGTAGGTAAGCCAGAAACCCAGGAGCAATTTTTTGACATCTCCATCTCCTTCCATGAATTCCCATGTCTGAGTCATCTCCTAACATAATCAATTAAACTTGGAAACTGTCGCTCAAATTTGTTCATCACATTTTATGTCATTTTCATGCTAACTCACTCTATAACCACAATCACACAGAAGTATATGAATAGAATTTTATGATGTGCCATATTCCCATCTGTCAAAAGTTATTATGGTGTTTCTAGAATTGAGGGCTCAGTTTCCCAGCTTTATCCTCCAGCCACCATGTAGGACACAGTGAATCATGGCCTTTCATTAAGAACCAAGCTTGGGTTCTTAAGTGGTTTTCTTTTTAAAGATAACCTTGATTTCCCCAGACTACAACTGGACTATGATACACATTTCATAAGAAATAGCACTGCTCCCTCTGAGCATCTTTTACAGTTGTAATCACTCATCTTTAATATTGTCTCGTTGTTGAAAAGGAACTAAGTACAGGCATGTTATATGTACTCAAAAAATGCACACTGCTTCCTTACTTAAGGGAAAGTTAATTGTACACCCTTGTCTGTACTTTGTGAGCTCAACTGCCTTTCTACAGTTATCAGGCTTCAGAAATTGACGGGGGGAAATATGTTAGGTAACTGGTCGTTTGCTTACGATCTCAATCCTCAATGCAGCAAATTCTTCTGTGAATAATAAAAAAAGAGAGAGAGAGAGAGAGATAAATGAAAATTTTCACTGGAAAAGTGAAAATTTCAAAACAAACTCTTGTTGAAACCCTTTACATGTTTCTTACTGCAGGTGCAGACTACTATCAGACCTTCTGTAGCATTTTAACTGTGCTCCAAATGATTCATTTACTATTTTTAAGTATTTCTAGTTGAATGCCCTCTCCAAATATCATGGTTAACCTATTGATAAAACTCTGGTTATTATTTCAAAGAAGAACACACCTCCAAGTGTTCCTGCAAGACTCTCACCAGTGGTATTAATAGCTTCTGGTTTCTGATTTCTAGAACCTTCAGTCCTTCAGGATAATCTTGGGAATCAGCTATCTTTATGTGGCAGGACACTGTTTACCAGCTGCATTGTACAAAAGTGGCACCGTTTCTATTTCTTTGCGTTATTGTCAAGCATGCGCCCAACAGTTTCCACACAGGAAGGGATAACGCATGCGTGCTTCTGAGTTTCCATGAGACTCTTTCTCTTTGTCTATTAATTGCTCAACTGACCTTGTAACTAGACTCCTCTTTGATCTGCTAATTTCTTATTTCATGCTTGCAGATGATTTCAAGTGCCCCAATGTTTTCCCTCCTGGGTGAATTGGACTCTTTGTGGTGCGTGCTTACGTATTGTGCTTTGCCACCATGACTTAATTTGCTAACTTCTCCTAGGAACAAAAGTAATTAAGGTTGATGATGGGAAGGAAATGAGGGTATACTGGTATAAGTTTGAAATATTTGCATTGGGATGTTGTGTAAATATTAGCTATTAGCAGAAAAAGGTTAATATGTCTCTGCCACAAACACTTAATTTTATAAGTTTATAATAAATATGCTTATAAAGAAAGGACACTAAATGCAACTTAAACGAGTTGATTTAAAATTGTTATGTCAGTCAGTAGGTGGGAGCACATACCTTTAATCCTAGCACTTGTTAGGAAGAGGCTTGTCGATCTCTAAGTTCAAGGCCAGCCTGGTCTACACAGGAGTACTAGGACAGGCAGGGCTGTGCAGAGAAACCATGTCTTGGAAAAAAAAAGTAAAATTATGTTTTAAATGTTAAAAAAGAAGGAGCTCTATGTTGGTGATGGATACATAGCACAAAGGGGACAGATGATGAATCACTATGAGTTCCAGGCTAACCTGGACTACATGGTAAAGTCCCTGTCTCAAAAATAACAAAACCAAAAACAAAATGAACCAAATACACCAACATAGTAAACACTCAAATAAATATAGTAAGTACCAAGGAAATAACTGTAACATAGTAATATATTGTGTTTAATAATTTAATTTTCAAAATGTCTGGAAATACTTAAATTCCTCTTTGATCAATGACTTCGGATGAATTGTTTTAATTTTATTAGTTCATATAAACTATGATTCTTTTTAACTAATTAATTTCAGCAAAAACAAATATAAACATTTTTATTTTCCAAGGAAAATTATGGCTATTATATTTGTCTCAGTTATTAAGCTTTGACTTTCAACAATAAGCAACCATTGAGAAATTGAATAAAATAAGTTCTTAAAACTTAGGAACAGATAGGGACAGATGGTTATAACAGCAATGGTAAAATAATATTTATTTACAACTCTGCTAACAGAAGAAAAATATATAAGACTGAACCATATCTAACCAGAGGTCAAGGGTTTGTAAGTGCACATGAAATAGACTCTACTAAAGTTACCTCAAATTCAGGTGAAATTTGTGATCAAAGAAGAATACAGAAACATCTATGTTCAGAAGTGTCAGCTATTAAAATGATGTCTTCTGTCTTTATCCATTTTATGTTACTACAATAATGCGCCTAAGACTGACTGGGCTATGAGGAATAGAAGTTTATTTGGACCCATGGTTATCTGGCTCAGTAGTCCAAGAGTAAGTGATTGTGCCTGGGCTTCTTGTCAAAGCTGTGGGCAGCTTCAGCTCATGGTGGAATGCAGCAGACCAAGACCAGTGTGTGCAGGAGGCCAACCGTAATAATATGGGGCATGAGTGTTTTAGATTCACTGGCTTACTTGGTACCTAACCCAGTCTGAGTATCTACTACTACCAGATATTAATCCCTTCAATAAGCTGAGCCTTCAAAACCCAAGAAATTCTTCCAAGGGGTGCCCCAAACCTCTCAGCAATGTCATATCCACAGCTTAGTATTCCAACATTCAAACTTCGAGGAGCCACATCTAAGCCACAGTACATCCTAAAACAATAGCGATTAAATTCAAGGATCTGACAGATTCTGTGGCCATTGTAGCTTTAGCTGTTGTAAATAGCTGACTGAACATTTGTTCCAGTGTTTTTCCACATTAAACTATTCCCAGATAAGTGCCTCTTGGCACGCCTTGTCTTCACTGGGGCATCTTCACATTGCACTTGTGGCTTTAAGCCCTAGATTTAGCCCAAGGACAGAGGAGGCCACTCTCGCCTCAGGTCTTGATTGTTTTACTTCATCCCCTTCTGTAAACATTCAAGATAATAACCTAGTTTTCCAAATACCCTACATGCATTAAATGAAATAATGCATGCTGTGCCTTCTTTGGGTCTGATAAATACTGCTTTCTAGAAGTTCTGCCTACTCACACTGAGAAGACTTTCTTGGTAAGTCCTGTTTGCTACACAGTTTCGACACAAACTGTGCCTGGCAACAATTTTGGGATCTTTGCTTTTCTAACTGAGAATCTTGGTCTCTGAGCACTTGGCATCTTAGGAGAAGACTGAGGAGGCCTTGAAGCAAGGTACTTAGCTTTGTTAGGAGCCCCCTGCAAAGAGGGCCACAAGCAGCCCTGGCTTTAAGGCTTTTATTTGGGGGGCACTTTTGTTCATCTCTAAGGACCACTGTCTTAAAAAGGCTGCTAGCATCACCTGTATCTCATGACACTGTGTTGAGTGCTGGGAACCAGGGCAGGCACCTTGTTGTCATTTCATCAATTCTCCATTTCCCTTGGGATTTTCTGAACTTTGCATTGGCCTTTAAGATGGAATCAAGAGGCAAAACATGATCGAAACAGAGCAGTCATGATAAAACACTTTCGTTAAAGTAACATTACAGTCATAGGCAATTGTAAGAAATGATATGGAGAAACCCTATATATTATCCATGTACTGTGTACTATCTTCCATTTTCTGAATTTCTTCCAGTGTTAGCACATTATAACTGTAAAATAGAATACCCAGAATATCAGTACCAACAGAGTTAATTGGGGTCCTTAACTCCACCATGATAGGATCCTACTTCCCTCTTATGTTCCCTGCTGCATTTCCCTCCATAGTCCATTCTGACTCTTAGGAACAACTAGTCCCCCTTTCATACCTACAATTCAGAAGTATAAAAGGTCAGATTCCTATAGTACACTACACACCCTGTTGGTGTTGTCTTTTCTTCCTTCAGCATCATGTCAAGTCATGGCATATATTAGCTTTTTTTTTTTTTTTTTTTTTTTACTACTAAGTATTACTGTGTCACATATCACTGTGATTTATTTAACCACTCACCCATTAAAAGACACCTATGCCATTTCCAGTTTCAGGATAAGAATAAATGGGCTATGTAACTGGCAGATCAATTGGCTATGTACAGTTCTGTTTGTTTGTTTTGTTTTTAGTGAGCCTAGGTCTTCGTTCTTTTGCAATGAATGTCAGGAATGCAGGGCCCGAGTTGTGGGGTAGCTGCATGATTAGTGCTATGACAAACCTCCTAGCATATTGCCAAGAGGCTGTATTGTTTACACCACACCAGCAACCTACAGGATTCCAGTCGGCTGCCTCCCCTCCAGCATTTAGTTTTGTCATTGATTTTTTTTTCCTGACAGTATCCAGTGGCAGCTCATTGTGTCTTTATTTTGAAGAAGTATGTATATTCACACACACACACACACACACAACTTTTTTAAATGTTTCTTTTTTATTTTATGTGTACTTATGCAAGGTGTTTTGTCAGCCTGTATATCTGTGTGCTACATGCATGCCTGGTGCCTGCAGAGGCCAGAAGATGGCATTTAATATCTTGGATCTGGAATTACAGATGATTGTGAGATAGCAGGTGAGTTTTGGCAATCAAACCTGCATTCTCTGGAAGACCAGTCATTGCCTTTAACACAGAGCCATCTCTCCAGCCTCCTGTATTGGTTACTTTTTATAGCTGTGACAAAAATACTTGACAAAAATTTCACTCTCTCTTTTCTATATTTAGGCATGGTCAGATCCATGAATACCAACCATTAAATTATAACTGCATATAGGATTGCCTATAGCAGCACACTATGCAGGCTTGTAACTTATGAACAAAGAACCCCACCAAGACTGAGTCTCCTTGATTTGTTGACTGCATGTGTGTGCGTGTGTGTGTGCGCGTGTGCGTGTGCGTGTGCGTGTGTGTGTGTGTGTGTGTGTGTGTGTGTGTGTGTACACAAGCACCTGCTCTTTCACAGCAGGGTATTGGTTAATAAGTTAGTGTCTAACTTTGGTGGGTATATTTCTAAATGACTATTAAAAAGGAAAACCTACATCAGATGACCCTAACAAAATATACTGGGAAGCAAAAAATGTACTTTTCTTTTATTCTTCCTCCAAATGTACAAACATAGTGAGGCCTTATCAGTAAAATACAAGTCAATTGAAACTATGAGGCCAGTCATAATTTTCAAAGAAAAGGAGAAATAGTTCCAAATTCAAGAGAACTAAGAAAGTGTGCTTGGAATGATGGGAGTCTGAAGAGATGATAAACACGGAGACGCGTTGATCTTCAGAGTGTCCGCTGTGCTGCTGGCAATCAAGGAAAACATGGAGGGGAAGTTAATGAAACCTTGAGTTTCCAGTCTTCCATCATCTTCATTTGGATTAATGATTCACACAGAGACATAGTTCTTGGGAAATAAATGCTGAATGATGCAATATCCCCTTAAACATTAAGCAACAAAAAGAGTGTGAAAAGGTGTATGTGTGTGTGTATGTGTGTGTGTGTGTGTGTGTGTGTGTGTGTGTGTGTGTGTGTGTGTAATAGGAAATAATATGGACAAGGGGCAAGTGAAACAACATGTAAGTATCTAGTACATCTTGACCAAGTGCATTTAGAAGATTTTCCCCTCTATGGTTCTTGTGACTTTTCTTCAAATTTAAATTTATCTATCTCACATTAAAATCTAAAATCTACCTCTTAAAAAGCATGCACGCAAACTGCTCAATTCACTTCATAGATCTCATGAACCAGCAGGGTAATGGCAGGGACTAGTAGATGTCATTTTCACCTTTGCAATCAAAGACCCAGAAGCTTGGGTGAAATGGTGAGATCTGGGGGATGTTGGAGTGCAGACTCTGAAGTTGTTTGCAGCTTGAAGACCTGCCAGGCTCACATGTGGGGTGGGTGGAGACTATGGGTGCCAGGTCCTCTTATTATGGAGTTAGGGAGGTTTTTGTTGGGATGGGAAGAGATGGGATATACTAGGAAACTGTGTAGGAACAAGATTTACATGTAATCTTGACTTATTTTTAACAGCTAAGAGATGCTATGTCTTGACTTTGCTAAGAAACCCACCCTTTTCCCTTTGAAAGTAGAAAAGACTAGCAAGGTGATGGTCACACCCAGTGTGTCATGCCACCTGCCCTCACATGTGCACAGCACAGATGGAGAAAAGAAACTAAGAAGTGTGCTTCAGGCAGAGAGCATTGAAGAGCGTGTCTAATCACTTGAGGAGGAAGAAAGAGATGTCAAAGTTGGGTGGAAAGTTGCGACTTGAAATGAGATGTTAAATCAAGAAGGTATACTTTTTAACAAAACAGGACAGGGCATTTTGGGGGGCTAGATATTATCCCCAGACCCTGTCTGCCTCTGCCTCTCTCTCTCTCTCTCTCTCTCTCTCTCTCTCTCTCTCTCTC
>OU015742.1:15299123-15413708 GCA_907169655.1 Acomys percivali | reverse complement strand
GGGTGTAGTGGTGATGCACTGGGGTGTAGTGGTGATGCACTGGGGGGAGGGGGCGGGGAAATCAGTATTCTCAATTTTGTTCTCAATTTTCTGTATCCACATTAGACTTACGTAAAAATTAGCTGAAGGAGAAGGAAAATGATTATGGAGGCTCGAGGAGGGAGTTGTCATTGTCAGCACCCCTTGTAGAAACACTGGGTTAGTCTGGCTGACATTTGTGCTAATAATATATAAGCTGCAACTGTTGGCAGCAAGATGGGGAGTCTCCAGGAAGACGGCCTCTGCTAATCATTTCTCTTTCTTCCCCCCCCCCCCCTTATTAAGTGCTGAGCTGGAGGTAACTGTGTAAATGTGACTATGGAGCCTGGTTTAATTAGGCAGAACGTTAAGGCAGTCAAGTACAAATGACAACTTAATTAAACCTAATTAAAACATTTGAGACCTCCTTACCTCTTTCGACAGGGCAGTGACTGCAGCCTGAAAGAAGGCTGTGGAAGGCGAGGCAAGGTGCTTCCCTCCTCCTTTTCTTTACATCTCAGGCTCGGCTCTTTTTTTTTTTTCTTTTCCTCTTCACTATTAGAAATGCAGCTGGATCCTATTTATAATCCATTTTCACATTTGTTTGAATTAAAATCCCAGATTTCTGTGCTTTCAAGGTTGAACGTGCGTGGCAGCCAACATTTATGCACCCCTTTTCAGGAGTCACTGGGTAACTGGGCTCTGAGAGGAAAACTGTACCACAAGGTTGAGCCATAAGGAGGAAAGAGAGAAAACAGACCCAATCTTAAACCCCTGGCATCACCATAGCTGGGAGAGAGGCTGTTTTGCTCTCAACATATGCTGCCCACTTAAGACTCTAATTATTCTAAATTACTTAAATTGTCTCTAATACCAGTGTTCTATTGTTTGATATTAAAGGAAAAACCAAGTTAAGAAAAAACTCATAATGTAGTTAAGGACTGCCAGCATGTCCGTCAGTGGCAAGTCTGCTTTGGGACATTCCCGAGTTCTCTTCCTAGCACTTGACACGAATAGGGGAGTTGCTGTGCGTACTCTACTGTAGGCTTTTCCTGTTTATGTCTAAATCCAAAAACCCTGCCACGCCAGCCTCTTACCACATGGAAAACTCCATTGCTCAGAGAAAGCTATGAATCCCTATATTCTTATGCTTTAAGATCCACTGAGACATCCCAAAGCAAACTCCAGGTAAGCCGACCAGATGTTTAGGCGGGGCGCAAGGAATAGATGGCTACTTTCCACTAGCTTAGTACTGTTACCATGAAGATTTAATGACTTCACTGATGTAGTGTTCTGTCCTGGTGGAAAGGGTATGGGCCAGAAATAAAACAATGCTTATGAGTACCCGTGAGGCCGTTTGAGAAATACACTAAAGTGGAAAATGAGGTCTCAAGTCTCTTAGACCCTGAACAGAATGCTCTCATTTGAACTGAGCATAGGGATCTGAGAGTCATCCAGGGATGAATAGAGAAACAAAGACCGGGAAAGTGTCATGCCTCTTCCCCATCCCTTGCTGTACTTCTGCTTAGAACTGGGGGGTCTAATCTGTGTTCAGAATGCCCGTGCCTCATCGGTCCCATTCTACAGCTACCTAGAGATATCTTTGCTGTTTGTTATTTGTCCTAAAGTCTGAAGCCACCTCACAGGAGACTTAGAACAGTGCCAGAGAACATCAGTACAGACTGACCAGTCACCATTACTTTTATTATTGTCTCTCTGGCACTATTGGCCTTCTACTGGACTCTCAGTTTCATTGTCACTTAAATGAGCAAGGTTGTTCTCACTTTGAAATTCTCATCTGTTTTTAATTATAAAAATGATGATTTTTGAAATGTACACATGGAACTCTGTTCTCTGAGGATCCAGCCCCAGACATTCCAAATCAGGTGCACTGTTGAGCAGGTGCGAACTTCCAGAAAGCGAGGTCAGATGCAATATCCGAGGATGTAATGAAAGGAACTGTCTGGCTTGGTGCATCCCTTGGTGTTGGATAACCAGCTTGGGAGGTCATTAGGTCTTCCCTGTCCAGAGACCATGCAGAGAAGGAATGGTTACCTTTTATAAGTGACTAGGAGTAGATTGCTTAGGGTGGGGCCTTTGAAAATATGCAACAAAATTTCCTCACCAAAACAGAAGCAGTGACCTCTATCTCTACTACCTGTGCTTTCTCATTTTTTTTTTAGCAACAGCAAAACCCTTCAGAACCACAGGCAATGGGTCCAGTGGCTACTGCTGGACTGGGTGACTACTTCTAGCACAGTTAGTGTATCTTGTAGTATAAGGAACATTTGCCTCTGGTTCTACAAGGATCATTTTCACTTTCCATTATTTGACCATAACAAATATGGTGCAGTTGGTTATGCTTTGGCAAATAATGTACTTGAATGTTGGCATTGCTTTCCTCTACCTAAGACCAATCATTTTCTTCTTCTGCGAGTTAAAGAAAGGACCCTTTTCTTCCCTGAGGGAAGCTTCAGTATGCCATTTTTTTCCCTGACTCATGCTTTATAGCTATACTGGTGACTAATGAATGCAGATCTCTTTTCTTTTTGGTAGAGTAGCCAGCCATCTGAAGAAAAACTATCAAAGCATCACCATGTTGCAGCAGGTGGGGGAAAGCTCCTTTAGACAAACAGTGTTTCCCTTGAGATAAAAACACAACAGTTAGACCGGAGTGGTGGTGCAAGCCTTTAATCCCAGCACTCAGGGAGGTAGAGGCAGGTGGGATGCTATGAGTTCAAGGCCAGCCTGGTCTACAAAGTGAGTCCCAGACAGCCAAGGCTACAAAGAGAATCCCTGTCTCAGAAAAATAAAAGCACAAACCACAACAGTTATCCAGGTCTCTGGCCAGAATGCACTTTCCTCTTGTCATGTGGCCTGAGCCTTCAGGTTCATTCAGTGTCCATAACCAATACAAAATAAAACCAACAACCAAACAAACAAACAAACAAAATCCCCCAAAACTTCCCTCTCAAATTCAAAATTCCCAGGAAAGCAACAAATATATGAATGATGGCAATGCTCGCATTAAGGTTTCTTTTAAACATGTTGCCCATTTTCTATAAGAGGCAATACTGACCTGTGGGTTAAATTTTTTTTTTATCTATCAGACATATAGTTCACATGGATAATGTCAGTATCTTTAAACAAAGCAACGTGATATAAACAGCATCTTTGTCATTATCTACAAGCTCAGAGTTCAAGCATCCTGAGCTGCCATGGAGCATCTTTTTGGTGTTTGCCGCCCATGTGGTTCCATTCAGGATAAATCCTCTGCCCTAGTAAAGCCCCAACAGTTCATTTCCTCTTCAAACAAGTTAAATACAAGAAACAAAATGAAGATAAATTCTTCAATGGACCAAGATAAGCTGGGTAGGGGAGGAGAAAGATAATTACCTGGTCTTAAGCCAGCTCTGCTTCTGCCAAGCTTTATCTCTGCAGCTTTTAGGTGTGTGTGGGGGGGGGGGGGGGGGAAAGGGAATCTGTCTGAGGGAGATGTTGGGGGATTTCTATCTTGTTCTTGTACCTGAGGCATTTTGGCAACCAGGTCAAAGGTGCCTGCAAGTACACCTCTAATAATCTTCCCCTGTGTCCCTGAGTAGGGAAAGAGAGAAGGCACACTAAGGGTGGTCTAGAGAGAAGCTGGGGAGGCAGGGGAGAAGGTTCAGTAAGGTGATCTAAAGAGGAACTGGGGTTTGGGGTTTCCCCTGTGCAAACCCTCACACCAGGACAAGTTTCTAACTGAAATTCTTATAGAAAATCAGAATTATCTTTATAAATTGAAAATTAAATAAAAATATTAAAAATAAATAAATAAAAAGAAAAACAAACAAAACAACAAAACTTTATAAATTGAAAATTAAATAAAAATATTAAAAAATAAATAAATGAAAAGAAAATCAGAATTAGGTCAGGACCCTTGACATTCACAGTGTGAGGTGGTCAGTGAAAATCAGTTAGTTTTTTCAGTTGTGTACACGTCTCCCCTCACACAAAACCAGGTCTATCTGAGTGCACCACTCCACTTACTTCTAAGGTTTTAATTCCATTTTCTCCCCTCATCTTAAAGACCATTTTATAATCCTAAAGTTTCTTTGACAACGAGATGTGTTAACTCCTGGAAACACCCAGCTGACCTCAAAGAAGATGATGAGCATCAAAGATCCTCCTTATAGAGATGGCTTCAAATGTGGCACACCAACCACTGGGCAAAATGTCCTCATTCCTGCCACAAACAGAATTCTGCTTATAAATGGGCAGCTCAGATGCAGGCAGAGTCGACAGCCGCACTCTGCCAAGATAGGGTAAGCAAGTCCTCAATAGTTTCTGCCTTGCAAGGAAGTCTGGCAGAGATATTGGGCCAGAAGGCCAAAGATGATGCTCCAACATTATAGAGAGTATTGGGTGACTGGTCAGGCAGTAAACTGTCTCTGTCAATTTGTTCATTTTGGACGCTGCTAACCTGCACTGCTGGTTCACTCAGGAATGTAAGTTTTATTCCTTCTCAAATCTCTGAGGGGCGTTGAAGACCAGATAGTTTTACAATCAAGTTTAGTTGGTTAGGGGAGAAGATCTTTTTAGGTCAAGATAAAGGAGTTAAGTTATTAGAGTTGAGATAGGATAGATTTAATTTAGAAATTTAGACCCAACAAGACAGGAAAAATGTTTACTTCAAGTCTGACAAATACAAATAGCTAAATCACTATGAATGTAACATTTATAGAACTCATGATTGTCACATGGTTCTCCCTGCTGTATGTAGTTTGTTTCATACATGTGTAATAAAATAAATTTATATAGAAAAAAGACCATCTGAACTTTTCCTGTCATAGCAGCAATACACAATCCCTTAGTCGAGAGATGTCCCTGAAAAACCCTGTGGCTCTTTGCTAACCAGAAGATTACAAATGTGTCACCCCAATATCCCGTCATGGAGGCTCCTTAGAAATGCAAAGTGCCATGCTTCCTTAGAAACCCTGGAATCAGAACTGTAGTTTACAAGCTTTCTACACTATCTCCGTGGACAGTGAGAGTCCTCTGATCCATCACTGGCAAGCCAACAGTGAGGGCATTTAACATTTGCTTGTCCTTAGCTCCTGCTAAGTCAAATTATGATGTCTGAAGAAAGAACAGACTGTATTAGACAGCTAGACTTAATGAAGACATGAATCACTACCTAATGGAGCATTGGGAAGAAT
Source organism: Acomys percivali (assembly GCA_907169655.1). Lineage (NCBI taxonomy): Eukaryota > Metazoa > Chordata > Mammalia > Rodentia > Muridae > Acomys > Acomys percivali. The sequence continues at coordinate 15,408,492 of OU015742.1, read as the reverse complement.
GATTTACATTTTCCTGTCTTCAGTTAGCTGGGCAGCCTTGGGGAAGTCATTTCGGTTTTCTAGTTCTCATTCTTGGTACTGATGACCTGGTGGCACTGACCATAACACTCAATAGTTTTTTGTTTTTTTAACCTATAGGACAGTCCATGAATAAGCTGTAACCATTCATTTAAACTTTCTGTGGCACCACACACTTCCAACAGTACCTTCCTAGAGTGAGGGTGTTTCCTGGCCATGGATTGTTATTTCTAGTTCCCTGTTCCCTCATGTTACATGACCAACATTGTAAGAACCATCCAAATGAGGTGAGAGAAATGGATCAGCATCTCAGAGTATGTACTGCTGAGCCTGGTACCCAGCACCCACATCAGGAGGCTCACATACAGATGTAGTGGCTGCCTACACATGACTTATACAAAATCAAGGTAGTCACAAGAAGACTCAGTTTCTTTGAGGCTATGGGCCCTGGTGGATTGTTGATACTTCAGTAGATGGCCTACACCCATGCACATACAGACAACACTGAGAGGATGGTCCTACACCTACATCGACATATGGATGGAGTAGTTGTTCAAAAAGAGGATTTGAAGTTGGGAGGGAGATGTGGTAGTGGAGATCTTGGAGGAGTCCAAGGGGCTGTGATATGATCAAAATACATAGTATACATGTATGAACTTTCAAAGAATAAATAAAATACATAGTTTAAAAAGAAATGAAACATATATGTGTGTGTATTTTACAATAGAAAATTAAAAAACATGAACACAAACGGACAGTAACATGTACAAAATATATGTACAAAATATTTTTATGTCATATAAGTGGTGCTAAGAAATACTTCTAGACTAGAAGAAAATGGAGAAACCTGCTGCTCAAGGTTGGCTTAAAAGGATACAGAATGAAACTGATGTTAAAATAAGTTGTCAATAAGTAGAAAGGCAAGACACAGAAAATTTAACTCCCAAGAGAAGCATTGAAAATGTTAAATGGAAAGTGACATCAAAGAGTAGTGAGCGGAGGACTTTGGATTGCAGAATAATAGAAGCCACTTTCCATTTTGTAAATAATCATTTTCTGTACAAGATTATTTTAAAAACAGGATCACACATAGTCTAAGCAAGAAAACTTCAGTTTTCTAGCGAGATAAAATTATAAAACTCACAGTAGTATCAGACATCTCTTTTGGGGGGGAGAATTATTTTTCTTTTTATTGAAAATATGTTCTTTTCTCAATATATCCTGATAATCCCTCCTCTCCACTCCTCCCAGGTTCTTCCCAACTCCCTTCCCATCCAGATCCACTTCTGTCTCCCATTAGGAAAGAACAGACTTCAAGGAGACAACAACCACACATGACAAAGTAAAATATAATAAGATTAAAAAAAAACCTATCACATTGAAGGTGAAGAGGGCAACCCAATGGAAGGAAAAGAACCTCAAGAACAGGCACAAGAATCAAAGACCTGCTTATTCACACACTCAGGGGCCCCATAAAATACTAAATAAAATGTTAATATATATCCCTATCTATCTACCTACCTACGTATGTATGTATGTATGTATGTATGTATGTATGTATGTATGTATGTATCTATCTATCTATCTATCTATCTATCTATCTATCTATCTATCTATTTATGTATGTATCTACAGAGAGACAGAGAGACAGAGGGGGGACCTGCAGGCCCTGTGCTTGCTGCTTCACTCTTGAATTCCTACGAGACTTACACAGTAGATCTAGAGGTCCTTGTTCTGGTCCTCCACCCCCTCTGGCTCTAACTCTTTTTCCACCTTCTTGTCCATGGGGTTCTCTGAGCTCTGAGGGGAGGGATTTGATTGAGATACAGTCACTATGGAAATTTATATGATGATTCTTTGCAAAGTTAGGAATATTTATTTTATGTCCCTGTCTGTCTCTGCCTCTGTCTCTGTCTCTGTGTCTGTCTGTCTGTCTGTCTGTCTCTGTCTCTGTCTCTCTCTCTCTCCCTGTGTGTGTGTGTGTGTGTATGTGCGCGCGCGCGCACACACCACATGAGTATTGATAGCCACAGAGGACTGAAGAGTATGTTGGATTCCCTAAAACTCAGCTTACAAGTGGGTGGGAGCCACTTTACATGGGCGCATGCTGGGAACTGAACTCAGGTACTCTGAAAGAGCAGCAAGAGTTCTTAACTGACCAGCCATCTATCTCTTCAGCCCTCACACATCATTTTAAATACACTAAATGCTAGGATGGGCAATAGATTCTTTATATAAAAATCAAGTGAAGTGATAAAAATAGAACTTTTATTTTACAGTGATCAAATATCTTAAAATATGTGAAATGAAGGTCAGTCAAATAAAATTGTTGTGTTGTATGGAAAAATGGTAAGATTATATAAATTTATTTTAGCATTAAAAATTCAAGTAAAAATTTAATACATAAAAAGATGATTTGAACTTTAGGCACATAAGGAACAAATAGAAAAGTACACATCAAATGTACACTAATCTCACAAAAGTTCCTGCAGCCACTAAGAAAGATATTTCAGAGGATTAGGGAAGGTCTTGAAAATAACTTATTTTAGTGTGTGTGTTTGTGTTTGTGTGTGTGTGTGTGTGTGTGTGTGTGTGTGTGTGATTTATTGTTTTACATATTTGTAGGTGTATGTGTGTAAGTGTGCGTGTGTGTTTTTGGAAGCCAGAGGACAACCTCAGGTGTCCTCCCTCAGACACCCTCCATCTTGCTTTTCTTTGGAGAGTCTTTCATTGGTTTGTAGCTCACCATAAACGCTAGATGGCTGGGCAGTGACTCCCAAATATTGTCCTGTATCTGTCTCCTGGGCACTGTGCCACAACACACCTGGCTTTAAAAAATATTTTTAAGTTTAAACTTATTTTTAAAAATGTATTCACTTTACATCCCAACTGTAGCCCTGTCCCTCATCTCCTCCTGGTCCTACTCTCCCTCCCTGCACGCTATTTGCCTGCGCGCATGCGTGGCAGGAAAAAAAAAAAGCATCAGAGGACATCAGAGCCCATTCTAGATTGTTGTGAGATATTATATGGTTTCTTGGAATTGAACTCAGGGCCCTCTGGATGAGCAGCTGGTGTTCTTAACCACTGAGATATCTCTCCAGCACTAACACCTGGCTTTTTAAATGTAGGCTCTGAGTGATCAAATTCAGGTGCTTGCAAGGCAAGCAGTTGACTGATTAAACCATCTTCCGGCCTCCCAAGTTGATGACTTCACTGTTTTGTTTTTAGTATGTTACACAATAAGCATATTTTTTTTCTAATTTGGCATCTAAGCAGAATTTATAGTATGTTTTTAAATATTATTTTTGCATACACATGTTTCTCCTGCACTTACGTCTGTGTACCACTTGCATATGTGATGCCTAAGGAAGCTGAGAAAGGCCTTTGGATACCCTGCAGCTTGAGGTTTAGTCTCTTGGGAGCCTCCATGCAGGTGCTGGGAATGCTCGGAATGAATCTGGGTTTTCTCCAATAGCAGGCAGTACTTTTAACTTCTGAGCCATCTCTCCAGTCCCTATTATATTGTCTTTAAGATTGTTCTGCTGGAAAGTGGTGGAGCACACCTTTGATCCCAGCACTCAGGAAGCAGAGGCAGGAGGATCTCTATGAGTTTAATGCCATCCTGGTCTACAAGGTTGGCCAAGGCTACACAGAGAAACCCAGTTTCAAAAAACAAACAAATGAACAAAACCCAAACCAACCAAACAAGTATTTACCTGGGGGTGACGGTGGATGCCTTTAATCCCAGCACTTAGGAAGCAGAGGTAGGGGGATCCAGCCTTGTCTGAATCCAGGACAGCCAGGCTTTTGCTCAATTAAAAACGGGCAATTGTAATAAAGCAGATATGAGTTATTTAAAGTTGATATGTGTATATACATACATGTATATTTTATATATATGCATGCACTGATAAGTGTATATGTACAGATTACATGCAATATAAAAAAAGCAATATAGCATCTAGCATTAGAGATGTTGAATTAAGGGGACTTTGGTCTTCTGCCTTTGTGGTAGGTTCTACTCTGGCAGAAACTATGAAGACTTCATTCATATGCCCTGTGGTCAAGAACTGAATTATGATTTCACCTTAAAGAAACAGTAAATATTTAGTAGGAACAACTTTTGCAGCTATATTTATACAACTATGGATGATTCCTCCATCTACTAGCAAATATTTATGCAACATTTACAATGTTCATTGAATACTCACTGACCCCACATCTCAGCTGCCAGTGTTTACTCTGTGTTTATAGCAACGAAATAGTTGAATAAGACACTATGAAAACACTGAAGAATAGTTGATTGATTTCATTTACTTATATATTATAAAGTTTTGGCATTTAAAACATTTCACAGATGTAAATTTTAAAGGAATGAATCATTATTTTAGTGAATTGTATAGTATATAAAATAGTTTACAAATTGTGATTATTCTGATAACATTCAAATCTTTATATAACTGTAGAAAAACTTGTTATTGATATTTATTTGGGGGATATTATAAAATGTAACATCTATTTTTGTATTATCTTTAGTAATATGCAAATCAAATGATAAAATTAATAATATTTTAAAAAGTGAAAACATTTTTAGAAGTATGATATTTGTGGCTAACCATGGATGATTTTCACTTTTAAATAATAAACTATGCATAATAAATTTGTTTTCATATTTGTCACATCCCTCAAGTATTTTACCAGTTTATTTTATATAAAGAAAATATAAAGTTTTAACATCACACACATCCTTTGATTCAATGATATTTTTAAGGAGTCACTTAACAAACACACATGACATAACATTCATTTCATGAACTGAAAAATGTAAGGTTAAAAGCAATGTAAACATCCATCAGTGAAGAAATTAATTAGAGACAACCCACAGAGTGAAGTGCTTTGTAGCAGTACATATAGAATGAGGCAGCTCCATATAAACATGGAAAAGGAAAATCAAGGTACATGTGACTATGTGCATGTGGATCAATTTATTAACATATTTCCACACGTGTGGGTGGATTAACAAGAACCTGTGGTTTTTACAAGAGTAAGGCAAGATGATTTTATACTTTTCATTTATATCAATGTACTATTTGGGCTTGGCTTCTATTTTTGTATCTTATGATTGAAACATATTTGGAAAAGAATATGGGACATAACACACTGTTGCTACTGTTGAGAACTGCGTGTGAGATATAAGACCTAGCTTTTATAAGTTATGTCTGCAACTCCAAAGATTTCAAATTAAAAAGCGAAAAATTGTTCCTGAATTTATCAGACTTTCAGGATCTGGTTCCTTAGAATCCATTTTAAGTACAGGAAAAGGAGTTTTAAATAATATTATAAAGTAGTCAAGAGGTGTTTTGAAAGCAGTGTATAGCGGGGTTATGAGGGAGAATAACTTGAAATGGCAGGAGGTGACAGAAAGGAGAGCGAGGATGGAGAACTAAGATTTCACTTGGGAAGGGGACAAAAAACTGGGGTTAAGTAATACTGCTGGGAAAGATTCACTCTAAACACCCATTTCAAATGGGCTGAAGAAATTGCTATTCTGTCACCTCTTACCGCAGTGGACACAGGGCTGAGTAAAAATAAAATACCACTATTTATTGGATAAAATTCCAAAGGCAGCTGCAGCCCAGAAACCATGTGACCTATGGACGCTGTCAGTGTCTGGCAGTCATGAATGGCAGTCGGCTGTGAAATCACCTTCAACTCTGGGCTGCAATTAGACCACAAAGTTAGTTTTTATTGTTTGTTTTTTCCATTCCTCTGTTGCTGTCTGAACTACGGCTAAAGCAGTTTTTACAACACCTTCGAAGTTTATCATGTTTAATTCTTTTCCTTCCATGCTAGATTGAATTTAAGGGTCACTGAAGTCAGCAGCCACTGACCTCTGACCTCTTAATCGTTCTCACCATTAATACTTGACCCTAAGAGCTATGTATACAATAAAGCATATTTATAGGTGCAGAGGGGAGGGCAGAGCAGAAACAATGTAGGCTGAGTGATTATTTGTTTTGCCATGCTGTGCAAAAATTAGGAATGTTCGCACAGTCCACTCTCTGGAGGTGAAGCTGGCCTGGCATCCTTATTGTGTCTTAAGTGGAACATTAGGCTAATGTGACATTTGAGAGTAGCTCTTAGAATGACACCCTCACCCATCTTGGTCACCTTCACAGCTCTTTGACCTGAGGTCTTTGGCTATGAAAGAGAATATATATAGGATGTATGTGTTCTTCACAGAAGAAAAAAATAACATTTTTATTCTCAAGGATTAGAACTGCAAACGTTTTTATATAATTAGTTGGGGGTTTTGTGACGTGTCTCTCACTCTTGAATTTAATCTCCGGAGAAGAGGATGGCAGCTTTATGCCTGGAAACTCTGGCTTTTTGTCCCCACAGCCTTTGCGTGGATTTGCTCCATAGTATTTTCTGGGGTTGGTTTTGTAGTTTGGAAAGACCCATACTTATATTTGTTTCCCTTGTTCTCTTCCCTTTTCTTTTAAGTATACACAGTTTCTGAGGCATTTCTCTGTTTTCACTATCAACTAAAAGCTGTTCATTTGAAAAACGCACTTCACAAAATGATTCATTTCCTATGAATAACTTACAGGACAGCCACAGTGCCCATCAGTCTTACAGTTACAGAAAATATTGGCTTTAACAGTTCCTGAGGATGGGCCTATGTGCATGCCCTAACATGAATTAGCAAATCATTAAATACTGTTTAAACACACACACACAAATTTTGCAAAAGAGGTCAAAGTTCATTATTAAATTACACCACGAATCAACCTTTATAACTTTTGGGGAGTGACTAGACAAAATCTTTGTTGAGGCCTGGCATAATTATTTAGGCAATACCCAAAGTATTCAAAGGAATGCGCAGTGATTAAGGCAAAGAATTTCTCTTGGTCACAGATCGACAGAGAGTCCCAGGCTTATAAAATACTCTATTTCCTCCATTAATTGTGTCCACGTGGAGTTGTAACCAAGTAGCTGAGACAAATAAAACTTAAGTAATATTGTTTCCTCTCAAAATATTTCACTTAATTCCTGGAAGAAGTTTGAAGTCATTAAGCAGGCACTTAATCTGCATCTGAGCCCCTCCACCACATCGTCCTGGTGGAACATTCCAGCAGCTTCCAGGGCATCTCCACGCTTCTTTGTGTGGAAGGATCCTCAGCTGTTCTCTTACTAGGGTGTGTAGGTGGAAAGGTAAGCAGAGCAAGCATCCAGAGCTAGGCCCCCTGTCTGTGGGCATGCACTCACCTGCTTCTCCCTTGTTAACGCAGTCTGGAAGAGCCTCTTCTCCCTCTGTCTTGAAGCTACATCCAAGGAGTGTTCCTATAGCATTGAGGATGGGGGGGGTCACCACGGGAGGGGGGCGTTTCAACAGGAGCATGACTTGGTTTTACGAGAGAAGATATTTTCCCCCTGTATACAGAAGCAAGTAAAGCACGCACTGATACACAAAAGGCCCCACAGCAAGAAGGGTGTGTGCAAATAGAGTGTTTGGGCCCTTTCTTCTGTTGGTTTATCCAATTCCGCCATTCTCTGGAGTACAGCACACACCAAAGGTAAGCAAAGAGCCTAGTAAGGCCAATGCTCTCAGACCCCTTGTGCACAGAACAAAGCTGTTTTCCACCTTTCCTCCAGCCTTTTTCATCTTCAGGACAAATCTCAGGAACAGCTGATCACTCCTCTCCTTATGGTGAAATCAATGTGCTATCAGGAAATGAACATGGTATCTGCTTTTAGTTTATATTTAGCAAGTTATTTTTTACCATCGTCATCATCTGCACTGTTGAGACCAAGAGTCAAGATGAGCATGCATTCAAGACTGCTGGGAACACAGTTCAAAAGTTTGGAGGAGTCCAGTCCCTTTGGAACTGACAGATTCTAGCTGGAGATTAAGAATGTATTTCTTAAATATTGAGCTGCCTATTTTATGCTCATCAAAATGTCAAGCTACCGATGAGCTCATTAACCTTTTGCCTCCTGCACCTGCTGGACAAGAGAGATCAAATCTTGTAGTGCTTCCCTCATGGACTGACACAGTGAGTTGTTCCTCCTGACACCATGTAAGGAGACAAAGGTTTGAATTTCTGTGAGCCAGGATTTTCCATTTTACTGAGGCAAACTTTCATTTTGTCTGGATGGAAGAGCAGATTGAGGGAACAGCCTTGTGGCTTAGGTACCTCAAGCTTAGGGGTACATGGGAAATAAAAGTGGCTTTGACTTATTGATGAGATTCTTATTCTAAGTTTCTCTCTTCCACAGACATAGCTATAACATGTTGAAAACACAGCTGTGACATGTTCACTCACAGTGATGAAACATATTGAATAAACCCAGGTTTAAGCTGCAAGGTTTTTCTCTTTGTGGTGGCAATAGACTTAACTGCATGGAGACCAGCAAGTGGCCTGTGCGAGGCAGCACACAATTTCTATATTTGGTAGAGTCTTATCTATGTAGCCAAGATTTCAACAAAATAAAATAAAATCGTGGAAATTTCTGAAAAATAAACAAGACTAAGCAGAGTGGGATGGGTCTGCAATATTAAACCTTGGGAGCTAGAGGCAGGAGTGTCAGGAGTTTAAGGCCGCCCTTGGCTATATTGTGAGTTCAAGGCTAGCCTGGGCTACAAATAAGACTTCATCTTATATCTTCCAACCCTAACAAAAATGAAACTTGTCAAAGAATGTTTATTATTATTCTTGTCTTAAAATGTGAATAACTGGTCGGCAAGATGGCCGTGTGTAAAGGCGCCTGCTGTCATAGCTGATGACCTGAGTTTGAAGGAGAGAACCAATCCCACAAGGTCTTCTCTGACCTGCTCCATAGCGCTTGTCCTCCATTCACAATAAATAGATAAGTATTTACAGAGTATAGAGTTGAGTCCTTTATATTTATAACACAGTGATGTTGCAGTATAGGACTATCCTTTTTAGCTGTCATTCCAAGGCACTGCTGAGCCTTTTCTTCATTACCAAACACAAATCTGATAACTGTGAAACAATACGACCTTATTTCTCTTTCTCTTAGTCCCTGGAAACCTTCGTCTTAATGTGTGCCTATGGATTTACCTCTTTTTTTTTTTTTTTCATCTAAACTGAGTGGCTCACATGGTGTTTTCTTTTGCATCTGACTTACTTCACCATGTTTTCAAGGTTTGTCCATGTTATAGTACATTTCAGATTTTTATTCTCTTGTCAAGAATGAATGATATACTGTAGCTGGAGTTTGTTTTCTGGGTTCTTCCTTCTTCCACCCTTCTGTACCCTTTTCAACCCTTTCAACCTCCTCACACTAGATATGAAAGAAAAAAAGATAGAGAAGAAAAGAGGCGCCGTTATCATTAGACTACTTCCTGCTGATGAGGGGTGTTGAGGTTCATGGGACAAGTTTGATCTTGCTGTCAGGATATCTGATTTCTTCTTCTTTTTGTTTCTTTGCTGTGCATGACTACTTAACAAACCACAATCAGCAGCAACCAACAACCAACCAATAACTTACCAACAACCAAATTCCCTATTGGTGCTCTAGATTTTATATACTCTCTCAAAAGTCCCCAGAATTCCAAACATTACACAATTGCAGAAACCAGGTGTAGCTGACAAAATCACACCACTCTAGAGTACAAGGCAAATCATAGTAAGCTACCATGTAGCAGCCCCATATCCCCATACCTGGGATTAAAACAACATAGTCTTATAATATTTCTGTGTTTTGAAAGAAACTAAAATTCCAAAATTCTCACTAGAATATACCATTGAAGAGCCTTGTTTGTTTTTCTTTAACCTGTTTATAGAAATTTGGATTCTTCCCACCTTCCCACCTATGCTGCTGTGAAAATAAATGCAGGTATCACGCATCAGACAATCAAAAATCCTTGTTTCCATTGTTTTGCACGAGCAGGGATGTTTTGCTCAGGGATGGAATTCTCTATTGCATCATCAATTTATGCTCATCTCATCCAAGAATCATCCAGTGACATCACACAGTATATCTCTTCACATTTCCACAAAAGGGCAATAGGTTTTCCTTATCCTGTAACTACTATTTTCTGGTTACTTCATAGCATTAATCTTAAGGAACACAAATGGGAATTTCATTATAGTTCTGATTCGTATGCTTCAAACTCATAACACTGCATATGTATAGATATATATGTGTGGATGTATGGGTGTGCTCATGACTTATATAAAGTTAAGTTAAAATTATTTTTTGCTATATTTTACTCATTTGAAAGTATCAAGAGGAAAATACATAAGCAACATAAAAGTTTTTGACCCTTTCCTGGCTTTTTCAATTATTTCTAGAGTTTTTTCAATCTGAAGAAAAGTAATAATCTGCATTAACAAAAATATAGATGCAACACTCGGTAGTTAACTATTGGCCTCCAAAGGTGGAGTGTCTGGGTAGGAATGGTAGTCTTCCACTTTCTGTTAAGTATGATTGTGGCTTGTTAACCTTTTCCACCCTCATCCTCCTCACCTGAAAATTGGGTAATTCTAATCAAACTGTTGTGATGATTAAATGAAACAACCTAGAGAAGTCTTCTCCAGCCTATAGGATTGGGTTTAGAGAATATTCTGATCAGGAGAGCAAGCTCAACATCCCTTCCATGGGCCTTTCGTCTAGGTCTGCAGATGGAAAGTGTAGCTTAGATTTTTACTAGTGTATTTCTAGTTGTTCATCAAAGTTCTCAGAGCTTAAGAGGTCAAAAAGTAATTTCACTGCTGTGAATGGTATATTTAAAAAAAAGGAAATTATAGTGTTGGGTTAAAAAATTTACACATTTAAAAACAACAAATTAGCATCACACATCTACATGGGTACATATAACCACAATGACATCGTTTGACTTCATTTGGTGATTAAAAGACTAACTCAGCAGGCTGTAATGGGTGGGAAGTTTAGGTTAGAGGATACTCCTGGATGTGGAAACCAAGTAAACTTCTGAGTGAATGTGTATTGTTCAACACTAGCCAGCCATGTAAAGGACCAAGTAAGATCTTCTACCCATGAGAAAGCCTTTCCCCTCGGCCAAGCTGACAAAAGCAAAGCCTTCCTTTGTCAAGGCATATGTGTTTACAAACCGTTGACCAATGTGTACAAAAACCAGCAACCATTACTTCTCTTCCTACGTATTTATAGCTCAAGACAGCTCACCTATAGAAACAATTATGTATAAAATAACACTGTACTAAAGAAACCACTCCCAAACTGGTTCTATAAAATTACATGCTCCTACTGAGGCTATCCAACCCCTCCCACCTGTGCTATACATAATAAACACTCTGAGGTTCCAGGTTGTGGTGTGGTAGTTGGTGCCTGGCATTCCATCAGAGAGCACACAGCTTACCTGACCCACCTGTTCTGTAGCTGTAGCTGCGTGCCTCTCCTTTCTTCATTCTCTTGATGTGCCCATCATGTTCCAAGGACCAAGCTGGGCTGGATGTAGCATCTGGAAACATTTTCTGCCTTTTCCTCATTACCAATAGGAAGTTCTAGAGCCCAAAAGAGCAGGTGACTTCATAGAATACGTTTGGGGATGGTTTCTTTAGTTCAGTCTTGTTTTATGCATATCTGTTTCTGCCCTGGAATCAACAAGGTAAATACTGGAAAGAAGTGGTGTGATGCATTCGGTGTTATTTATTATTGAAAACAAACAATGTGTAGCCCTAGAGAAATAAATTGAAGTCAACATGTGCCTCTAAGCAAAGCCACTGGGTTTATTGCTTTTTCTCCGTTAATTGCAAACATGTATAAGAGAATCAAACATGTGAGAGAACACAAGTAGATACATAGTGCATAATTATCTCATTTTAAACTGTTGCTTTGTCCAGTTCCTTTAAAAATTCCTTTGTCCCTCTTCTTCTTTAAGTTTTCCTCTTTCCCCTCCTCCTTTAGATGTGCTTTTATGAACCATCTAGGCCAGGTCAGATTTTTATTACCATTAGTTAAAGGTGGTTCCCAGAGTAAGGAGCAAAGAGCAAGTGCTCTTATCTTCACGCTGTCTGACAGCACATGTAAACACACCATACACCAGCAGAAACATCCCAGATGGAATTAGCACTACAGTCAAAACTCCACACGTCATTCTGTCTTTGTGGCATTTATTCATTTTTGCATGATGAATGGAGGCAAGAAAAGATCATTAGGGAACATAATGGTCTCTGCTGATGTATTTATGACATGGAAAGATGTCATGTGATGAAGTGTTTACAACATGTAATGAGGTTGTGTAACAATCTCTTTACAGGCCGCAATTACATCGACTAATAAAAATACTCAACAATGTGCCGTTCGCGTGCGTGTGCTTGGTATGCAGCACTTTCGGAAGGAGTGCCCCTGTGCTGCAGGATCAAGCCTCCTGCATGACTCAGTGCTCAGTTTCCTATCCAAGGCCTATAAACGATCCTGGGTGTTTAGTTAGTAGACTCCAAGAATTTCCTCTTATTGGAGGTGACAGGCCAAGTAACAGGAGGCATATGTGTTGATATTTTCATGAATGGGAACACTTGAGGGTGGTTTTACACCTGTGCTAGCCATCCTGATGTCTCCTCCCTTTTGTTGAAGCAAGGGAAGAAGTGTGTCCTCCTGCAAGCTGACATCTGGAGTGAGTGATGTTCGAGCTCGACTCCTCATGTCAGCCTTATATGTATCTTTTGCCTTATTTTACTAATTAGTGAAGAACACCGATTAGAAACACAAAACAATAAAATACGGACATAAAATATCTCCCTTAGGAAGTCAAAGATACAGTATATCATATGTAACTTGGTAAAGATGGGGCAGGAACTAGGATACTGGAGCTGCTAAGTGTTTGCACTTGGGTGGCAGCACCTGAAACAAGCCATGGACCTTTTGACCAACTGTGACCAACTGGACCCATGCTACAGATGAAGATGAGGATAAGGAGAAGTGAGGGCGATGGTGATCAGAGACAGAAAGACAGGATGCAGAAGTACTGTCCACCCGATCCTCACCACAGCACGTGCAAGCAGCTGATGTGAGTTCAAATCTCAGGGAAGTGAATACTAGGCGAAGATGGCTAAGAGGAAATGAATGATACAGTAGGTTCAAATATTTGGGTTTGTTAAAATTTGAATAGTTACATTGTGATGACTGATTGAATAGCGGGTGGACTATGTAAAATTAGTTGGCATTTCATCATATTGAAAAGTGGTTGCTTCTGTCAGACTGAGATATATGACACAGGGCCTTCACATCACATGGGATGTGGCTAATCTGCCAGATGAAGTCATAGAACCTTGACAGGAGGTGACTTTGACTAGGTAACCCAAATTTGTCTCTCTTCTCTCAATTACACACCTTATAATTCCCAAGCAAATTATATAACTTAACTCAACCAAACTTTATGGTAGTGTAGGAACTGGAAAAAAAAATGTGTTTCTCCCACAACGGAAGAAAATCCAAAGTTAAACAAAACGTTATATGTTCATTCCAAAGCCTTCAAGGGAACGGATGGCAACATCATGGACCTTGCGTTCCTGAAAGAATGCCCATAGGATTGAAAAGGCACCAGGCAGCCACTCGCCGATGCAGTGGACTAGGTGGAGGCACTTAGCTTAAAAAAAGCTCACACAGTCAGACCATGACATTCAGATCGTGGCACAAAACGTGCGGTGGTCTCTGCTGCTTGCTCTCAGATCAAAACACTCCAGAAGCAGAAAGACTCAAATGGTATATACTCACTTATATCTGCATACTAGCCCAATGGGCATGTCCCATGAAAGCCTTCCCTTACCAGGAAACTGGGACCGAGGGGAGGACATCCTATTGGGACTCTAGATGAGAGAACAATGGGAGAATAGCAATGTAGAAGGATCCAGTGGGTCCTAGAAACCTACAAGTAGAACATTATGATAGGCAGATTTGGGTCATGGGGTCCCGCTCAAACTAAAGCCCTAGCCAAGGACAATACAGGCGGTAAAATTTAAACCCCTACCCTGATCTAGCCCATGGACAGGACAGTCTCCACACTTGAGTGGAGAGAGGGATTTGACTTTCTCAAGTACTCTGGTGCCTCACATTTGACTATGTCCCCTGGCGGGGGAGACCTAGTGGCACACAGAGGAAGGACAGCAGGTCACTGAGAAGAGACTTGATACCCTATGAGCATATACAGAGGGAGGTAATCCCTCTGAGGAACAGTCATAGGGGAGGGGAATAAGGGGAAAATGGGAGGGAGGGGAGAATGGGAGGATACAAGGGATGGGATAACCATAGAGATGTAACAAGAATAAATTAATTAAAAATAAATAAATTAATTAAAAAAAACACTCAATGCGGAAGCAAGACATTAGACTTTCTGGAGAGGACCAGCTACAAAGCTGGAGTTGTTCTGGGGCTAAGTTGGTGACACATGTCCCTATAGCAGAACTAATTTCACACCACAGAAACATTAACCCCCATCCCTCGGCCGTGGTTTTTAATGTTAACTGCCGCAAAAGAACTCACTTCGGCAGAGTCAGAGACGTGACTGGGAGTTGGAGGGCAGTTATCATACTCTTCTATGGATGCTGGTGCACTCTGGTCCTGGACCACTGAGGAATCTCAGAGGAACTCTTCATGGGGTGGAGCAGACGTGTTTGAACAGGTGAGTTGGATTTGAATGATTCCAAGGCTTTGGACAGTGACACTTCAGCCAATTTAGTTGAAATGCTGCGGTCATCGTTTCACCTGATTTCTGCTGTGAATATTTCATTATGTCTTTTTACTTTGGTCACTTCCAAGAAGTAAACAAGCAAATCCACACAGAAAGGATGGTAGCTTGATCAGTGTTGACCCTATGATTCAGTTACTGTGATATATTTTACGTGTCACATGCAACTCATTTCTAAGTCACACATTTTTTTTGTTTGTTTTATTTTTATTTTTGTGACTATGATATAATCACAGAATCTTTCCCCCCTCGCTCCTTCAAATTCATTGTTATTGTATACATATATTTCTAAAAACAACTTACTTGGTTCATATAATGTTATGTGTTTCATAATAAATGAGAGGCCAGTTTAAATAAGTGGTGAAATGTGTTAAGTAGAAACAAGGATGCATTTTTAGATTCAATTTTTAGTGCTATAGCCAGTGGAGGATAGAAGGGATTATCTATCATTTGCTAAAATGAGACAGGGATTTAAAAATTTAGTTTCTTTCTTTTTGTTGACAAGCAAAAAATGAAATTAAATACAATGCAATGACTCACTACCTAAGGAGAAGAATTGGTGTGGTAGTGGAGGGGACATAGAATGCAAAGTGTATTTGTGGTTAGTGAGGCCACTGAAGGACAAGATTCGGATATGTTCACATCCTAGGAAATAATTTATTTCCTGCAGATGTCAGAGAAGTTTCTTCCTGATCTTCAATAAAATCTTAAATTTGTGCTCCATTTTATATTCAAATTTCAAAGAAAACCATTGGACATTTCTTTCTCTTACATTAGATTATATCGTTTTTTTAAAATTGACTTTAAAAAAATTAACGTGATATTATTTTAGAGTTTCATATAATGTACTTTGATAATTTTCAGCTCCCCCCTTAACACCTCCAAGATTTTTTCCCACATCCCTACTCACCTAGATTCATTCTCTCTGTCTCTGTCTCTGTTGCTGTCTCTGTCTCTGTCTCTGTCTCTGTCTCTCTCTCTCTCTCTCTCTCTCTCTCTCTCTCTCTCTCTCTCTCTCTCTCTCTCTTTCTCTCTCAATAGAGTCCATTCACATTGGCTCACTACCCTGAGCATGGATTATGTACTACAGTATGATAGACATGTCAGGTGTCACATCACTAAAGAAAACTGACTTTGTTTTTCCTCCCAGCAGTAATCAAATGCTAGTAGCCTTTCTGCTGGAAATGAGTATTTATATGCATCTCACCTCCTCCATGTTGAGATTTTTCTGTTTGGGCCCTGTGCTCTCTTGCACATTCTGTCACAATCATTGAATCCATATGCTGTGATGGATCTGGAATACACCATTTTCTTCCAGGTTTAAGCCAGATGAGGTTCTGACACTGAGAGCGAGAGCTAAACACGGGCTCCAACACCTAAAGAAGAAGCTATCTGCAATTAATACCAGCTTACAGACGAAAACTTAGCTTTCTCTAATGGAGTCTCACTAAGTATGTTAGCCACACTTAAGAGGAGGCCTCATGATCAAAGGTCAAAGGTAGACAGCCAAAAGCAAAACGAAGTCAGCGCTATTTTTGTAGACTTTTTTCTCCTATTGCTTTGTTTTGGCTTTTTTTTTTTTTTTTTTTTTTTTTTGGTCTTACTGGTCTTTCACTTGTATATTATAGTTTCCAATTTAGAGGTTTGTGTGTGTGGTTTTTTTCCCTATGGTTTTTTTTCATTTGTTTTTGTTTTGCTTTTTTCTCTTTTGCCTGATTGTTTTTTAAAGAGGGAGAAGTTGGGTAGGTGAGATGGTGTGGATGAGGTATAGGAGGAGAAAAACATAATCAGAATATATTTATGAAAAGTATACGTAAATAAACATAGATGCAGATATAAATTTCTGTTCTGGACCAACATATAGTTTTGAATATGGAAAATTCTTTTGATGGTATTTTGTCTTATACAAGAAATGCTCTATAATTCTGAATTATAAAGACAATAGTTTCTTCATAGTACCATCCCACTTTTAATGTGGGAAATACAAGACTTTTCCTACGTGACCCTACCCCTAGAACATTAGCATAGAAAATGGAAGAATAAAAGGTAAATAAAATTATTGCTAAAGCAAATACCTAGAATTGATTCAAAACATTTGTTAAATATCTGTTCACATAAAAGGTGATGGAAATATAATAAAAAATAATCAAAATACAGCATTTTATGACTGGAGTTTGTATTGCCATTCTGCTTTTTAGTGAGAATGATACAGAGCAAGAATCACTCATTTGTTCTTAAGATAACCCAAAGCCGAATTGAAAACACTCAACACCCGTGTGATTTCCTTGAAGAATAATCCAGTCGGTATTCATAAGGCAGATACAGACAGAGTCAGCTCTGAACTTCCATGTGAACCAAATTAGATATTTGATAACCCTCCCCTGTTAGGGCCTTAGAGTTCAACTCATAAAACTTTATCACTCCAGCAAATACCACCTTTACAATACTTTATCACATACAAAATGACTTTTGAATTACTTTACGTTATACTAATTTGTGTTGTCATCTCCTTCTCATAGACGAACAAATAGGTCTTCAAAAAGCTAAGGAACTTTCTGAAAGAATCATAATTAATTAATGATAATCTTAAAATGAATCTAGTTATTTGTGAAGTTTCTAGTATACCCTTTTTGCAAACCTACGGTAAAATATGCTCCAAACCTTATACTTTGCTTTAGTTGCTTTAATTTATATTTTATCACTGTGCGTCTTGAAAACTACCTATTTGGTAAGCAGAAGAAAGCAACGCTGTTTGGGGTAGACATTTGTACCGCTGGAAAAGGTAGATAGGAACCCAGCTACTGAGGTAGAGTAAACGTCCAACACTGGTCCTAAGGGATCTTCTTCTCTCCCATGGGCCTGATTTGTCAGCCATATTTCCCAAGCATAGGGCATGGCCTTTTAATGTGACCTGCTGAAGGTAAAGAATGATGAACGAGAGATGGGCCAGAGGGCAGCCAGATCACTAACCAGCCAGTCCCAGGACTAGAAGTGAAATGAAACCTTCTAAGTTCAAGGGTCTGCCCTTTTACAGGTCACCAGTCCCAGGGTAATTGCTGCAAAGAAAACAAGATCTCCATCACGCACACAGATTAAGTAGTTCTAATTTAAAAACAAATGAACTAAGAAAGCAAAAACAAAACAAAAGACCAGGATCCAGGGTTGTGGGCAGCAGCAAATTTTACAATTTGATTTTTTTTTTTTTTTTTTTTTAGTTAAAATTTCCCATAGTGGGTTTGTTTTTAATTAGTTCTTCAAGAGTTTTCAGTTTCGCACAACGTGTTTTGAGGCTACTCACCCCTCCTTACTAACTTTTCCAAGATCTGCCCAGTTCTTACCCATGCAAATTTGTTCCTCCTCTTCCTCCTTTCAACTCTTCAAGATTAATTAGTGCTGCCCAAATATTCTTGCATGTGTGGTCTACCAATGGAATGCAGTCAGCTTATCAGGGCCCACACTCTCAGAGAAAACCTTCTGTCCCTTGTCCAACAGCTAATATTTGGCAAGAGCCCCACGCCTCAGGGTGAGACTTTGTACCCAGCTTTCCTTTCTCTGCTGAGATTTTGTGGAACTTAGACTCGCACAGGTTTTGTGCCTTCTGTTGCAACTGCTTTGAGTTCATTTTTCCTGCATCCCGGATGTGTCCAGAAGCTGTTTCCTTGTGGTCATTATCTGCCTCTGGCTCTTACCGTCTTCCTGCCCCATCTTTGGCAATGATCCCAGAAGCCTGGGAGATATACATGTTCCCTTTAGGGCTAGGCATTCCGTAGTCACTTGTTCTCTGTACTTTTCCCGGTTGTGGCTCTCTGTGTTAATCATAATCTGCAGCAAGTAGAAGCCTCTTAGATGATGCTTAAGAGCTGCTTGAACTATGGGTGTGATAATAAGTCAGTAGGAGTCAGTTTAATATTATGTCCATTTACCAGCATAGTAGTAGACACACTTCAAGGCCTATGTGCTGTCTGGCCATAGATTCTTGGCTCGATAATTGTTTGGGGTACTGATTATGTCTTGTGGGTCAGGACATAAAGCCAGTTAGGAAGTGGTTGTTTATTCCCATGAAGTCCATGTCACTAATGCACCAGTTGACATGTCTTGCCAGGTGAGTTGTTACTGTAGCTGGCAGGGTTCACGGCTGGGTATGACTGGTGATTACTTTCTTCTTGTGGTATTTTTCCAGAGTGACTGAAGGCAGTATGCAAGAGAGAGGCAGCATGCATCTCTGTCTAACACAGTGCCTCCAGTCATTGAAGAAAACCAATCAGTTGGGATGAAGCTTCGAGGGCTGTACCAGCCTGACTTCTTCATGTTCTGTGACTCAAGTGTGTTGCCTGTTCAGAAGTTGGATCTTACTGCCAAGTTCTTTCCAGAACCAACACTAATAGCAATGGCTATAAGGCTTGGATTCTGAGGAGAGATAAGTAACATTAAATACCTTTTTAAAAAGACACATGGAAACACCTACTACTGTTGGAAAGTATATATTGTTAGTTAGGTTACTTACTTAGTTAGTTAGTTAGTTAGTTAGTTAGTTAGTTAGTTAGTTAGTTAGTTAGTTAGTAAGTTAGTTAGTTAAATGGGAGTTACCCTAGAACAGAGTAGACCACAGAGGCCAACAAATAAAACATTGAGTGCCAGGAATAGTTTTTGGCCAGTAAGTTCTCAAAACTTTGCCAAACATTTTATACAGTGGGGTTTTTTTTAAGATTAGTGTTCATTTGAGTTTATTTGGGCACATGAAAGTGTTGCTATCATATTTATTGCCCAGCAGTTTCTGAAAATAGTTGGACAGATGTCAAGAGCTTTGCTAGGCAGTTGAGGCAAAGATAGCTTGGACTTGTCCTCCAGTGTATTTATTATACTTCCAAAGTGCATTATAAGCAGGGAGTAAACCCAGAGAGCACAGCATTGCAGCATAAAAAAATCATTTCTCAGTGTGCAAAAGCTGTATACAATAATTAGGCTTATAGCAATCAGTAAAACATGTAAGCCAAGTTTATAAAAATGCCAATTTCCCATTGCAGGATTTCCTCTAGAAATCATAATTTTTAATTAAAACATAAGTGAAAGATTTGCCTTACCAATGCCAATAAATGTGTGAGGTTAAGGAAAGCACAATACTTTAAGAAAATCAAGTGGGGCTGAGAGTAGCATATTTTCAACTTTTTCTATAAATCTTGGATAGGCCATTTACTCTCCAAGAAAAGAAAATCTTGAAATATCCCAGAAAGAGAATGTTCTTTGATTGAGCATATTGAAGAGGACTGAACAGAAGCACATTAGGCAGAAGTTCGCTTTCCCTGCTTCCAACCATGATGTAGGTGTAGGTGATGCTCTAGGTGGTTTCTGAATGTATGATAGGAGGAAATAAGTCTATGAGTTTCACTGTGGCCATAAATTACAACCACAACTTCACCAGAAATTGGAATGAAATATGAGTCCTCACAGACATAGAAGCTTAGCTGGAAACTGAACTGATGAAAATAGTGACAGATTGTAGTTTTGTAATTCTGTGCAATACATAGATTGTCGAAACACTCTGCTTCTCTTTGAAGTCTGCACCCAAGGCCTGTGCTATGGAGGTTTGTAGCTGTCCTTTCTGAGACAGGAGTTTATTTTTCTCTTCAACCCAAGCTAATCTAGTGGTTTGTTTGGGCCAAAGGACTGTAGTGAGAAGTTATGGCATGCCAGTTCTAAGCCTGAGCTACCTGGGACTTTGTTTATTTTTTCACTTAGCTGTAGAACCTCACCTAGTTACATTAACTAACCTAATCTAGGCTCTTGAAGATAAGAGGTCACATGGAACAGAACAGAGATGACTTTTCCATGATGTGCCATTGTTTACCATCTTTTTCCTAGTCAACTGACTAGTTTGTCAGAGAAAAATAGTCAACCAATCAAAATAAGAACTACCCAATGACTTAGAGCACTGTAAGTGATAATATAAGCTAAGGGTTTTAAAGAACTGGTCTGGTAGCTTGTTATGCAGAAAGAGTTTGTTGAGGGGCTGAGTGCCTGCTGAAGTTGGTCCAGTGCTTGCTGTGCAAACATGAGGATCTGAGTTCATTCCCCAGACCCACATAAAACATTGGCAAAACCCCAGCACTGGTAAGTCAGTGAAAGGAAGATTCTGAAGGCCCACTGATTGGTCAGCCTAGCTAAATATGCAAACACCAGGTTCCATAAGGGACCTTGTCTCCAAAATAAGGTGGTCAGCGGACAATTTCTGAGCAACAACAGCCACAAAAACACTCTATCTGGACTCCACATGCCCATAGATGCATATGTACCTGCACACACAGAAAACATGAATACCACCACCTCACTAAATGAGATCACTAATGTCAGGCGTGAGTTCTGTGTTCAAGAACTCAGTATTTCTAGTCTCTGTAATAGTAATAATTAGTATAGTAATTGCTGTGAATTTCCTGTGTACTAACCAGGTGTGAAGCATTGAATTACACTTATTCTTTATCCTGTGCTGAGTGCTACCCTTTGTCAGCATAGTGAATGCATGGAGGCAAGAGTCACTTTGTTGATATGTGGAAATTCTCACCCCCACTACTGCCTCAGCTTATGACTCTTTTGAAAATAAGATCTTACAGGGTAAACCAAATTAAAATGAGGCATTAAGTAGATCCCAGGAAGTATTAGTGGTATCTTCATACAAATAAAACCTTAGAAACAGATTCCCTGAGAGAGGCAGTATAAAATCACTCAAGGAGAAAGTGGCATAGGACTTAAGTGACACATTGCTACCTAGGAATGACAATGCTGAGAACAGACAAGGGGATCTCTGCCAGTCCTGTAGCTTTTGATTTGTTGTTGTTGGCTTTTTGTTTGCTTATTTTTTGTTTTCTGCTTTTGACTTAGGAATTCTAAGACAGTAAGCCTTTTGTTGTTTCAGGCAAGTGGATATTTGGTGCTGCCTTATAGAAGCCTTGGAAAACAAAGGTGGGGAGGAGGATAGTTGGCAGCTCAAGTTTAGAGCAATTTCTATGGTCTAGGAGCTTCACAGTGATGTTATTTAAATAGTTTACTCCAAGTCATAAGGTGAATCACCTGATTATTTCCTCATCAAGCAGAGTGAACTGTATGCACATCATTAGTTGCCATGAACTCACTGCCATGACATTAACCGGCTGTCACTGGTGGTGTTTTGAAGTCACTGAATTCCACTGGAGCCACTCTAGGATTGGTTTGTTATTAAATAATATTTAGATCCAGGATGACTGGCTAAGGACCTAATATATCAGTAACCGTTTGGAAAACTCAGATTATTACTGTTAAAGCAGCAATACCATAAATTACCTCTCCGAGTGTAGTGAAGTGTGTGATTTCTTGTTTTTTTTTTTTAATAATACATTGATTTTATTACACATGTATAAAACAAACTACATACAGCAGGGAGAACCATGTGACAATCATGAGAATAGTGAGTTCTATATATGATACATTCATAGTGACTTGGCCATCTGCATTCATCCTGTTTGAAGTGTCTTTCCTGTCTTGTTGGGTCTAAATTTCCGAATGAAATTCAATATCTATCCTATCTCAACTCTAATAGCTTAACCTCTTTATATTGATCTAAAATGATCTTATCCCCTAACCACGTAAACTTGGTTGTAAAACTATACTATCTTGTCTTCAATGCCCTTCAGAGACTTGAGAAGAAATAACACTTAAATTCCTGAGTGAACCAGCAGTACGGGTTAGCAGCTTCCAAAATGTACAAACTGACTTAAGACAGTTTACTGCCTGACCAATCATCCAATACAGTATATAACATTGGAGCCTCACTTTCAGCTTTCTGGCCTAATATCTCTGCCAGACTTGTTCACAGGGCAGGAACTACTGAGGACTTGCTTACCCTGACATGGCAGAGTGCAGCTGTAGACTCTGCCTGCATCTGAGTTGCCCATTTTTAGGCAAGTTCTGTTTGTGGGAGGAACAAGGACATTTTGCCCAGTGGCTGGTTTGCTACCTAGGAAGTGTGTGATTTCAACATACAAACAAGCCAGTGTCCATGGATCGAGGAAAGGGCTGTTAGTACATTTGGTATTAAAGAGCCATGCTCATTACCCTAAAAATTAGGAGAATTCATGGTGATCGGATATTTCTTCTGCTGTGGCGAACATATGGTTGCTAATACACATTCCATTTCATGCAGAGAAAAACCAGTTCCCCAGGCCTCAGATGCAAAACATGTTCATAACTCAGGATGTTAAAATAACATTTCCTTTGGTCTAGAATACTCTTTAGATTTTAAGCCTGCACCAGGTTTCTGGTAGCAAGTATCGTCAATCAGAGTTAGCTTCAATTAGCAGCTGATGTATCTGGGAAGAGGGACCGTCAACTGAGAAATCGTTCCATCAGATCAGCCCTTGGACATATCTATGGGGAATTTTCCTGATAATTAATTGGTGGAGGGGAGCCCAGTCACTGTGGCTCAGGCTGTCCCTCAGCAGGTCAATCTGAGCTATATAAGGAAGGTAGCTGACAGCCAACGACAATATGTGCAGTAAACATTGAACCCCTACCCAGATCTACCAATGGACGGGACATTCTCCACAGATGAGTGAAAAGAGGGGACTAACTTTCACATGAACTCTGGTGCCCCATATTTGACCATGTCCCCTTGATGGGGAGGCCCAGTGGCACTCAGGGAAGGATAGCAGACTACCAAGAAGAGATTTTATACCCTATGATCATATACAGGGGGAGAAGGTCCCCCTCAGTCACAGTCATAGGGGAGGGGAATAGGGTGAAAGTGGGCAGGAAGGAGGAATGGGAGGATACAAGGGATGGGATAACAATTGAGATGTAACATGAATGAATTAATAAATAAAACATTTTTAAAAAGAAAGGTAGCTGAACACGCTAGAGAATAAAGTCAGTGAGCAATGCTCCTGTTTCCGTTCCTGC
This sequence comes from Acomys percivali, assembly GCA_907169655.1. Taxonomy (NCBI): domain Eukaryota; kingdom Metazoa; phylum Chordata; class Mammalia; order Rodentia; family Muridae; genus Acomys; species Acomys percivali. The sequence continues at coordinate 15,384,851 of OU015742.1, read as the reverse complement.
CTTGACTTCCCTTAATGATGCACTGTGAAGTGGATTTGCTCTGTGCCATGGTGTTTACCACATCAATGGAAACCAAACTATGACACGTCTTATCAGAAGGGACTTTTCCCTCAATCCTATCACATCCTGTAGCTTCCTCACACACCTAATTCACACAGAGAAAAGGCGAGGCTGATGCACAGGTATTTTGTTTTGCTCCCTATATGCCTCAAAGGCTTAAAAGACATCCTATAACTTAGTGATGCCTCAAATCCTTATGGAGCTAACTTAAAACACAGATACTCTGGGTATCTAGAAAGAATGTCTAGCTATTTATGAGGTCATTAATTTTGGATAATTTCTACTAAACAACATCCTAATATTAGGTAGTATCTAGAATGGTATATACAAAGTATAACATGTTGCTGGATCAACCATGTAAAACAAATTCTCTGCCTTGGGAATATTGTTGCTGAAGTCTGTCTTGGAGTTTTTGAGAACTTTGGCTATCGAAACCAGTATCTTTCTTTAAAAGCAATGTAAACAGCAGATGGCACACAAGGGTACCCAGACTGCTAATACCACAGCTTCAGGGTGCTATTGGAAGGTTAGGTCCAACCTGCATATTGCCCATTTACAGAAGATAGAAGTGTCCAGCAAGTCTACTTTCCATTTTGATGGAATACTTACTTTTCAGGTTGAAAACTATTTCCCAATTCCTCTTCCAAGAAAACAAGGTCCATGGCTATCCAGTCTCTTCTGTCTTTTAGCCTGATAAAGAAGATGTTCATGTTCTTCTTTCTTCTCAAGTGTAACATTCTTTGTAAGACATGGTTATGTTGGTGAGAGGTAGCACGTTTAGAGAAGAATCTTTATTCATCAAATCCACTGAGAAGCCTGCACATGGTCCTCCATGTATGTGTTCTGAGATGCTGCTTATTTTTAAGAGCAGCCATGCTACAAGCATACTTTCTACTTACAAATGTATGTTTTGGTATGCTGCAACTTAAGGTAAAAAAAAAAAAAAAAGTGGCAGGCTTTCTGAATTGCCAGTTTTGAGAATGTTGTTTGGATATGTAGAAACTATTTACAAAATGAAAATTCACAATACAGTATTCAGTGGTTCGAATAGCCAACAACTTTTATATCTGAAAGGACTCCATTAAAGCGTTGGTAATAGAGTTTGAGTAATGATTGAACTTTGTGTGTTGAAAAAATGTTCTTCCTTTAGTCTTTTTTGTGTAGTCTCTTTACTGTACCTTTGTGATTAAAAATTTCAAGGTATAAGCTCTTGATGTCTACCAAACAGACTTTATTTAAAAATCATCTTAAATTCTCTATTCAAATAATTTTTACTACAGCAGAGGACAAAAAGTTACCAATATAACAACAGAAAATGTTATTTTTTTTGTTATTTGTGTAGTAAATGACATGAGTCATTTTTTGCCCTGGTATAATCATGATTTCATTAAAATAGAACTAACACAATGATGGATACTTTACTAAGATGATGCTTGGGTGTGCAAATGTCATGGCATCTGAAGAGAGTTTTTCTTCTAGGAGCTCAACGATGTAATATTAGGTACAGGCTGGATGGTGTGCTGTTGGTTAGCTGAGAGATTCTTATTGGATGTCCATGAACAGTGCAGCAAGGCCAGTGAGGATGACAAGCAACAGTTTCAGGGTCACTGAGAATACAAATCATGGTTTATGGCTACTGCTTCAGCCTTCCCTTAACCCTACCATCCTGGACTTGTCAATATTTTCTCATTGATGTCTCATTATAATACATATAAAATATCTCCTCAAAAACCTCAGAGACATACAGAATATGACATTAAAGATTTTTTTTATTATTTTAATGATAAATTTACAATGAGACAATTTAACTCTTGGCAACACTCAGCCTACCTCAAAGAAGATAATGAGCATCAAAGAACCTCTTTATGGAGATGGCTTCAAATGTGGCAAACAAGCCACTGGGCAAAATGTCCTCATTTCTACCACAGACAGAATTCTGCCTAAAAATGGGCAAGCTTGGATGCAGGCAGAGTTGGAGGCCAAACTCTGCCAAGACAGGATAAGCAAGTCCTCAATAGTTCCTGCCTCACAAATATGTCTGTCAGATATATTGGGCCAGAAGCTTAAAGATGATGCTCCAATGCTATAGAGAGTTTTGGGTGACTGTTTAGGCAGCAAACTGTCTCTGTCATCTTCTCATTTGGGAAACTGGTAATCTGCACTCCCTGTATACACAGGAAATTAATTTTATTCCTTCTCAAGTCTCTGATGGGGTTGAAGACCAGATAGTTTAGTTTTACAATTAAGCTTAATTGTTTAGGGGTTGAGATGTTTCTAGGTCTACATAGATGTTTTAAGTTGATAGAGATGAGATATGATAGATAGTGATTTATATTCAGAATTTCAGACTCACTAAGATAGGAAATATGTTTTCTTCAAGGCTGCCAAATACAAATAGCCAAAACACTATGAATGAAACATTTATATAATTCCTGATTGTTTTGTGGCTTTTCTTGCTGTAGGTAGTTTATTGTAAGTATATGTAATAATATAAATGTATATGTAAAAATAATTAATACAAAAGAAAAAAGGAAATATCTCAATATTGTAAAATAGAGACAGAATCTGAATACCAGGAATAGATGAGAGTACAAAAATGAAATATATGAAATAAAATGATACATGTACACTACATCCAAGAGTGACTCTAATTCAATCAACTCTAAGTATCTCAAGGGCCGTTCTTCCTGATTGAGATCCCAAAAGAATAGGTCTTTGTTACTCAAAGTGTTGTTCTTATGCCTTCCTCTTCTTACACTGGAAATCCTCAGAAGGACAGGTCCTTGGCCTGATCCTAGGCCACCAGCAATGTCTGCAGAGTTGTGTGTAATAAGCTTTAGATGCCTTCCAATAGAGCACCCTTATATTAGACACATTTCTGTAGCTGATTGCCTGCCCCAACTTTTCTCTGAGTGACATGCTATGGATCCTAGACAAAAGTTACTTTTTATATTTTGTTGATGTGGCTAATATAGAGGTAGACGTGAGAAATCATTTATTCACATATATTCACAGAATATACAGAAATTGTTTATTCACAGAGAATCTGTGCATCATAGAGAAGTTTTCACAAGTTTAACTTGTGAAAACACCCTACATAATGAAAAGCAATAGCGTTCTAGCTGAAATACTACTCTCTAATATTTCATTTATTTTTTTGAGATTACGACAAAATAGTGTTTCCCTAGTCCCTTTTTTTTTGCTCCAAACTCTCCCTTATATTTCTCCTTACATGTTTTTTTCTCAACCGAGGCTCCTAGATTCAAATCTTCAGATGTGAGTGCATATCCTGTAGGAAGTGCAGAAAGTAGGACAGTAAAAAGGGACCATCACAAGGGAGAGCATGGGGGAACAATAGAGAGGGAATACCATGGTACATGGGATCAGATCACAGAAAAGGAAAAAATGGGCGGGGTCTGCTAGGGGGAGGAGGAGGGATGCAATACAGAGGAAGAGAGGAGGACAGAATAACAATAACAATGTTTGAAAAAGTCATAAGGAATCTCTACGAGAGAGAGAGAGAGAGAGAGAGAGAGAGAGAGAGAGAGAGAGAGAGACTTATAAGACACCCGAGTCTGTATGTATATATACATATATATTAAATTACTAAGCATATACATGCTTAATAACATATGGACATACATACACACACACAAACACACATGTTCTCATCTGGACTGATAATTTCCTTCCAAGAACGAATGGTCATCTAATAAAAAACTCAATACCAGGCATGAGAAGCCTTCTTTTTAGCTGTTGGTCAGTGCTGTTTAGGAGTTTCTGCAAACATCACGTGTTATTGCTGTTGCCCTTGGCTGCATGTCTGACTTGGGTCCCAGAGACCTCTGAGCTGGACCTGACCTGAATGTCTATTCTCTGAGGACTGGGTGTCATCGTATCACACATTACCATGCAAGCTTCCAAAAGAGGGAAGCCACCAAGTAGCCTGAGCTACTCCCTGAGCTAGTCCGGGAAAGATCTTAGTGTAACTGAAAATCTTCCAGCCTCTAGGAGCAAGGGAGGCAGTACAAACATCCTTTTAAAAAGTGCTGCATGTTGTAGGGAACATGTTTATGTGCACGCATCTGTGGTGGATGTGTGTGCACATGCACAAGAAACCAGCGGATAAGGTTTTGTGCCCTATTTTATCAATCTGTACTTTAAGACTTTGAGACAATGTCACTCCCTGACTTTGGAGCAAAGCTTGGTCCTAGAAAACTCCGGTTGTCCTCATGGTTCACATTCTCCTCAGCATAGAGGTTGGAGCCACATGGGCCTGCATGCAGCTTTTTATGGGTTCTTGGGTTTTGAACTCAAATCTTCATGCTTCTTGCCCAGAAAATACTCTGACTCATTGAGCCATCTTCTCAACTCAGAAAAGATTTCTTTCTTTCTTTCTTTCTTTCTTCTTTCTTTCTTTCTTTCTTTCTTTCTTTCTTTCTTTTTTAATTTTTTAAGTCTGGATGGGAACACATGGATGCCTCATAAAATGAATATAGTGGGTCATAACCAGCCTGGAAAAATAAAATAGAATTGCCAAGAGCAGACAGAAATGGAGTGGAATAGAAAACAGGAGAGAGGGAAAGTTTGAATTCATTATGCTGAATGTTCCAGTGGTAAAATGTGCACGTGTGTTTGTATTGCTCTCAAAGGAAAGTGCTTCTTTATTTTGCATTGGCTACCAGACAAAAAGTCAATAATAACTGAGATAGAATACAACTTGTATAAATGTTCATGGGTAGCCATAAAAGGGGATTGTATTCATTGAAATATTGATGGAGAAAATGTCTTATTTTATAATAGTTATGGACTATATTTTATATTAAATTTTGAGAAGAAACCTCACAACCTTCTTACTTCTCCACCAAGACAAATATTCACAGTTTGCATAAGGATCTAGAAAGGAAATCCTTTATTAGTACAATGTCCTTCAGATACATGGGTGCTTGTTTTATGTTTTAGAAACATGACATTTTGAGGACGAGGTGGACTTTGGGGAAAGTGATGCTGAACGACAATGGCCATACTTTATGGGGATAGTCTTCTGAAGAAAGTGTCAAGTTAGATTTCTGAGGAGAAAGCTTCCCTTATAAATCTCATGGGATATGAAATCTCTCCTACAAATCAACATCTTATTAATTGAGTGTAAAAAACATAGGAAACATGCTCATTCAACTTACCATCAGATTCATACAAGGTAATGCAATAGCAAGAGAGATTTGGGATTTTTTAACTCACAATTCACCTAAAACAGTACAGAACCTTTACTTCTCCATGGTTAAATTTTACCTCGCACAAGTTAAAGCACATCTCTTACTCTGATAGCTTTACATTGCTGTGTAAAGGGGCCGAGGTAATTACCTAATTCATATTCGCCTTCTGATCTCTTTAGAACTATTGTGTGGGATGATTTATGTTCTTTGCATGAACATAACATCCTGTTTATCAGTCAAGGGTTGGAAACCAAAGTTGTTTTAATAAGAAATCAACAATATAGCATCATAATGGTTTAGTTTGCTTTGGCTTAAATCAATTACGATTTGCTAACTGTTCTATTGGCTCTAGCTGTGGTCAATAATTTTTTTCTGGATTTTTTTTCTGTAATTCTGGAAATTCAATGTTTACTTTTAGGTGAACTTTTATGTTACATTTTACGCCCCCCCTCTCTTTGTACATGCTATTAACTTGAAAAAATCAGTAATTATCTTTCCTGCACTTGGGTTTTTAATAGTTAACACCTTTGGGGGCATTTTGGGAGGGAGGATGAAATTTATATTTTGCGTTCCATGTATCAAATAGACCTCACTGAAATGCCTATAGAATATACATAGAAATGAGTTGTAAATATTCGTACTCTGGCTGGCTGGATAAACTGCATGCTGGGAGCTTTTATAACATGTCAAGTGAAAACTCAAACTAGTAAAGGACAGCAGCAAGGACATCAAAGCAATTGGTTTGGGCTTTGCTGTATAGAGCAACTGCTAGACAGCTCCAATGCAATAGCATGTTCCAAAGGAGAAGGCACGTGATCATGTGGCCTCTTTTAAAATAATTTAAGCTACCTAATGAGGAACACAATTCAGAACGTTAGCATTTAGACAAAGAGCACACAAAACTTCTATTCCTTGGCCAAGAAAAAAAAAAAGTTATATTAGCACACAAGGCTCTGAAGTCAGAGGCTTCAAGTAGCCAGCTATAATATTTTGTATGTAATTATATTTACCTTATTAGAAGAAAGATTGCCCTTTCAGATTAGATGTGAAGGGAGTATTATGCAATAAATACAAAGAGTTGACTCAAAGATAAATGTCAGTTCTCTTTCTCTCCATCTCTGTCCATATTAAGGGATCACATGATTTTCTGCGTTCCCTCTAAAGATAATTTTAGCCTGCTTACTGTCTAAGGTATCTTGGGATGGCTGTATTTCATAGAGTTCTGGAGACATAATGGTGCCTGAGCCATGATGGGTAATGCTCAGGTTTAATTCCCCTTGGAGAGTTCGGATGCACTGGTGATTGTAATTGCTGCTCATGACTGAAAGGCTGAAAAGTCCCAGCGAACAATTCATTCATTGTCTCGTTCACATCTGGGTTAATGTTTCTTTCTTGGAGAGCTCTGTACCACTTTGTGCTTTGCTTCTTGCCACAAGATAGCATTGCCAATTTCTCTGTGTTTACTTGACAGTCTGGAGGCTGATGCATCGGTACTAGCCACAAATTAATGGAATTCTTTCCAGCTTGTGGTGTTTGTGGATAGTCAAACAATAAGCCAAAAATGCTGAGCTGTTTTGGCTGCCTTTGTCTTAATTATGTGCCATTCTCAGAGATGATGTAAACACAATTACTAGTTGAAATGACCATGACATTTAAGATATTTCAAGAAAATAGATGAATCTATTCTGGATGGATTTATGAGGGGAAAAAAAAAAAGCTCACTGTGTGAGCCAGAGGGCATATCATATACAAGAAAGCATTAAGAAGGAAAAACACAAGTGCTCACATTAAATTAAATAGGTCAAGGTCAAGGTCAAGATGTGAAGTTTGGAGTCCATTTACTTCTTAGGTTTATGACATACCTGTGTTTTCAGAGCTAATGCCATAGTTTCAATAGAGGTGCTGGAAGAGGACAAGACTAGAGGAGCTACTATGAAAGGTCACCAAGGTCTGTCTTGAAATAGAAGTGGAGTCCACTACCTTATTAACCTGCACAATTTAAGCACAGAGCACCTACAGAATACCACTATTTTGTTTTGAGCATAAAAGAAACAAAATACACATGAAATTGAGGTCATCAAAAGTTCAGAGAGTTGAGTCCTTTGGCTGTCTGGAAAAACTCTTTGGAATGGTAACTTTGAACTCCTGTGTCTTGAAAATTCTCTTTATACCTTGGAACTTAGCGGAAGTCCCAGTATATTTGTAGAGTGGAGTTGATCCTAAATTAGTTTAACACTCAGTTAATTTTCTTGAATCAGTCAAACGTCTTTTCAGTCTGGGAGAGTACAACTCAATATGTGATTTTTTTTTTAAACTAGAGAATAGTTGTCCACTGCTTGGCCTTTCCTATAGAACTGCCAATTATAGTTGGTCTAAACCAACCTGCATATCTTGAGTTTATAGGTAGCATCCAACAGCCCAACTTGGCATGTAAATCAATTGCAACCAGTCTTATGGATGTATTATTTTTATTAGTATATATTAGCTGTGCAATTAATGGGTTTCATTTTGAAATTTCCGAACAAGCATACAATGATTTTGATTATATCCACCTTCCATTACTTTCTAAACTCCCATTTCATTTCCTCTTCTACTTTTTCACCCCCAACAGCTCTCTTTATGCTCTTATTTATTTATTTATTTATTTATTTATTTATTTATTTTTAATCCAAAATTCTACAGAAGAGAGCAAACTCTGTGATATTTGTTTCTCTGAGACTGGCTTGTCTCTTTTAACATGATGACGCCCAACGCCATCTATTTTCTTGTAAGTGACATAATTTTATTTTGTTATTGTTTGTTTGTTTTTGTTTTGTTTTGTTTTGTGTGAGACAAGGTCTCTCTATGCAGCCTGTAGACCAGGATATTGAAAAACATACACTTTTCGTTGACCATTTTCATTACTATTTGGTGTTTTTAACTCTAAAGAGGTACTGGAAGATCGTCAAGCTAAAGGAGGGACTATGGCAGTCCACAAAGGTTTGTCTTGAAATAGAGGTGAGGTCAACTTCCATATCAAGTGACTAATTGGGACAAATGTGAGATAGACTCTCAGTGTAGTTTTGATTTGTGTTTCCCTGATGGCAAAAATTAATGATACTTTTCTCTTACATTTTTTGATGCTTTGCAAGTTTTTGAGAATCATCTGGTCATTTGAATATTTATCAATTGTTATTTTTTTTATTTCTGTGTTCAATTCCTGAATTCCCTTCATATTTTTGACATTAATCTACTGACAGATGAATACTTGACAGTGTTTTATTTTTCTTGTTATGAAGGCTGTCATTTTATTGGGAAGGCTGTTTTACTTGCTGTGAAGAAACATTATTTATTTATTATTTATTTATTTATTTATTTATTTATTTAGGTTTTTCAAGACAGGGCTTCTCTGTGTAGTCTTGGTTGTCCTGGACTTGCTTTGTAGACCAGACTGGCCTTGAACTCACAGAGATCCACCTGCCTCTGTGTTGGGATTAAAGGTGTGCACCACTGGGCCAGGCTTTTATTCTTTTATTTATTTATTTATTTATTTATTTATTTACTTTTCTTTGAAGAAAACTTTAATTTGCTTTCCACCCCATTTACAATTTCATCAGTTAATGGAGTCATATTCAGAAAGTAATTACCTATTATTACATCTTGAAATATTTTGTCCATGTTTTCCTGTAGTAACTTTAAAGTTTCAAGTTTTCCATTAAAATCTTTGGTCCCCTTTTCCTTTTTGTTTGTTTGTGCAGTGTGAGAGTTAAGGATATAGTATTAGTTTTCTACATGTGGACTTTCAGTCTTGCAGGACCACTTGTCCAAACAGTTATCTATTGTCTAGCATATGTTCTTACAGTTCTCTTAAGAATATGGGCAATACAGGCGGTAAAATTTAAACCCCTACCCTGATCTAGCCCATGGACAGGACAGTCTCCACACTTGAGTGGAGAGAGGGATTTGACTTTCTCAAGTACTCTGGTGCCTCACATTTGACTATGTCCCCTGGTGGGGGAGACCTAGTGGCACTCAGAGGAAGGACAGCAGGTCACTGAGAAGAGACTTGATACCCTATGAGCATATACAGAGGGAGGTAATCCCTCTGAGGAACAGTCATAGGGGAGGGGAATAAGGGGAAAATGGGAGGGAGGGGAGAATGGGAGGATACAAGGGATGGGATAACCATAGAGATGTAACAAGAATAAATTAATTAAAAAAAAAGAATATGATGACTGTGTCTTTATTAACTTCTTTCTGGATCCTCTATTCCATTGGTTTACACGTCCATCTTTATACCACTACCATGCAGGTTTTTGATACATTGTAGTGCAATTTGAAGTAAGGTCTTGTGACATGCCAATATTAATCAGGATTGCTTTAGCTGTTGGCACTCTTCTGGGTTTCCATACATATGATAACTGATAGCTGAACATCCAAGCTTTATTCAGTCAATCACCAGCTGCTCAGCTGACCAGTCCTTGCCCATATAAGCCAACGCCCACCCGTAAGTAGTCCAATAGATTCTGGGTTTTACCTTCTGTATCCATCTGTAAGTAGTGTTGGCCCACTCCTAGCTGAACCTGCAATGTTGCAAAATGTTGCCTGACAGGTGAATTATTATTTGTTCCAAACAAATTCTTCTAAAAGTATTTTCTTAAATGTCTTTGCTTTTAATATGTGTGAAAAAATTTTGAGGCCAAAGACCACTGCAAGAAATTGAATTTACTCATTTTAAAGTGTGGCTCATGTGTGAATATATTTTGTCTTTCCATATGATCTTCATTTTTTGGCAAAAACTGAAACTTACTACTAAACGGAATCCAAAAAAAAAAAAAGCCTAAGATGCAGGTCAATCTTTAAAAGAGATTTCTTTTTATTTTTATGTTATTTTATTTTGTCCACTTTGCACTTTTTCTAAAAACATATGTTTCTATTTAAAATATTTCATATGAGGAATAGATATAAATGTGCCAACAAAATTATTTTATCTGTACAGTTTTGAGTTTAAAATAGAATTCCATTGTTCAAACAGACATATACATCCATGTGTGTGTTTAAACATCAAGCATAATACCATACAATATTATGTATGTCTATAAATTTGGATAAAGCACTAAACATTACTATTTCAAAGTCTTCACTGCAGATTTTATATTGTAGAAAATAATTATTTTAAAAACTATTTTTATGGGACTAATTCTCAAGAGAAGAAGAGATAAGCTGTATGTGTGATATAACAAGTTAAAATAATTTTAAAGTACAGAATACCTACTAAATTGTTCCAAAATGCACACAACCAACCATGTTAAGACTGCCCTTAACCTCATATTTTTCCTTTGCTGTCATTGGTTAAGGAGGGAGACAGAATACAGGCCTTTGACTTCATGAAAAACTGCACATCTGGAAAGCTCCGATGCATTATTTATTAGCAGGAGAAAATAATCACCACAAAATAGTTCAAGGCAAAGAAAGCAGTGCAAATGCAAGGCATGGATGGAGATGATCGTTGTTGGAAGATGTAACGGTCATAAAATTCGATGGTGTGGGGGATCTGGTTCTCTCTAAAATAACTCCCAGACAGAAAATCTCCTCTCAAGCTTGTTTGATGAAATCATATGGTTACAAATCAAGTCCAGAAATGGAAATTAGTAAATGGACCACATCCTTCCGATGGTTTTGAAAAACCCTGCTCTGCCTTTTTGGGGAAGACATATCTCGATTACAAGTGATCTGTCATTTTGAACTCTCCAACATGACTCAGATCACCAGCCTTTTTAGTAGCTATCCAAAGTTTTTTAATGCTCAGTCAAAAACGCAAATGGTACCATCAGAATGCAGACACTTAATTTATATGCATTTTCTCAGTAGCACAAGTCTAAGTTCTTGCTTTCCACATAACAAAATGTGCTATCCTTTCCCTTGCGTATGCTTTCTCAATGAAAATATATATAGCAATGACTACAATCAGTTGTAAGAATTATGTAAACAGTTTGGATTATTCCACAGTCCTTCATTCCTATGTCAAGTTTATCAGTAACCATGGGCCATGTGGATGGTCCTTTTTTCTGCAGAATATTTCAAACTGTTTACTTTCTACCAAAAGTCCTGTACTCTGTGAAGCATGTGGAGTCCTGCCTTTTCTCCACCCTAGAATACTCCTGCACATCCTCCAGGGTATGCCTAGTAAAATCTGCTCTTCAGAGTTGCCTTTAGATTTACCCAGCACGTAAAGAAAGTGTCTCTTCTAGAATATAGCAACATTAATACATTGTGATGATTTGCTTTTTTGTTATATGGAAGCCATAGTTTTCTGTGTGCATATGTGTGTGTGTGTGTGTGTGTGTGAGTGTAGGTGCATATGTGTGTATATGACTGTGCGTGTACCTGTGTGTATCATATCGCAGCCTCAGATGTTGTTCATTAGGAGCTGTCTACCAGTTTAATTTACATTTGAAATGGTTTCTCTTGCTGGTACCTGTGGCTCACCTCTTAGGTGAGACTGGCTGGCCAGCAACCTCCAGGGATCCTCCTGTCTCAGCTTTACAAGCACCAGCATATCAAGCCTGTACCACCACATCCACAGTCTTACTTGGGTTCTGGGGACCAAGTTCAAGTCCTTATGCTTGCATGGCAAGAACTTTGCTGATTGATGCATAACCCAAATTTCATGTCCCGAGTTGTATTTTTAACTTAATTCACTGCTATGCAAGAAATCTTTGCTTATTAGAAACAAAACAGAAATTAAACCAAAGAAGAGAAAAATATCACCTATAACCCCAACTACCACAGCAAGTGGCAGTTGGTATTTCTGAGTCTCTATTTTTAGATTTACAAACTGTGGACCATAATTATTTAAGGAAAATTCCATCCATGGCTGGGGATGTAGTTCAGTGGTACAGTGCTTCTCCAACATATACAAAGTCCTAGGTTCAAGCCATGATGAGGAACTTTACATCAATGTTGAATACATGCAGATTTCTTTTCTGGTCATTCTTTCCTAAACAGTAAAATAAGATGACCATTTACGTGGTATTTAAACTACACTAAACATTATAAGTAATCTACAAAATGCTTTAAAGTATATATGAGGGTATGTATATGTAAGATAGAAGCACCTGCAGATGTGGAATCTGGGGGTGCTGGGGGAATGCGGGGGATCCAGTCCCTCACTGATGTTTTAATAGTGGGCATATCATGTGTCTGAAGTCCATCCAGTTCTTTTAAGTTTCGCCTGTGTTTAGATATTTGTACTTTTAAACAGTATTTGATTGATATCTCTGCATGTCCACCTGGGCACACTTATTCAATTATCTTATTTAACAAATATTTGGGATGAAAGTTGTTGAACCAAATGATAGCACTTTTTAAAAAGACCTCCGTGATTTATAATCCAAACTGACATCCTGTAAAGTTGTTTCAATTACTTGTACGAAGTTTCCCATATGCCACAAAAAAACATTGTTTATGCTTCTGTATTAATTGAAAGACAAAAGATTACTTTTTATTCATTTTACATTTTCAGGCCTTATAACTCCACCTGGCATAGCTAAGGCTTATCAGGAGAAAGACAGCTGAATGAAAGGATGGGTACAAGGAAACAGAGCAGACTTGCTTTTACCATCAAGAATGATAAACCGGTTATTGGACTTCTAGGCCAGGCATTGTTTGGAGGCCAGATTGCAATGCTGGTTCCATTTATCCATAGCTTCTACTGTAGCCTTACCTAGCCTTATGGAAAGCATACAGTACTTCTTTCCCCATCAGTTTGCGACTAGGTCCTAGCTCTGCCCAGGGTCCTGTATGTGGAAATGACACCATGCTCTTCCTAGCCTATGCTCAAGGACTTTACATCTTCATTTGTTTTGTCTTACCAGCCTTGGGTACAGCATAATCCCAAGGTCACAGCAGCTTCACAGGCTGAGCTGCAGAACAAAACCTGGGGGGAAATGAGCTAGCTGTAGGTGTAGTCGCATTCAGGTCTGCTAACTTGTTCAGAAAACCCTAGATACCAAAAGCAACCTAGCCCTACCTAGCTTATCCAACTAAAGTATTTCTTGAAGCTACTGAACTTCAAGACAGCTTATTGTAAAGTATTGCTGTAGTTTTATTGGTAAACTGTTCTGAGGCATTACTCAAGTTGACTTCTATATTAGCTACCCACCTATGAAAATGAACCAAATTCAGTATTCTGTCTTGTTTTTTGGATTCACAGCCTCATGACAGCATTTAGGGAGCAGAGACACATGATCTGTTCAGATGTGCCTTTAGTTATATGACAACCAACATTTGATTTCATCTCTCTGAGTTCTATTCTCTTCTCCTTTAAAGCAAAACTAATATGAGCCTTGCCTTGCCATTCCAACATATCCTCTAGGAAACTGGGCGTTAACTAATGTGTTCAAAGTACAGTTGCACTTTGCATAATGAGTTCGTTTCTCATGGTATTTGTCTTTTTGTTAAACTGTCCCCAAGACCTTTATTTGGCTCCAGCCTATAATATCCATCCCCTAAAATATTGTTTGAGTATTCAGTATCCAATTGACATGGCTTTAGAGAAAGAGCTTATTTGAATATTGGAGGACAATAAGTCACCATGATTCTTTTCTGGACACTGCTGAGCAGTATGCACTGCTAGTTTAAACAGTCCTTCTACACGTTAAATATTTAAAGTTTTCAAACTCAAATGGCCGAGACATCTGCAAAAAAATTTCTCATCTCATTTTCCATTAAATTCTGTCGTTGAAAAATAATTAAAAAATGGTGAAGTAATTTACATGGGTCCTAAAACCAGATGGTCTTGGAGTACAAAAATATGGCCTACAATGAATATGATATCATCAGCGATCTAGAAGATGTAATTTTTAGATAAACTGGCATTTGAAAAGAAAGGAAAAACAAACAAACAGCAATGAAACACAGCCTAGAAAGAGTGAAATGTATTTGGGGCTTTAGGATTTTATATTCTGCAATAACTCCTTTGGCTCATTCCTAGGACCTGACTCAGGGGCTCTGCAAATGTCACAATGAGAGGTGAACCCAGAGACTGCTGGTTTGTAACAGGTTAGCCAGGGCAGATTAAGGAAGTGCTGTCATGCTAGGGGACAATGGGAGATCTCCTGAGGGTCTTCAGGCAGATATCTGGCCAAGACTAATTTGGCAATAAAGTGCAGTGGACTGAAGAATTCAGTCCAGAGTCAGGGGCTCTGTGCATGCTTTTGTAATCAACTGCATAGCATGTGATGACAGAACCAATCCAAATGAATCTTTTCACAAGGATATGTAGCCTTCACTGACTGCCAGAGATCTTACCATGGCATAGGGCTCTGTAAGAAAGAGACCATCAGCAATTGCTAAAACGTATGCCACCTTGAAAGAAGTGGTGTTTGAGCGGCACCCCATGACCGAAATCTGCCTATCATAATGTTCTACTTGTAGGTTTCTAGAACCCACTGGATCCTTCTACATTGCTATTCACCCATTGTTCTCTCATCTAGAGTCCCAATAGGATGTCCTCCCCTCGGTCCCAGTTTCCTGGTAAGGGAAGGCTTTCATGGGGCATGTCCATTGGGCTAGTATGCAGATATAAGTGAGTATATACCATTTGAGTCTTTCTGCTTCTGGGTTAACTCACTCATTATGATCATCTCTAGCTCAATCCATTTGTCCACAAATTTCGGGAATTCCTTGTTTTTAATAGCTGAGTAGTATTTCAAACTAAGGCCCTAGCCAAGGACAATACAGGCGGAAAAATTTAAACCCCTACCATGATCTAGCCCATGGACAAGACAGTCTCCACACTTGAGTGGAGAGAGGGATTTGACTTTCTCAAGTACTCTGGTGCCTCACGTCTGACTATGTCCCCTGGCGGGGGAGACCTAGTGGCACTCAGAGGAAGGACAGCAGGTCACTGAGAAGAGACTTGATACCCTATGAGCATATACAGAGGGAGGTAATCCCTCTGAGGAACAGTCATAGGGGAGGGGAATAAGGGGAAAATGGGAGGGAGGGGAGAATGGGAGGATACAAGGGATGGGATAACCATAGAGATGTAACAAGAATAAATTAATTAAAAATAATAATAATAAAAAAAGAAAGAAGTGGTGTTACAAGGTGCTAGGTGAGTATCATCATTCTTAGTGAGGGCCAGAGAGGAATCCTCAAACTGAAAGAAGTTTCATACAACACATCTGCCCCCCCCCCAAAAAAAAAGAGCAGTAGAGACAATCCTTGTAAAAATTATTATTATTCACTTTACATCCTATTGCAGCCCCCTCCCTCCTATCCTCCCTGTCCCACTCTCCTACCTTCCTCCATTTTTCCCTCCCTACTTTCTTCTCATTAAAGGACAGCGCCCTCCAATCTGCCTCAGCACCTCAACTTAAATCAGGATAAAACACATCCTCTTCCACTGAGGCCCAACGAGGCAACCCATCTAGGGGAAAGTGATCCAAAAACAGGCAACAAATGTCCATGTCAGAGACAGCCCTTGTTGCACTTGCTAGGGGACTCACATGAAGACCAGCTTCCCATCAGGTACCTATGTGTAGGGGGCCTACATCCAGTTCATGCACACTCTGTGATTGGTGGTTCAGGTTCTGTGAGCAACAGCGGTCTTCAGTTAGTTGATGATGTTGGTCTTCTTGTGAAGTTCCTGTCCCCTTCAGGCTCCTCTATCCTTCATCCAACTCTTCCACAAGATTCCTTGAACTTCATCTAATGTTTGGATGTGGGTCTCTGCATATGTTGTGATCCACTGCTAGGTGGGGCCTCTCAGAGGACAGTTATGCTAGAGTCCTGTCTGCAAGCATAACAGAATATCATTTATAGCATCAGGGGTTAGGTCTCTCCCGATGGGTGAGTCTCAAGTTGGGCCAGTCATTGGCCTTTACCTCAATCTCTGTTCCATCTTTATCCTTGCACACCTTGTAGGTAGGCAAGGGTAAATTTTGGGTAGAAGATTTTGTAAGTGGGTTGGTCTTCTCCTCCTTCCACTGTGAAGCCTACCTGGCTACAGAAGGTGGCCACATCAGTCTCCATATCCCCGGCTGCTAGGAATCTCAGCTAAAGTCAGCACATATCCTCCCAGGAGCCTAACTTGTCATCCCCTCTACACTGCCTTCTCTCTTCCAACCCTCTTACTTCCCCACATGATTTCCAACTTCATTTCCCTTCCACCTTCCCTCCCACCCAGTTCTCTCTCCTTGTTACTTAGCTTTTTGGGGTCTGTGGAGTGTAGAATAGTTAACATGTACTGTCTGGCTAATATCCATTTATAAATGAGCACTTTCTGGATCTGGGTTATCTCATTCCAGACAATATTTTCTAGTTCCATCCATCTGCCTGAAAATTCCCTGATTTCCATGCTTTCAATAGCTGAGTAGTCTTTCACTGTGTAAATGTAGCACAGTTTATTTATCCATTCATCTGTTGAGGGACATCTAGGTTGTTTCCAGTTTCTGGCTATTACAAATAAAGCTGCTATGAACATAGCTGGGCAAGTATCCTTGTGTTGTGGTGGAGAGTCTTTTGGGTATATGCCCAGGAGTGGTATAGCTGGGTCTTGAGGTAGAACTATTGCTAATTTTCTGAGAAACCTCCAAATTGTTTTCCACAGTGGTTGTACAAGTTTGCACTCCCATCAACAATAGAGGAGTGTTCCCCTTTCTCCACATTGTCACCAGCATATGCTGTCACTTTAGTTTTTGATCTTAGCCATTCTGATAGGTGCAACATGGAATCTCAGAGTCCTTTGATATGCATTTCCCTGATGACTAAGGACTTTGAGCATTTCTTTAAGTGTTTCTTGGCCATTAGAGATTCCTCTATTGAGAATTCTGTTTAGTTCTGTACCTCATTTTTAAATTGGATTATTTGGTTCATTGGTATTTAATTTCTTGAGTTCCTTATATATTTTGGATATTAGCCATCTGTCAGGTGTAGGATTGGTAAAGATCTTTTCCAAATCTATAGGCTGCTGTTTTGTTTTATTCATAGTGTCCTTTGCTTTTCAGTTTCATGAGGTCCCATTTATTAATTGTTTCTCTTACGGCCTGAGCTGTTGGTGTTCTGTGCAGGAATTTGGCTCCTGTACCAGTGAGTTCAACTTATTCCCCACTTTTTCTGCTATTAGAGTTAATGTATCCAGTTTTATGTTGAGATCTTTGATCCTCTTAGACTTAAGTTTTGTGCAGAGTGATACATACGGATCTATTTACGTACTTCTACATGCAGACATTCAGTTAGACCACCACCATTTGTTGAAGATGTTTTAGTTTTTCCATTGTATGGTTTTGGCTTCTTTGTAAAAAATCAAGTATTCATAGGAGTTTTGGTTTATTGCTGGGTCTACAATCTCATTCTCTTGATCATTGTATCTTTTTTTTAATGACAATACCATTCAATTTTTATTACTATTGCTTTGTAGTACAACTTGAAATCAGGGATGGTGATATCTCCAAAAGTTATTATATAGAATTCATTTGGCTAGCCTGGATTTTTTATTTTCCCACATGAAGCTAAAGATTTTTCTTTTAAGGTCTGTAAAGAATTGTGTTGGGATTTTTATGGTAATTGCATTGAATCTGTATATTTTGTTTTTGATAAGATGATTCCCCGCCCCCCTTTTTTAAAACTATGTTAATCTTACCAATCCATGAGCATGGGAGATCTTTCCACCTTCTGGTATCTTCTTCAATTTCTTTCATCATATACTTGAAATTTATGTCCTACAGGTCTTTTACTTGTTTGGTTAGAGTTACATCAAGATATTTTATATTGTTTTTGGCTATTGTGAAAGATGTTGTTTCCCTAATTTCATTCTTGGCCCATTTTTCATCTGTATAAAGGAGGACTACTGTTTTTTTTTTAATATTTAAATATTTATTTATTTTTCTGCTGTTTTACAAATGATAATTTATTTATTCATTTATTCTTGCTTTAATGTGGTTTATAGTTTTACAAGGGAGGCAGTTGCAATTGTTCTATCTGCTACAAAAGAAATTGCAAACTACAATAAGAGAGTCAGTTACAATTATGAGGACTACAAAGGAAAACAATATAAGGAAGTGTATGGACCAGAGCTTTGGAAGATATAATTTTTTACATTTCTTTTTTTTCAATTTTTTGTTAAATATTTTTACATGTACACTTATATTATTACATATATATATATATATATATACACACACACACACACAATAAACTACCTATAGCAAGAAGGAGCAGGAAACAATCAGGGATTTTATATATATGTTGCATTCATAGTGTTTGGCTATTTGTATTGGGCAGCCTTGAAGAAAACATCTTTTCCATCTTGGTGAGTCTACAATTCTGAATTTAAGTCATTAGCTATCATATCTCATTATTATAAACTTAAACCATCTATCTAGACCTAAAAACATCTTAACCCCTAAACAACTAAGCTTAATTATAAAAGTAAACTATCTGGTATCCAACCCCATCAGAGACTTGAGAAGGAATAAAATTAATGACCTAAGTATATAGTGATTGCAGATTAGCACCTTCCCAAATGAGAAGGTGATAGAGATTGTTTGCTGCCTGAACAGTCACCCAAAATTATTTATAACATTATATAACATTATCTTCAACCTTCTGGCCCAATATATCTTACAGACATATTTGTGAGGTAGGAGGTCTACTGACTTTTTGGAGTTAATTTTGTATCCAGCCCCTTTGCTGAAAATGTTTATGAGCTGTATGAGTTCTCTGGTAGAGTTTTGGGTGGGCACATATATACCATTATATAATATGCTAATAGATGTACTTTGATTTCTTCCTTTCCAATTTGTATCCCCCTTGTCTCCTTTAGTTTTCTTATTCCACTAGCTAGAACTACAAGTACTATGATAAATAGACATAGATTGGGAAGCCTCATCTTGTCCGTGATTTTAGTGGAACTGCTTTAAGTTTCTCTCCGTTTAATTTTATGTTGGCTATTGGCTGCTGTATATATCCTTTGTTATGTTTAGGTATGGGCCATTTATCCTTGATTTCTCCAAGACTTTTTATCATGAAGGGGTTTTGGATTTTTCCAAAGGCTTTTTCATCATCTAATGAGATGATCATGTGTTTTTTTTTCTCTCAGTTGTAAAATATGGTGGATTTTAGTATGTTGAACCATCCCTGTATCCTTGGGATGACGCCTACTTGATCAAAGTGGTTGATGTTTTTATGTGTTCTTGGATTCAGTTTGTGACTGCTTTTTTGAAATTTTAAATCAATGTTCATGAGATATATTGGTTTGAACTCTTCCTTGCTTGAATCTTTCTGTGGTTTAGGTATCATAGTGATTGTAGCTTCATAGAATGAGTTTGGTAATGTTCCTTCTGTTTCTATTTTGTGGAATAGTTTGAGGAGTACTGGTATTATGTCTTCTTTGAATGTCTGGTAGAATTTTGCACTAAAACCATCTGGTCCATCTGGTTGGGAAACTTTTAACAACTACTTCTGTTTCTTTAGAGGTTATAGCACTATTTTAATTATTAACCTGGTCTTGATTTAACTTTGGTAAAGTGAAATCTTTAAAAAATTATCCATTTCATTTAAATATTTTCAGCTTTGTAGAATATAGGTTTTTGAAGTAAGACCTAATGATTATTTGGATTTCCTCAGTATCTCCTGTTATGTTCTCATTTTCATTTCTAATTTTGTTAATTTGGATATTATCTCTCTACCTTTTAGCTAGTTTGATAAGGATTTGTATATCTTGTTGATTTTTTTCTAAAGGACTTACTTTTAGTTTTCTTGATTCTGTGTATTGTTCTTTTTGTTTCTAAGTTATTGATTTCCACCCTGAGTATTATTATTTCCTGCCATTTACTTCTCTTGGTGTGTTTGCTTCTTTTGTTCTAGAGCTTTCAGATGTGCTATTATTTTGTCTTAATTTTCATTAAATTCTAGAATGCCTTTTATTTCTTTCTATTGCTTCCTTGACCCAGTAATAATTGAGTAAAGAGTTGTTCAGTTTCTATGAGTCTGTAGGCTTTCTGTTGTTTCTGTTGTTGTTGAGATCAGCTTTAGTTGATGGTAGTCTGATAAGATACAATTAGGGAAATTTTCTTCTATGATTTTGTTGAAGATATTTTCCGGGCCTTGGAGACAAATTCATGTTATCCTCAGATTTCGTCTTTTCATGGTGTCCTTGATTTCTTGGATGTTTTGTGTCAGGAAATTTTCAGATTTAGCATTTTCTTTGATGGTTGTTTCAAGTTCTACCATAGTATTTTCTACTGTCAAGATTCGTTCCTCCATCTCTTGAACTCTGTTAGAGAGGCTTAGGTCTGACAGACTGCTTCTGTACTGTCACAAGTTTCTCTCCATCATAAATGCATCCTGCCTTCATCCAGTCAGCCCAAAGCATCTCACAGACTGCTCTGAAGCATGAATCCTGAAGGAGTCGCCCACCTAATCTCTGCAAGATTGGGCAGCCAATTTCATAATATCAGGCTTGGTCATAACACACGGTCATTCTGTCATTAGCAGTAGACATGAGCAAAGTTCCTCTGACCAGTGGCTATCTGTCAATATCGTTTCTTGATGCCCGCATAATTAGACTGGAGTTTCTGCCAGGAACAGATGTGTCTCTCTGTCATAAAAGTCCTTTATTATTAAATGCCAATTTTCTGTGGATCTCTGAAGTATTTGAAGACCAACTATCTGTCTATTCTATCCATCATCTATCTATTCCTTTGAAAACATAAACAAAAACTAAATAAATCTTATTGTATAATTAAATAATTTAGGATCTAGTAAGATTTATAAGGGGCCTACTACCAATTTCAATCTCCTGAACAAGTTATAACAGTTATTTTTCACCTTTTCAAATAAGTTGTATATGTATAATACATTAAATAAATGTCAAAAAATGATCTTAAGTTTCTACCAACATAAAATATACAATTTAAGTTTCCATTAACATACCATATACAATACATAAAGCAAAAGTCGAAAAAGGAAAAAAACCTTAAAATTTAATCAATCTACAATACCAATGTGAAATATTTGAATATCCATGTAAATTATTTGAGGCTATTAGATTCAATAATCTACTTTTTATTTTATAAATCTATGTCCTCCCTTATATCTTCCCTTCTTCTCCCCGTTTGACTAACATTAGATAAGATAGAAAAATGAGAAAGAAAGACAGAAGAAAGAAATCCCTAAATGAAACTTTTATTAGCTTATAACTAACCCCCCCCAGGCAAAAATGAACATTGATAACCCACCAAAATCCGCCACCCCACCTATTGGGAATGGGGAAATTGTTCTCTCAAAATTACTTTTTGCTGTTTTTGGGGAAATATCTTTTGGGTACCCTTAGAAAAATAAGATATTGATCAAGCACTGCAAATGCTAGCTATCTATTTTGTCCAGTCTTTTTTGGATTGATCCTTGGGGCTAGCCCTTTTTCAAACTGATATGCATGCAATTCCTTGAGGAAACAGTAGCTGGAGCAGTCTTTGATGTTGACTTGCCCAGGCTACCTGCTTTGTCTTCATAATTATCTGTTTTTTGCTCTGAAAATAAGAAAACTTTCACAAGTATTAGTATAAGTACTTCTCTTCTCTTCTCTTCTCTTCTCTTCTCTTCTCTTCTCTTCTCTTCTCTTCTCTTCTCTCTCTCTCTCTATTATATATATATATATATCTATCTATATATATATAATAGTCAAGGTGTAAAAGTTATTTAAAGATAAATGTCTGCCCTATTTTTGAGCAGGTGTAAACCATCAATGTTTTACATCTGTTTGAGCTGTAATATACAAGCTGTAAGAAAGAATATCATGTTATAAGGACAAGATCTCCTTTATTATTCTCTTGCTATACAAATGCATTCACGTATTATGTACTAAGAGGTATTTCCTGGTCAGATCAAATCTTTATAAGTTTTGTCGGCAACCATATTTTTTCACACTCTGTAGAAATATAGACATAGCCTTGGCTCCACCTCAAAACTTTTGCAGGTTTCTAGTCCATGCTTGATAAATCTTTGTAGTAAATTGGTTGTCCTAATTCCTCAGTATTTTTTATAACCCAATGTCTCTCAGCTACTGTTGTTCTTTCATCACCAACATTCAGAAAATGTAAAGTCAACAAAGCATTATTTAATCTGTCCCTGGTGTTCTCTAACCTACCTTTTTATTTAATAAGCATCTATTTGAAAGTATTATTTGCTCTTTCAACAACTGTCTGCCCTGTTGGATTATGTGATATATCAGTAATATGTTTAATATTATAACATGTAAAGAATTTTTTCATCTTAAGGGACACATATGCAGGAGCATTATCAGTTTTCATTTGTGAAGGTAGTTCCATAATTGCCATTATTTCCAATAAATGAGTAATTATACATTCAGCCCTTTCAAAACTTAGGGTAGTGGACCATCTAAATCCCAAATAGGTATCAATAGTATGATACACATATTTTAGTTTTCCAAATTCTGCAAAATGAAACATATCCACCTGCCAGATTTCATTCCTTTTTGTACCTCTAGGGTTAACTCCAGTAGGTAAAGGGTTTTGATTATACAATGAATACATAGGACAACTATTAATCATTTCTTTGGCTTGTTGCCAAGTGATAGGGAACCTTTTCTTCAAACCCTTAACATGATGTTCTCATGAAATTTTGAGGCTTTGAGCACATTCCCTATTAATAATTGGTCGATTTCCTCATTTCCTCGTGCCAACAGGCCTGGTAAACCTGTATGGGATCGAATATGAGTAATATAGAAGGGATAGTTTCTACTTCGGATGACCTGTTGCAGTTCTTTAAATAATGTAGTCAATTCAGAATTATCAGGAGTAAATTCAGCATTTCCATATGCAAAATACTCTTTCTGCATACTGAGAGTGAGTGATTATATTAAGAGATTCAGGAAAATCTAACGGTACCATAAGGATTGCATATAATTCTGATTTGTGGATGGAAGTAAATGGGCTTTTGATCACCTTAGTCATTTTACCAGACTTATAACCAATCATACCCACCTTATTAGCATCCATGTGGAAGGTGGTTGCCCCTGGTATTGGTGTCCTCTTTACAATACTTGGATAGATCCAATTAGTTTTCTTTATAAATTGTACCAGGGAAGGTAAAGGAATTCTGGGCTGTAAATGACCCATTGGTTGGATTACCTTATTTATCGCTCTCAAATCTGTTATCATCCTCCGGTTGCCTGACTTCTTTTTTTTTTTTTACCACAATCACAGGGAATTTCAAGAGCTAGTAGACTCTTCTATATGCTTAGCCTCCAGCTGTTCTTGTACTCAATGATGAAGTGCCTGCAATTTTTCTTTTGTTAAGGGCCACTGCTCTTGCCACAGAGGGCTGTTTGAAATCCATTTTAGGGGCAAGGCTGTTGGTACATCAGCAGTGGCCCCTCTTATAAATTTGGAAACTCAATACCTGTCTGAGTTTGGACAATGGGCATAGCTTTTGATGGCTCCTGAGTATTCATTTTAAGACCTTCCCCAGAAGCATGTGCCATTTCACCCCTAGCGTCATCATTGCTTACCTCTGTAATTGCAAGAATATTAATCTGAGTGTCCCATTGTTGTAAGAAATGCCTTCCCTATAGATGTGTGTGTATGTCAGCCACATAGGGTCTCAGCTTTCCTGTCTGCCCTTCTGGTCCCACACGCTTAAACCGCTTAAACCACTATATGCTTTGTTGTATTTGAGATAATTTATCAACCCCTATAATTTCTGTATAAACTTTTTGAAGTAACCACCTTAGATTCCGATACTTGTTTGAAATAGTTGTGATGTCAGCATCGGTATCCACCAAATCTTGTAATTCAACACCATTCATTTGTATTATCAATTCAGGTCTCTGATCATTAACTATTATTTTCCAGAACACACGTTTCCCTGTACTTCTGAATGCACCTGTTCATTCTACTGGAGCAGCTTTGCCCTTAATGTAGGGAAACAGTAATAGCTGAGCAATTCTATAACCTGCATTAACTTGCATCACCTTCTTTACACATACCATGATTTTTATTTCCTCTTTACAATCCCCATCTATAATACCAGGATACACAATAAGACCTTGAGAATTCAATCCACTTCTTCCTAGAACCATTCCTACTATCCCTAAAGGGAAAGGGCCATAAATACCAGTACTCAGTTTGTAACAATCAACCTGTGGAGATAATGCAATAGGTATATCTGAGGCCAGATCCAAGGCTGCACTGCCTTCAGTAGAATGGATTAGATCACTAATATCTAATTCGCATTTTCCTGTGAGTCTCTTACTTCTGCACTGGCCAGAGGAATTCAGCTTGTATTGTTGTTGGTAGGGCCCCAATCTGATAGGCCCCTCCTGCTGTTTCCTGCCGGTACGATATTACCTTGCACATCTCTTTTGGATTGACAATCTCTAGCCCAATGTTTTCCACTCCCACATCGGCTACAGTACCCTAGAAGTCTTGGCACCTCATAATCATCATAGCCATATGCTCCTGGTTCTGCCCTACAAGTATTGTTTATTCCAAATTGAGTGCACCTGTTATTTTGAGGTCTGAAACTTTTAATGTTACAGTTTCTTTGTATATGACCAAGTCTGCCGCACTTAAAGCACCGGGTATTATGGTATCTGGGACCTCTGGCCATAGCTTGACCTACTAAATTGTTTTGACATTCTGGAAAGCTAATATTAACTGTTTCTTTTACCCAGTAATCTAATGGAACTCCTCTTTCCTTTCAGGGTCTAATTGCCCTCTTACATTCTGTGTTAGCATTCTCATATACCATACTGAGTTTCAAAGCCTGTTTGGTGTCAGCATCTGCTATTGCTCTATCTAGTGCTGGTCCCAATCTCTGCAAAAATTCTGTGAAGGCTTTCCCAGACCCTTGAAATATCTTAGCAAAGGGAAGGGTTATCTCACCAGGTTCCTCCACCATGTCCCAAGCTCTTAAGGCTGCAGCATGGCATTGTTCAATCACCGTGTCATCATATTTGACTTGTCAAGTCATTATATCACCTTTCACCAAGTAATTGCTCTTTACTAACATTTATTTCCCTTCTCCTATTTTCTTGTTCTATTCTCTCTGCCTCCCTTCACCACCAAGATAACCATTGCCATTGTTGTTCTTCTTCGAAGACAACTGAAACCAAACTTTTCCAATCTTGGGGAACAAGTCTATGCTGCACGGCCCAGTTGTTCAATATTTCTTTGACAAAAGTGGAATGTAGTGCATGCCTGACTAAAGATTCCTTAAAATGTTTTAAATCTAATATATCTATTGGACTCCATGCCATTTCATCATAACTCTGAGCAGGCATACATCTGATAGAAACTGGAAAAGCTGATGGTGATGGTGGGATTCTGGTTGAGGGTGGGGGGGTGGTTTACTCTGTGGGAATATTTTTTCCAAAGACATTTTTTTCTGCTCTCCTCTTCCTGTAGTTTTTTTCAGCCTCTCTAGCTTCCTGTTTCTCTCCACTCCTAATACACCCATGGAGCAGGGTGGGGTGGCAATTGTGGGAAACACTCACTCTCAGTTACCAGGTTTTCCTCCTTTCTCTATGGCACAATTTGTTTTTTATTTGCTTCAACCTCTACCCTCAAATTTTCTATTTGTACTGCCAACTCTGCCATCTTTTCCAGAATGATAGAATTTACTGGCCCTTCCGGTTCTTGTATCTTATCGGTCTTTCTTCCAATCTTTTAAAATATGTTATACAGTAAAAAGACCAAGAAATAAAAAAGATCTCATCTGGGTATAAGAGTCTGTGATATTTACGTGCTCATTGGTGAGAGTGGGTGTTGAAGTCTTCCACTATTAATGTGTTGGGGTTCAATGTATGATTTAAACTTTAGTAATTTTTTCATGAGTGTAGGTGCCCTTACATTAGGGGTATAGATAATGAGAATTGATAGGTCATCTTCATGGATTTTCCTTTGATGAGAATAAAGTGTTCTTCCCCATCTCTTTTGATAAGTTTGGTTTAAAGTCTATTTTATTATCTATTGGAATGGCTACTCTGGCTTGATTCTTGGATCTGTTTGCTTGGAAAACCTTTTTCCAGCCCATTACCCTGTCTATGTTGTTGAGGTATGTTTCTTTTGTGCACCAGAATGATGGGTCCTGTTTTGGATCCACTCTGACAGCCTGTGTCTTTTTATTGGGGACTTATATCAGTTAATGTTCAGAGACATTAATGGCCAATGGTTCTTAATTCTTGTAATTTTGATGTTGATGGTGGTAATGTGTTATTCCCTTCTTTTTGTTTTGCTTGTGAAAAAATATTTATTTCCTGTACTTTCTTGCATGTAGTTACCCTCCTGGTGTTAGAGTTTTCCTTCTAGTATCCTCTGTATGGCTCGATTTGTGGAAAAATATTGTTTAAATTTGGCTTTGTCATAGAATATCTTGTTTTCTCCATCTATAGGGATTAAACATTTGTCAGGGTATAATAGTCTGGGCTGGCATCTATCTCCAGTATCTTAGGGTCTGCATAATATCTTCCTAGGCCCATCTGAATTTTAAAGTCTTGCTTGAGATGTCTAGTGTTATTCTAATAGATCTGCCTTTATATATTGGCTCTTATCCCTTGTGACTTTTAATATTCTTTCTTTGTTCTGTAGATTTAGTGTTTTGATTATTATATGGCAGGAGGATTTTCATTTTGGGGCCAATCTATTTGGTGTTCTGTAAGCTTCTTGTATGTTTATAGGCATCTTTATCTTTAGGTTAGGGAATTTTTCTTCTATGATTTTGTGGAAGATATTTTCTGGGCCTTTGAGCTGGTAATATTATCCTTCTTCTATTCCTATCATTCTTAGGTTTGGCCTTTTCATATTGTCCCAAATTTCCTGGATGTTCTGTGTTTGAAACTTTTTAGATTTATCATTTTCTTTGACTGATGTATCAATGTCTTCTGTAATATATTCTACTCCTCAGATTCTCTCTTCCATCTCTTGTACTCTGTTGGTGATGCTTATGTCTACAGTTCCTTTTTTCTTTCCTAGGATTCAATCCCAGGATTGGCTCAGTTAGTGTTTTCTTTATTGCTTCTATTTCCATTTTCAGGTCTTGAATAGTTTTATTAATTTACTTCTATTGTTTGTTTGTATTTTTCTGTATTTCTTTAAGAGAGTTCTTTTTTTTCTTTCATCTGCTTGATTGTATTTTCCTGTATTTCTTTGAGGGGTTTATTAGTTGTCTCTTTAAATGATTCCATCATCTTTATAACATTATGTTTAATGCCATTTTCTTGCTCTTCAGGTGTTTTAAAATATTCAGGTTTTGCTTTTGTTTTTCTTTTTTTGTAAGATAGTTAGGTTCTTGAGGTGCCATGTTACCCTGTGTGTGTGTGTGTGTGTGTGTGTGTGTGTGTGTGTGTGTGTTTGAGTGTATTTTTACATTGGCCTTTAGCCATCTGGTTGTCCCTGGTGTTTGCAGGCCTGGAGGTCCCTGATGGAAGTAGGCTTCTGGGATTGCAGGTAGGACTGGTAGGCCCTGATGGCTATAGACCTCTGGTGATCCCTGATGATGGCTGACTGCCTCTAGTAGCCCCTGCTTCCTGCGAATATCTGTGATTCTAGGAAGATCCGGGTCCTAGAAGATGGTGCAGTCAGGGAGGGGTTGGGGCAGACCTCATTAGTCAATAAAGACAATCTTATTGCTGTTCCCTATACTATTTCAAGAGTTTGGAAGCATAATCTATATCACAACTGAACCAAAAACATCTCAGAGGTTATGAATGAGGATTCCAGAGGAGGTGAACTCATCTTGATACAATTGAGCTAAAAGCAAAAACAAAAAGAGAACAAACAAATAAACAACTCTAGAGTACCAACCAATGAAAAACAACTTTCTACCTTTAGGCCTTAGGTTAGACTTTAGCTTGATTAGGTTGCATAGGGCTCACTGTCATATCACTAGAGTTGAATTTTACTGTGTGATCAGTGGCAGTGATGGTCAATTGACCATCATGAGTGCTGTAACTTCTTCTCAACTTGAGACAAGAAAAGGGCCTGGGAAAGCAGATTGTAGTCTTCAGGATCCTAGGCTCAGAGAGACTAGCCTTTGAGCATTGTAACTTGTACCAATATTTTGGAAGTGTGTGAGGCAGGAGAGTTGTTTCACATCCTGACAGATCCCGAAGTGGGTTTCCTATATGAGTGCCAGGTTCAAGAGAGAGATTTCACTTTGATCAAGAGCTACTCACACTCAAGGAATAATAATTTCTTTTGTTCAGTCTCATAATTAGGAAATATTATTCTTCCTCTGTCCTTTACATTGTTGTATTTATTTTGAATCTTTCACATTTCCTTTGCTGAGTTTCAATTCAGAGCTGTAATAGTAGATTATATTTTCCAAAAACCCGATCCAAATTCTGGTTTGTGTAGTCCATTGAATGGTTTTGATTGAATCCAATGATTTTTATCCAACTATGAAGTTTATGGTATAATATTACTCTCAAAAATTGTTCTTTGGATTTGAATAATCAGACTTGTAAATGTTCTTTAAAATGAATACAAGATTAAATGAAAATACATAACAGTTCTTTCTCTCTTTTATCCAGATTCAATAAAAAGTTCCCCAGAAATGTTACAATTTTAATGACTTTAAACTATTAGATATTTTACAATTAAAATTGCTTTAATCAAAAATTTAATGTTACAAAGTAGAATATATTATATATCTACTTCATATATACATATATTCATATATGTATGCATATATAGCTTCACATTGAAATGTGTTAAATGTGAAAATTTTCTTGGAATTTTAAGCATAATATGTCATAGTGCTAAATAGTAGTTTAAACTAAGCCTAACTAATAGCTTCTTAATTCTCTCTGTTATTTCTGTAAACAAGTTTAAACATATTATAGTATCTCATGTCTCAGTTTGTATATTCAATGAATAAAATGGCTTCATGGTGGTATTTTGAGGGCTAATTATATATTTATAAAGCAATTAAAGCAACTTTCGGAAGTACTTAATAACATGAAATATAGTTTAATTGCTTATATTGTATTATTGACACTGTGGGACTGTTAATTTGCTTGCTAAAGTTTTCAAAGTACTAGATAAAATACATAATTGTGATAGATGGAAACAAAGATTGTCATTAGGCTTACCCCTGAAACCTGTATTCAGGTCCGTTGAGAAATGTTTGGCTTTCATAATTCATTAAGCAGCCATTCTGTGACCTTCATTAGAGAATTTTTGAAGCACCAATATAAAGTATACTCATGGAAACCAATAGAATAATTAAATAAGCAGTTTGTGGGTTTGCCAGTTCTCTCTCTGACCACTCACTTCCATGACCAATGTGTTTCTATTTGTGTGTTGTCAATTCTCCTATTTTAAATCTTCTATTGTAAATTATTTCTTCCCTAGGCAAAACAATTGATATAATTTAAAACATGAGTGCAGATAGGCACTTTGAGGAGGATCCAGCAAATGAGAGCTCATAGTATTGATATTCAAGGAAATAATTAGTTAAATATTATGCCAATATGTAGTAGTTCAGGTTCTAGATAAAATTCCCTTAAGAAAATGAGGGCATTAAATATTTAAGATAGTGGTAAGAAAGGCTGCTCTTTCAGGAGAAAAAAAAAGAGTCAACAGGACAGCATGAAAGAAGAGAGAAAATTTGGGGGACCATAATATTTGAAAAAAGGATTTTATTTCTAAATGATAGCGTAAGTATCATTTCTTGTCCTCTTCTACAGTGTCCTTAAAAACAAAATAAAATTTGAGAAATTAGTTTTAAATAAACATTTAGTATACTTGTTTAAAGAATATATATTTCCCCTGGCAATAGGCAAAGAGACACGTTGTTGGTGGTGTTCTTTTATCAGTCAGAGGCAGAGCAGATGGCAGTCCTTTGTTGATCCTAGCTTGATGCCTGGTTTGGTGGCCAAAGCTGTCTTATGCCTAGGACTCATAAAAATTAAATCAAATCGATCTGCACACCATAGAGTGGGAGGAAGAAGGCAGACAGAGAGAGAGAGACCTGTAGACTACCATGAAATCCCTAGAGCTGCCATCCGGTGCAGAATACAGGCAGGTCATAGACACCTTCTTTCCTATGGGCCCTCCTGCAGTGTTTACAGCCTGCTGCTGAGAGACACTACACTGTGCAAGCATGTGGTGGTCATATGGAAGAGAAAGAGAAATAGAGCAGCTTGGGCATTATAAAAAGAAGTGGAACTGGACTAGTCTGTTGTGAGTGGCCAGCCTCTTGCCCTGGGGCCATGGTGAGGTCCCAGCCTGAGATGCTGCTGAGGGACATGTTTGAATCTGTAGCTATGCAGCAGCAGGGGTTAATGTCATATTACCACTAGAGAATATGGGAAAGTCCCTGGTTGGGACAGCCACAGGAGACCACATGGAAATCTAAGGGCTGTGTATATCTGCCCCCACCCCTCACTGGCTGCAGAGCTCTTGAGAACTGGCCTTATCTCTCACCAGCAGGGAAATCAGGTCCTGCGCCTCACCCAAGCAACACAGAGGAGCTGGTCCTAGTGGCAGGAGTGTGGGTGACCTGGCAGGAGTGGGAGAAAGCTAACCCCACCACTTGTCTTCCTTTGAGTGGATGATGCATCCCTCCCCAGCCCTCTTCCCATTGCTACTCCTGCAGTTGAGAAAGCTGCCCACAGGGTCATGAGCTTGGGAGAGCTAGCCCGGGCCCTCACCAGCTACAGCACTCAGGAGAGCAGGCCATACACCTCTCCTGAACAGCACAGCAGAGCTGACCCTGGTGGCAGGAGCACAGGTGAGCCAGTCCCAAGGATGAGAGTACAGGAGAGCTGGCCCTGCCATTGGTCTTGTGTGAGGTCCTCCTCCCCCAGCCACCTGCCATCGCCGGGAAAGCTGGCCCTGGGAGCATGAGAACTGAAGACCTAGCCCTCCCCCTTCATTGGCTGTAGCACTAGAGAGAGTGGGCCCTGAACCTCACTTAGGCAGCACAGTGAAGCTGGCCCTGGTGGTGAAGGCATGAGTGAGCCAGCCCCAAGGGTGTGAGAACAGGGAGAGCTGGCCCAGCCCCTCAAAGGCAGCAACACTTGGGAGAGTAGGCCCTTCACCTTGACTGGGTAGCACAGTGGAGCTGTCTCTGGAGGTGTGGGTGATGGTAAACTGATCTGAGGGCATGAAAACAAGAGAGCTGGCCCTGCCACTTGACTATGGCACCAGTGGGTGGCCAAGCTGGAACAGTGCTGGAGAGCTTGCCCTGGTAGTGTGAATAAGGGAGAGCAGTGGGCTAACCAGCTCAATTATCATCCAGGCCCTGATCCAGGACTCTGAATTGACCCACCCCAAAAATCTATATCATCTGCAAATGGTTGGGACGTGTGAAAGGGCCAGTTCTGCTGATCCAAACCCACAGGATCTCCATGACACAGGGCAACAACAGGATAACTGGGAGGAGTCCTGATGAAGATCTAATATTGATGGTGTCACAGAAGCCTGAACTTCGAACCACACCAATGACTCATTGCAATGAACATTTGGAAGTGACAATGTGTGGACAGAGACCGTACTGTGGGACACCCTGACATACTACAGCTTCCAGGATGAAATGTTTTCTCTGCCTTGTTTTTATTATTTGTTTTATTTGTGGGGGGTTGCAAGGGTAAAGGGTGGATATGAGGGAATGGGGAGATGACCAGGACTAGGGTCCCTGATGTGACACTCATGAAGTATCATTAAAAAGTTTTTAAAAAAATATGTAGAAAGCAGAGAAAATGCTAGAGGCTTGTCTGTACATAATAAATGAGTGAAGTGTGTGGAAATAACTTAGAAGAGAGAAAGGTAAATGATGTTAGGTACAGGACCAGGGGATGGTAATGGCACTCTGATATCATCTAAGCTAATAAGTTTGCACGTCAGAAAGTGAAGATGTTATTGGCAACAATGAAATACGAGTTGGTGAACTATGGAACTGAACAGAATATTTTTGTTGAAATTAGTTAAAGCAATAGTCAGCTTCTTGCTCCTACCACCAACGACATTGCCCCTGCTCCCTATACTCTTAGGAGTCTGTAAGTATATTCTGGAACATGACTAAAATCAAAATGCGTCAGAGATTATGGATGAGGAGCCCAGAGGAGGAAGAACTAGAAGTGTTGTCTTGACCACAATTGGATGAAGTAAAAGTCCAAAGACCGAAGTGGTGGAACGCAAAAAACAAAAACCTTTCTGCCTTTAGGCCTTAGCCAGACCTTCCACACAGGACCTTGGAAGGTATCAGTTATGAATTTCTCTGCTGCAACAAAAATACTGGGACCAGGGCAACTTTAAAAGAAAGTGGTAAATTGAGTTTGTGGTTTCAGAGAGCTAGGGTCCAATGGCGGTAGAGCAAAGCCATAGTCGTTAGCTGAGAGCGTCCATTTGATCCATAAAC
Organism: Acomys percivali; assembly: GCA_907169655.1. NCBI lineage: Eukaryota > Metazoa > Chordata > Mammalia > Rodentia > Muridae > Acomys > Acomys percivali. Next base: position 15,352,206 of record OU015742.1, on the reverse strand, counting down.
AGAAGACAGAGAACACAACGGGAATGACTCCAAACGTTAGAAACCTCAAGGTCTGCCCCCCCGCCCAGGGATATCACTTCTGACAAGGCCACACTTCCAAAACTTCCCAAACAGTTCCACCAAGTCTGTTCTTGCTCACAGCATGACAAGAACAGACAGATTCAGGAGTTGGTTGACCATCCTGTCACCTACTACATTTTGAATGTCTGGCATCCAGATCTATGAGAGAATGAGTTTCTGGTTTTTTTTTTTGGACCCAACTGGAGGCTGAAGTTATTTGTAACAGCTGCCCCGGGAAACAGACACAGAAAAACTGCACAATACGTTCATTGGATACCAAGTAGGTGGTGCTGAGCAGTCCCCCAGTGCAAGAGACCCAGGAAACATTCCACAAGGGAGATATTGGTCCAATTGAGTTTTAGAAAATAGGATTTAAAAGTACCCAAGAAGAAGACAGAGCACATGGGACTGGAGAGGTGGCTCAGTGGGTAAGAGCACTGGCTGCTCTTCCAGAGGTCTTGAGTTCAATCCCCAGCAATCACATGGTAGCTCACAACCATCTATAATGAGATCTAATGCCCTCTTCTGGCCTGCAGGTGAACATGGAGGCAGAGTACTGTATACATAGTAAATAAATAAATCTTGAAGAAAAAAAAAAGAGCACAAACAAACACAAAAATGAGATGTTCAGGGGCTTTAGGCAGCAAAGGCGACAGCAGTGGCCACAAGATGGAGAAATGTGAAAGAATTCTAGACAGCAAGTGTGGGTGAAGAGGCCTCACCTGAAATACCAACGTGCGGTGCGTGACCGTGGTGTAATGGACTGTGACTGTGCTGGGGGGGGGTATGTGATGGGACACAATAATATGGAACCTTACAAAGACAAGTCCGGGAATTGGGCTGCTAGTGAGCAGAGTTCTGTGGTTGTCTTGCAAGGCAGAAGAGGTGATGGCTCATGGCCCACTGGCAGGTACGGAAGGTCTAAAGGCAGAAAAGCCTCTAGAAGAAGAATCAGGGTGAGAGATATTGGCTGGATGCGAGGGAAGGAGGGGAAGAAAGTATGGGGTGACTTGAAATCTATATAAAGTCCAGGGTGGAGAAAGTGACAGTGAGAAGAAAAAAAAAAAATGCCTGTGGGAGGGAGACCATCATGCAAGCCTGGAGTAGTCTGTGGACACTTCCTCCATGCTCTGAGATAAGCATGAGACTGGCATGCTGAACAGAGAGTGTGTGCAACGCACGGGTGACCTTGACTGCTGCCCCTTCACCAGTGTCAGCTTTCTTATCTGCAAGGGTTGCAAAGCCAGGTGTTTGTAATGCTATCATCTCATCGAGCTCCTGTGATTTCCGGAGATGTCTGCGAACGCACTTACAGAGAGCCTTTCACTAATTTTCTTACGATGTGAAGGTGAGGTCATTTGTAATGGCCTCTTGAGGAAATGATCACCTTCTGGTCAAATGGACGGTGAGTGCCACATGTCTGGAATCCTGAGAGGCAGCAGTATTGCAAGGTCAGATCTGAGAATCCTCAGCAACTTGGCAGAGAAAACACTCACCTGAAATCCTGAAGGCAAAGAGGTGGAAAATGCTGATTCAGAGACACTGGAGTACCAGCTCTTTAGGTGTAGCTAGAGGTAAGAAGTGCAATATGAAAAGAGAGATGTGGAAAGACCTATGGGAAGGGTTAAAGGTAGACAATGCATGAGACATTGTTGGAAGCCATATTATTTCAGAAGCCAGGCTTTCCTTGGGTTTTGGTTTTTAAGGACAGCTCAGTACCTCTTGTAGCTTTGTGCTGAGTGTTCAGGAAATCCACATAACAAAGTTAGCAAGTTTACTGAAGTACAGTTCAATGGCACGCAGCCAGTACTTTCACAGTATTGGGCAATCATCGCCTCTGCCTCGTTCCAAAACATTGCGTCACTCCTCTAAGAACTCTGTGCTCCCTGAGCAGCCATGCCTTCTCTTCCCTCCCCAGCACCTGGCAACTAACAGCTTTCTTTCTGTCTCTATAGACATATCTAGATATAGACCCCCTTACAGAACAAAGAACAGTTATTCAAAGACATAGGATTCAAGGCTAGTTTCAAATGGGCAGATCTTAACGGGGTGAGGCTGCAGGTCGGTTCACAGCAGGAGCCATGCCACACATGATAGGTGGCCTCAGCCCAGATGGATTCATTAAGGCTGGCTTTTGTTTTGTACCTTAGTTCCAACTGCTCTTAATTGCAAACACAATCAGAGGATGGCAATGGTTTCTATAAATCAGCTGAGTGCACATGGAAGGTGAGCTTGGGGTGAGCAGTAGACAAACTTAGGGAAGAGCAGCGATTAATCTAAACCTCATTGCTTGCACCGTGCCTTTTTTTTTTTTTTTAATAAACTGTTTTATAATTGGGGAAATTTTGCCCTTAAGTGAGTACTATTTGTAAATAATCCTCTCTAATTGAAGGCTTAAAATGTCTGGGCAAAACCAAAAATGACTCCCTGCCCAAGGTTTAGTAACAGTTTAGGTATTCAAATGGGAGCAGCCTGAAGAGCTGTGCCTGGGTTTGATCTCTGTAAACCTGTAATTACTCATCTCCCCAGCTAGACTTTCTCTGAGCTAAGCGAGGACCCAAAGTGCGTTAATTACCTACTGATGACTCAAGATAAACAAAAACCTTACGACTTATCATCTTTGTTTGAAATAGTGCATGTTGCAGGCTGAAAATAAGTCCCTTTTTGTGGTGTTTTGGCCTCACATGTCAGATCTCCACATCCATTGCCTGTGTCAAACTTTTAAAATCTGCGCATAATACAAATTAAGCTCCATGTGCTTAGTGGAGTATTGGGAAATGCTGGTTTTACAGGTGTATTAGAGAAAACCACAGATCCAAATTTCTGAGTGCCAACAAGCATAATGCATATTGTATGCAGGGACTATTGATTTACTACTAAAGCAATAAAAAACAGTTACCAGTGCCTGGGAATATTTTGGTTGTTGACAGCAGTCACTCTTTTCTGTTCTCCGGCCTGTTTTACACACCTTCTTTCTTCTAGAACTCATGCCTCATTTGAAGCCTACACCAAGGGAAGACAAATCACCTTTCTAAGCCTTAGTGATGGTGCACAAGTCTTTATTAGCTTTAGTATGGAGGAGATTTTATCCAAATCAAAAGTTCCTGAGCATGCTGGTGGGGTCTGGCTGTCATGGAGAATGCTCCTGCTCAGGTGGGCCCACTGTTTGCAGGACACTGCCTAAAATTATCGCCTGGAGGGTAATGCAAAGTGTGACGCGCATAGAAATTCCAATATCGATCCAGGAAATGGATACAACTAACAGGAAATCTTCACTTTGAAACTCCACTGCCTTCAGGAACTGCTGATACATTGGGTGCCTTGCTGAACATAGCATGTAAAGCACAGACCCTGCAGAGGTGGCCTTGGATCTCAGCAGGAATTCAGGACTTGTAGCCAAACCAGTATGCAAGACGAGCAAGGCACTAACTGATGTGTTCAAACACAGCTTGGGCTATGCAAATTGTGATAACATTACTGGAGCCAGGGAAGTACACCCAGTTCTTGGAGTCTGGGAAGGATAGTGGGGAAGGGTTTGGGATTGGACAGCAAGGAGGAGGGTGGGATAGCTCTGTGCACAGAAAGTGGACCAAAGTGGCTAAAGAGGATAGTTCTTCAGGTGACCATAGTGGCCGAGGGAAGAGTTGAGATATATTACAGAATGTTTGGCACCAGGATGGGATTAGACAACTCATTTTGCTGTAGAAAATTGGTATAAGTGATGAAGGCTGGTATAAGTGATGGAGCTATGAGGGTGATAGCAGAATAAAGGGTTCCTTCTGGGTGAAATTATAAAGAGAAAACAAATATGTACAGCATGCTTAGCAGACTCAGCAATGACAAACCTGCCCTGGATTGAGGGGCACTGACAAACTGAGATGGGATCTTTGAAGAATTATTTGAATGATTGAAACATTTTGAAGGAAATAGTTATAGGACCCAGGACCTTGTAAGCTGCTGAGAATGGTGTGTGCATAAGTTCAGGCCAATTCTGGGACTGTGAGCTTAGGTTATCTAAAGACCAAAAATAAGAAACACTGAAGAGGCAACTGAGTTAGAGAGATCAGTTGCAGGCATGTTGAGAACCATATTGACATGCATGTCTGGTGCTTTGGGGAATGTAGGGTGGAAATTTACAGGAGAAAAAAAGTGAAGTGCCCTAAGCCCACTGAAATGTGTTTGCAGAAATTATAAAAGTTAGGATGATTTCTGAGAAAGATAAAAAGGAGGAAGAGGGGAATGGAAGGAGAGAGGGAACGGTGAATAATAGAGACATAATAGAGACACCATTGTTTTGTTTTGTTTTTTTTTTTCCCTGTTCAGCTGTGGAAGCAAACCAGGCCTAAAGGCAAGGGAGATGCCTGGAGTAAGGGGGAGACCAAGTCCCTTGCTTCAAGTAAAAATTATTTCATTGAGGATTGAGGAAAAGTCATTGAATTCCTCGATTAAACAGATGTGAAATGCAAGTGAGAAGCAGATTGAAATAAATGACCTGTAAATGCAAAGGGATGAATGATGTTTATGTGATATTGAAGCCATTAAATATAAATGATTCTACGAGGAAAGAAAAGTCAAAGTAAAGAAGGAAATAAGGCACTTGTTTAGCTAAAATAGCAGCATCTGAGGTATGCTTTATCTTTTTATTTTTAGGTAAAAGATGTGAAATTGTTTTAGGTATCAGAGAAATAATTTTAAAGGAGCTAAAAAGATACTAGTAGGATGTGTCTTATCCCAGGAGATTAGTTATCATGTTGAGACAGCTCAGCCGGCAAAAGCCCTTGCTACCAAACCAGACACCGAGGTCAGTCCTCCATTCCACATGGTAAAATGAACAAACCACGACAAACAGGTTGTCTTCACACATACACACAGACACACACACGCAACTGCATGAGTCCACACACACCCATATCCACACAAACAGACAACCAAATCCACACACAGACATCTATATAGACATCTACAACACACAGACACACAGATACACACACACACTGATATCTGCACAAATCCACACACATCCACATAGACAGCCATACACACACAAACACACACGCACACATACACACATGCCCTTTTTAAAAAAGATTATTTTGTTAAAAAGGTGGATATAGATTCTACTCAGTTCAGTACAGTGGGTAATTAAAGAGAGTGGTTATGACTCCAAGGAGAAACTGATACGTTTGGAAGAAGGAACTGAATAACCACAGAAAGAAAATATTCTTGGGCATTTAGAAAGCATGATTATCTGTTGCCACTGAAATGTGGGGAAATTTAATGCCTGGGAGTTCTGTATACATTTTAGAATACTCATTTAAATAAGGGGTTTTCCCTCTTCCTTCTCGTAGTCCTCTGTGGCTTGTCTCTGGCTGCTTGAAACAAACTTCTTTGAGAATGATTTTTAAGAGCATTCATCCACAGCACTGATGGAGCCGTGACAAACCAGCAATGGCTGTGCAAGCCGGGGCTGGCTCCCTATGCCAGGTAATATGAACGTCTCTGAGCCAGGCTCAGAGAATGGAGGATCCCACTCCTTAGCAGACACCGGGAGACTTTGTCTCTTCGGGGACATGGGGGCGGGCATTGAAAGTGAACCCAGCGGAAAATGAAGGTGTGAGAAATCTAAGGTGTTATTTACTCAGAAAGTGGGCACATCACTGAAAAGATTGCTAGGAATGCTGATTCCCAGGCCCCACCCTACCTAATACTAACTCCTCCTGAGCACCATGTTCTCCAACATGGTTTTTGTGAAAGGCATGGTGAAGATTTACAATCAGAGCATCAGAACATCACGGAGGTTTGATATGTGGACATAGGAGTCCCAGAAATGACAAAGGTCCCTTAAGGATTAGGTTGGTGGCTTATGTTACAGTTCCCAGAAAAGCTACATTCCAAACCCCAGGAACTTGTTGGACACATGTGATATACTGAGTCAAACCTTCTGGACCAGGAGCCAGGGCACAGGCTCAGTCAGCTCAACAGAGGAGTCCCAGGTATCCTGAAATGTCAGAGTCAGATTACAACCTGAGCAACACAGATAGTGTCTGCTGACCCAGGTCGTGGGCAGGTGGAAAAGGTAAAGAAATAAAAAGCAAATTAAACGTTTTCAGTTCAGAGGTTGCTTGAGGTATATTTCAAGTTCAGAAATGAAGAAAAAATGGAATAAGAAGACTCAGCAACAGTGTTGTGTACTCGCAAGAGTTTCCGTGCGTTACCTAAGTCGGAGGACAATGGCTCTTTGACGCAGCCGACTCAGTCCACGGAGAGGAATTCTCATCAACTGGTAAGCAAGGTGTTTATTCCAGGGGTTGCAGAGTTGAAAAGAAACTAGATCGGAACAAGGGTAAATGTACAACAAAGCGCCATTTTCAAATAGATAATGAACTACAAAGTAAGCGTTTTAAGGCTAATGACAGATAATCATGACTCCGTTATCAAAGCGGCAAGCCACTTAGAAAGCGGCTTACCTGTGTGCCTCGTTATCTCCCACATCCGAAAGCCAGTTCATTGTGTTATTTGAGCAAACCTTCCGCAGTTCTAACTCCCCTTCATCTTCTGATTGGGTTCTTCTTCACTTCAGAGGTAGCCGAAGCAGAGCTGACCGGCGGGGATGTCTTGAAACTTGCTACCAGTAAGAAGCAGCTTGCAGATTCTCCCTCTGCCCTCTGTGACCATGGCCTGTCCCATCCAGCAGCCCCTCGCCAAGTGAAGGGATTGAAATTTCAACCAAGAGAAGCGGAATAGTATTAAATTCTCCAAGACTCCATTCGCTTTCCTCATGACTCCCTGGGGTATCCCGACCTCCACGCTAGGCAGCAAGGTTCAGACGCCTTTCCCTGTCAGCACAGGAGGTTCTGTAGAGGGGACTTGAGCTTTTGATGTCAGAGTCTTGATACAGGTTTTGCCAGAACAGGGCTGAACAAGGACATGCTCTTCAGAGGGTGCTCACACCACATCTGTGGAGAGTTAAGCTAGGGCCTGGCCTCTATCGGCGCGCCTTCCTCTAAACACAAGTCCCCTAACTACCCCCTTCACCAAAAACGGGGACTTCCAAGAAGACCAGGTGATCAGTATGGCGTGTTAACTTTCTTCTTTATTTTGGTCATGGTGGCAGAAGGCGAAGATAATCACCCAGGAAGACAAGGTGACGTCGGCTAATGTCTGAGCCTTCTTCGGAGTTTGATTTACACAGTGTTGCTCTGGTATGCCAAGGCTGTCATCAAGAAGGTAGCTCCACTTACTATGTATTCATTTGTTTAGTTCGGTCCTTGCCGGAAACCATACAAGACAATCTACTATAAACAGTGAGTCCGGTGAACAGGCAGAGGAGGTTGGCGCTCAAGTGGCGCTGCATTTTCAGACTTGGTTTGAGGTCCTTGTAAGTTGTTGTTGTTGTTACTACCATCATTTTATTTTGAGTCAAGACCTCACCTTGCAAGCTGGCCTCAAACACACAATCATTCTATGTCAGGCCCTCAAGTGATAGGAATATGGGCGTGAGTCTCTAAGGTTGGCTTAATATTCTGGCATTTTATCATGCCTTTTGTGAGCCATGCTAGAAAAAGAACAGTATGATTATTTTTGGATCTCTTTGGGGAGAAGTGGCAGGAACCTTTCCTCTTGACTGGATCAAGCACACGGGACAAAAAGTAAGAGAAAAACAAGCAAACAAACAAACCCAGATCACAACAAATCATTGATCTGAGGCTCAGAACAGTTGCCATTTTAGGGCAAGGTAATCTGACCTAAGGTAAGAAGCCGAACTAGCAAGAAGGCCTCGGGAAAATTTTGAATCTCATAATGGGGTAGAGGTATAGATCTCAGGGTTTAAATATGTGTGTCTGGTGTTTGGATTGCATAACAGAAATTCAGTTCTTACCCTCAGAGATAAGTCTTTCAGCTAGAGTAATACCAAACTTAGCATGAGTGTGTATAAATCTGTGAATGACCCAAAGGTAGGTAGATAATATTACTCTGTGTGTGTGTGTGTGTATGTGTGTGTGTGTGCATATGTGTGTTAAGGTTTTCTAAGGACCCTGCCTTGAGAGATCCATCAGTTGTTTATGGGTGTGAAGTTTATGGTCCTTCTCATTTGGTATTGTTCCATGGGAAAACAAAACTATCTATGTGTCCCATCTCTACATTTTTTTTCCTCTCTCATGTCCCAAGGAGATGAATGTTTTACACCTTTTTGCTGAGACTTCTGACATCTTCCACAAGAGTCTCTGTGGAAATCAGACAAGACTTTATTGGACAATTAGTCGCATATAATTGTCCAAATTATACAGTTAGTATTGATATTCTTCCTATAAGTTCAGTGTGACATTTGTTATCTGAGTCTGGACTCAGAGTAGAAAGGTGTCTCTTTTACCCCAAATGGCCCTCTGTGTCCTACCAGTTAAACATCTGTAGCAATTGTAGCCAAGCAAGAGACCACTTTTCTGAAAGTTTTTCCCAAGACATTTCTCAGCATCTCTTTGGGACATGGAGATCTATGATTCTTCTTTTCTTCTTAATGATTAGTCAATTTATAAAAAAATAAGGAGTTGATACAGTACAGAGAGTCATTGAATAATAGTCTAGTCACTTTATTTCCTTTATTAATATTTTATCTCAGGTCAAAACCAGTGGGAGACCAAGCATGGATAGAGTTCTTTTTGATGACTTTGCACATAGTCTTTGGAACTTCTGGCCTCCAGGTGAAAAACTCCTAGGTGAAACATCATTGCACTGTTAAACAACGTAGAGTTAGAATTTAGGAAGACTTCAAACATCTTTCTATTTTCCCAAGTTAAACATTTACTTGGGTTTATTTTCCAGTGTTCTGCTTCTCCTGTTGACAATGAGTTCATGAAAGGTAATTAGATAAACTTATCCATGCTAATGTGGTAGCTCGCTAATCTATTACTCTGGATCAATAAGCCTTACCGTAGTCATATGATTCAGTCACGTGTCCATGTTAGCTGGATATGTTTAGAACTACTGGCAAGAAAAAATTCTACCACCAGTCCAGGGAAAGAGGAAGGAGTGACTTTACAGAGTCTGTGCACGTGTGTGTACTATATTACACAGCAAATATATAATGAATATGTCTTGAATTAGAATCGTCCATCTCACTTTTGTTTCACACCTAAAGTTCATGCTTTTATGTTGCACGCAAGGAATCATAACACTGTACTATAAAGAAGAAAGATAAAAGAAAAGATCTTGATAGCAGAACCTAAAATGCCCATGAACTCCAAACCCCACGGCTCTAAGTGTCCTGAGTGGAAACAGTTCAGATGGTGCACACCTGGCTGCAAAGATTCCTGCTCTCAGATGCTATTCTTCTTAGAGATCATGAGAGTCAGGACAAGACTTTTGTCTCAGAACACATCTGTTTCTCCGATTGCTCTTCTTCCAGTGAAGCCAGGTAGACTTTTTCCAGGCCACATGTGTGCCCACCACAGGTCTGTGGTGGTGTGAATGTACCTTTATTTAGTGAAAATCCCATATTATTGCCACCATCATAACTATAGAGATGTGAAATCCACTGTTCTTAGCGTCATAACTCTGCTTCTCACCACACCAAAAATAAAAGCTATTCCTGAAACATTTTATGTGTAAAGGTTCCTTTCCCCTGACACTTGGGTTCCCTTGGGCAATGACTTCCTTGCTCCTGCGTACTTCAGCCACTCTGCCAAGTGGGTAGTAAACACACTCAGGAACCTTTGTAATGCTGGTTATTGTGCACGCAGCCACCTCTCTCCCGAGTCTCTCTCTGTTTCTCGTTTTCATTTATTTCGTAGAAATTGACACCACTCAAGCACTACTAAATCATTCTCTTCATTACGTTACTACTTTGAAAATTATTATGGTGACTTTCATGAGACACAAATTGAATCATTTTCAAGTGTTCAGTTCTGTGGCATCTACTAGATTTAGAATGATGTTGTAATGATCACATATGTCTAGTTCCACGATATATCCATCCCATGCAAGTAAAATCTTTAGATGTTAAGTTTTTTTCCCCACTATCTCTCCTTTCCAGTTCCTGGAAAGAATTCAGTGCAAGTCGACTATGAAATTTAAGTATCTCATCTGGTGGCCAGCTAGTCTTCTTTTATGTTCACACATCTGGGCTTTTAAATTTTTCCTTGAAAAGTATTTGGCAGAAACAATCATGTCAGTCTGTGTCTGTGCCCATGGGTTTATCTATTTTGGGTGAATAACTGGGCTATGCGTTATATGGCTGTGTGTGTGTGTGTGTGTGTGTGTGTGTGTGTGTGTGTGTGTTCAGCTTCTTTCACTTAGCAGCAGTGGTATAGAGGTTCATGTTGAATGGGTCAAGATTTCATTTTCTTTAAAACTTTATGGATCTTTCATCTAGTTCCCAGTATCTCTAGTAGTGGAATTTGGTGATCTCATGGTAATTTTAGGTTCACATTTTGAGCAACAGCCAACTGTGTCCTGGTTGATGAAACACTGTATATTTATTTCCATTGACACTCTTAGAGGCCACTGATCTCCCCCTTTCACTACCAGTTGTTACTTGTTTTTAATGATTATTTTGAAAGCCATCTAGAGGTATATGAGATACTTCATTGTGCTTGTAACTTGCAGCTTCCTATAAAATTTCTTCTTTGGAGAAGACCAAATCTTTGCTCATTTTTCAGTTGAGTTTCTTTTTCATCTATTCATTCATCTACCCACCCACACATACATACATACATAATACAAAATACACACACAATACATACATACATATATGCATATACACATATATGTACGTGTATATACATACATACTCTGGTTCCTTATAGAATATGGACTATATATTTTTTACAACTCACTTTCTGGGGGAAGTTTTTGTTGCTTTCTCGATGACTGTATGACACTGAGTTATGGTTCCTTGATGTATTAAGTATGAGATTATTTTGTAAAATTATTCAGCCCCTCTTATCTGACATAGGGAAATAAATGTTTTTAGTAATGTTCTCCCAAGGTTCAGTATGATTATTCCACATCAAAGACATGTGCATATTTGTGGAATTATTTATGGAGTAATAAAAATATTATCTGGGACCATGTCAGTTTGGTCTTAAGCCATTCACCTGTTACCACGAAGGCTTTTTACTGACAAAATAAACAGTCTCCATATTTCATGATTTTACTCTGAACTCTGAATCATTGTAGGATTTTTTAGGTCTGAGTGAGTGACTTGTGATTAGATAGAATGAACTAGACAAATAAAGGGAGATTATTGGATATATGATAAAATGAAAGAATAAACTGTTTAAAGTTAAGTTTAAGGAGATAGACATTAATCAAAAACACTTAGAGAGATTGTCACTTTCTGATAACAATGTGAAACTCTTTCCCTGTGGGTGTAAGATACTATAAAGCTGACAGAAAACCCAGAGAAGTAATAGTTTACAAAACTACCCTTTGCATCTATTTTAATTGTCCTCTAGCTGTGATGCCTTCAGGATGAGGTAAAAAAAAGGATAGAGATTGAATGAAAAGACAAGAAACTTGGAAAATACATGCAGTGGCATGTGGATAAATGGCTGTGATCATAGAGTCAGGGATATTGTGAAAGGCAGGAGGAAGGACCAAACACTAAGCAAAGTAAATCAACACAGTACTTCCTCCTTACTTCTAATGTGGAGAGGGAGCAGAGAAATGTGGGAAATAATGTGTGATAATATTGATAAATAGGCCTCCAGGCAACATAGTTGGTATAAGGAGAGTTCTTGTAGAAGGGAGGAAGGGAGAGAAAGAAAGGAGTCAGGAGCATCCTAGGGGGACAAAGGGAAAGAAGCAGAGGAAGTGACAGAGAGAGCTGGCAGAGGTGGCAGGAGAGTTATAGGCTGCATGACTGGTGCAGGTGATGAACCTAGGTGGTGACATAGGACATTGTCAGGACCCTAATGATCCCTGAGGGCAGTCCAATTGAGTTGCCTGCATACTAACATGCCATGTGTTTCCTAAGTGTTCGGTGTAAGCCTTCTACACATGGCTTGGCTGTGTGGATCTCCCTTTCCATTCTGTATTACTGTGTGACACTCACTAGTGACATCCTACCTCCTGAGACATTTCTCCTCCTGAGAATCCTGAGATGCTACTGAAAACAAAATGAGGAATGTGGGAACCCTCATTTTTCTTGCCTTTACAACTCATGTTAGACAAGGACGGAATGTCTCCAGTTGTGCCTTGCACTTCCGTTAGACTTGCCCTGCCATCCTTGCATTTTCCCAGTACTCTATGACTCCTTCTATGCAGTTAAATGCCACCCTATTTTGCCTGCCTCTGCTATATCTCTTTAATAACTTACTCATAGGGCTCAGTGTAAAGACTAAGAAGTCTTTTGTAGCAATGTGTTGAGGCACAAACCTTAAATTCCAACAGTTGGGATGCTGAGGCAGGGGAATTTTTCTAAGTTGGAGGACAGCCTGAGCTGTTGAGTTACAAATAATCTCAGGTTATAGAAGGCAACTTTATCTTACCCTCCTCCATCACCTACAAGGTACTAGTGGTTTGTAATGAGTCTTCTTACAAGGCTGAAGGGTTTAAGCACACACAGACAATTCTAACACAAGACCACTAATTCTAATATTGATTTGGCTTAAGAAGGTATGGTCACAGTGACAGTATTCCTCATGTTGAAAAGATATAGGGGATTTGTTAATGCTAACAGCCAAGTGATTCTAAATGTTCTGTGATCAAGTACATATCTATTTCTTTATCCACTCATTACAACATATTTCAAATTTAATGTTAAATTTTGGTTTCATTGTAGATTTACACATTTTGTAGGAAATAATGCAAAGAGGTACTGTTTTTTTTATCTAGTTCTTTTCAGTAGTAATAAAACAGTTCATGGGTAGAGACTAGCTTGTGCTGGCTGTAAACGTGTTTTTGTTTTGATCCCAAGTGTGGAATTCACCACTTTTCTCTCTTATCTAGGATAGGTGGGTTGGAAGGGAGGTATAAACATTATAGAACCCCAAATAAAGTAGGTTTTAAAAAGTTCAAAGCCTACACTAGCTCCTTTCTCCAACTGGGTTAAATTCCTTGGCCTCTGTCTAACAAAGGAGGTGACATACAAACAAAGGGGATCAAGGGTAACATTACCTGCTATGGGGGAGTAACAATTTGAATAGAAAGCAAGAAATGGAGGCCCTCATTAACAGTAGGATGCTGAATGAGAGAGTCCTGCCTCTCTGTCTTCAATACAACTTGGTTAAAGATCCTGGAGGGTCTTGGGGTGCCCTCTCAGAGAAGACCCTTACAAACCAAGTCTGAGGGTCATGGACAGGAGAGGCAGAAGCAGCAGGCCTCCCATTGCCATCTGGTTTCAAAGACTGGAGCAGCACATCCTGGTGGCTGAAGCAGGAATGAGCGACCTCTTCTATCTTTGGTCAAATACTAGAGGCTGTTCATGTGAGCTCCTGCACAGAGCAGAAGGCTCAGGCATGCAACACTGGCAAAGCTATCTTCTGTGAGTTTCCTCTTGGAGCAGAGAGATCTCAGAGGCCAGGAGCTGGGCTCAGGAATCTTTCTTATCTTCCTCCTTGGTGGAGTTTTATGATAAAAGTGTGTGGAAGCCTCAAGATGATGAAAGGCATTGAGAACAAGCTGGTCCCTGATTGGCTGAATATGTATATGCAAATAAGGTGAAAGATGGGGCCAATCAGGGAAGAGCTGTTGCCCAAGTTTAAAGTTTTTGGCTGTTCCCTTTGTTGTGGTAAACTCACAGGCTTCCATTTGCTGTATCTATTCCTTGGGTCTCTGGCTGTTAACGCTATCTAGCAGGGGTTTTCCTGAGGACATTAAAAAAAACTATTTGTTTTATTTGGGCTGCTGTGGCTACTCCATTGAGGGCTGTCAGCAGTCTACTCTGTGACCTCAGGTCTTGAGTTTTCCACCTAGCAGAGATCCACACTAAGATCAGGAAGCTCTGCCGTAAGAACCTCTCCCACCCTGTGGTTAAATTTTTACAAAGCTAGGAAACAGCATTATAACTAGCATACCTATTCTGGCCCAAACACTGAATTTCTTTAGACTTCCATTATATTGTGAGATCTGTGCTTGGATTCCAGGAAAGGAAGAGGTAGAGTCACTGGAGGCTGCTAGGTAGAAGATGTTTTTAGGGCTCAAAGGCAGATAAAACATTTACTCACTTCAGATGAAGACAACTTTGCAGGCAGGCCAGATAGTCACCCAGGCACACACTAGAAAACACTGGCTATACAAAGGCAGGAGCAGCACAGGCCGCTTGGTGGTAAGCACACTGGACTATAGACAAACACAGAGGCAGAATGGTGAAGGCAAAATCAAAGACATAGGCCTCTGACTCAAGGCCATGTTTATACAGAATCACTCCAAAATGGCATTCTGCCAAAAATAGCTATATAACAGGGTATATTACTGTTTGCTTTGGGGGTTTTCTGGACATCTGGTATCAGTCATTTGGAGCTTACTGGATGTCCAGTGTGAGCCATGTTTAAACTAACTTGTATTGGATATCCATATCAACACCATGTTGTGTAAACATAAATTGGACATCAGGCTTTCTTTCCCAACATTCTTGTAAATAATGTATAGTCACAGATATATGTACATATTCACATAGGGCTACATACATACTTACATCTGTGCTATTTTACACATCTATAGGCTTGAATATTCACAGCCATATCAAGATACAGTGCCACACTATTTCTCACACAATTAATGGTCTTGGGCTATCAGTTTTACATTTTGTGAAGCAGGCCAGGTTTATGTGAAGTCTTTGCTTGTCCTGTCTTGTGGTCCTGAGTGCTGAGGTTGCTTGTGTGCCCCACTGTCCAGCTTGTTTCTTCAGGCATAGCCAGTTCCTTCTGATGTAGATCTTCATCTTCACTAAAGTAAGCATTATGCTACAAGGCACCTCACAGTAACCCAAATTTAAAATATGTTGGATTTTTTTTGTTGTTGTTGTTGATCTGGTTCCATATATATTTTGCTTGTTTATTTTGAGAAATGATCCCATAAATTATGGGCTAGCTTCAACTCCTTCTGTAGTTAGGATGACTTTGAACTTCTCAAACCCTGCTAGGCAAGCATTCTCCAGCTGAGCTATAGGTCAAGCCTAGTTCCACATGCTTTTAAATACTTGGAAATTTTTTTAATTTAGAAGTCTGTGATTCAATTTACATGTTTATTAATTTTCACATCATCCTGTTACTTATAATCTGCCCTGAAATATTATCTATATGACTTTACTATCTTTTGAATCCCTTGATCAACATACAATATATGGCCAAGGATTATGGAGTGTCTTAGTGACTGTCTAATCTGTGCTTTATGAGGTGTTTGCTCTAATTGTTGGGTGGATTAGCCCCCATATAGCATTTAGACCCTGCTGGCAGTTTTAGTGTTTCATTTCTTGCCTGTCCTTGAGTTTTCTTCAGCATGTAGTTTTACCACTTTGAAAAATGGGCTATTGAGGTTTCTAATAGGAAGTGTGAGTGTGTCTATTTTTGTTTTGTCTCCACTAGTTTTTAATGGCCATATTTTAAAACTATCCTTTTGCAAATACACACACTTGAGGAATCGCACCGCACCCCCGACCCAACCGCTCAATCCTGCTATCATTGTGTAATTTCTGTCATCGCTGTAATTATCTTTGCTCTAAAGTTTGTTAAACAATACTTGTTGACTCACCACCACTTTTACAAATGTTATTTCAAGATATATCCCTTTTCATCCTTTCACCTCTGACAGACTTTGAAGTGAATGGTTTTAGGGATAGATTTTCCTACTTCATTATTGTGTGGGCACTGAACCTAGGGCCTTGATCATTAATCTTAATTGCATTTACTCTACTCTGTCAATGCCTGACTTGTGTGTGGTGTGTTTATGATGTGCTTCTGTGTGTGTTGTGTGCATGTGGGGGTGTGTGCAGTAATATATGCGTATGTGAACGCCCACAGCTGGCCAGTGGTGCGACCAAGACTGAAATCCAAGCATTCTATTTCTGTGCAGTGAATAAACAACATCTTTAAATCAGTCACTTACTATTTTAGAGCTTTTTCCACAGCTATGACATACGTGGATTGAAACTAACAAGTCAAGAACCCATTTCTAATGATTGCAGAAGCACTACTCCTGAGCCAAGGATCCAAATGTAAGACCATGGAAAATGAAGGAAGCCAACTTCTGAGCAGAGATGAGGAGGACAAATTACACTCCCTCTGTTGGAGATAGGCTTAAAAAAAAAAAAAGAACTAAATTGTAATATTGCATGTAAGTTGCCTAACTCAATATTAGTGGGAATTTCAGAAAACTTTATCCAGAATATTTGGTTTTGAAGCAGATTCTTCCTTCTAAAAACCTCAAACTTGTTCTGTTTAACAGAGGGCTTGGAAATCAAAGGAAAACCCATCTAAATTACAGCACAACCCAAACAAAGACACATTTCAGTTCCTTCTGTTTCCAAATTCTAATTCTCAAAAAAGAAGAGATGCCACATGCTGATAGCTCATAGCATGGTTTTGGAACTCCAGAGAGCCAGGTTACTCATCTGTTAAGGCTTTTTATTAGAAGTCAAGGAACATCTTTAAAATTAGCCTTTGTAAAATTACAATATAAAAAGCAGTCCGTGCATTTTTGTTATTTAAGAATAATGTTTGTATGGTCAAAGAAATATGCAGTTTAAACATAATTAATTCGGGTTAGCTTCTCAGTTGGATGTGACCCATTTAATGAGTTTATTTTACACCTTCAAACTTCATCCTGTACACTAACCCAAACATAAATTTCTCCTTTCTATTTTAGATTCAATTAAAAATTATGATGCAGTGAAGTGATTTTTGATTTGGGTAGATTTTAATTATGCTTTGAGGTTTGGGAATGTGTTGTGTTTCACAGTTACTTGTAAACAACCCTATCTGATCATCTATCTATCTATCTATCTATCTATCTATCTATCTATCTATCTATATCATCTACCTATCTATCATCTATCTATCTATCATCTATCTATCTCATCTATCATTTATCTATTTATCTATCTATCTATATCATCTATCTATCTATCTATCTATCCATCTATATCTATATATTTATTTGTTTGTTGTTTTACATGAGTAGGCCTCTCATCATACTGTTCTTGACATCACTGTATCCCAGGCTGACCTTGACATCACTGTATCCCTGGCTGGCATTGACATCACTGTATCCCAGGCTGGCCTTGAGATGATCTTCTGCTTCAGTTTCCTAAACTTTGGGACTACAGGCTGGAGCCATATTCATTCCCTTTGTTTCTTTGATGTACCAGGACCATGATCACTCTTGTTTTATTTATATTTCTAAATAAGAGTAGAAGTAATATCTTTTGTGTGAGTGGAGTATTTTATGAAGTCTTTTAATATTTCATAAGTAACCATTCAAAGTTTTAATGTATTGAGGATTTAGAAGAGGCCTTCAAACCTCAGACTGCCATAGGTGCTCTTGCTCTTAGCCCAACTAATATCTACTTCACTCCTATTATGTACAAAGCACAGTGAAGAGTATCAAAACTTACAATCTGGATAAAGAGAAAGGACTGTGTGCACTGGCAGACAAATACAACATAGAGGGACATGTGGTAAGCACTTAGGAAGATGAAGGCAAAGAAATTAAGAGCCTTGTTGAGGTGATCAGTCCAAATATCTGCAGATATGTGCAGGTGAAGATAACTTCAGCTCTCCACTTCAAACAGTGTCTGGATTTCATGAACCAGAGATGGTGGTGGCTGTATCCCAGACTGTAGTTGTAGGTGAAGCTGAGATGCAGTCAAGGGGACTCAAGGTGTGCTTGGGAGGGAAGGCTGAAGTAGTTTTGAGGAGTATGGTAAAAGTAAGTGACAAGAGGAAAGCCATTGCAAAAAGTCTAGCTAAAGGCTCTCAAGCATTGTTTGAAGGTAGTAGAGATCAGGAGGACAATTGTTCTGAAAGGCTTTAAGAATGATTTGCTAAGAGAACCTTAGGGGGTCAAGGACATACAGACTAGCACTGCAGCCACTAAAACAGGATGCAAAGGCAGATACAAATAAAAAGACAAAGTGGTGGCAGAGTAAACAGAGCTCTGTAGTGTGTGTGTGTGTGTGTGTGTGTGAGAGAGAGAGAGAGAGAGAGAGAGAGAGAGAGAGAGAGAGAGAGAGGAGTGCGGGGAGAGAGAGACAGAGACAGAGACCGAGAGACAGACAGAGACAGAGACAGAGACAGAGAGAGACAGAGGGGGAGTGCTGGATCACAGATGGCAGGTAGAGAAAGGAAAATGACTTACAGAAACAGTAGCATACCTGGGTCAAATTGATTCTTCTGGGAATACAGCTCTTTAGACTCTAGTGTTGAATGTGAATGGCTGTGGGAACCCACAGAGCAGGTGTTGAGAAAACCAAGTGTACGGTTACTTAGAGCTCACACTGGCAGTTGTTCAGGTGACTTAAGCACACCTTTTGGTAAGGGCTCACAGTATATATCTGAAAAGAACATTAACACTCCAACTGGAGTTTAGAGACCAGAGATTCTAACAATGGCTAAGGATGCTCTGTCAGGTGATCAGTGAGGCCAAATGCTCATCCTCATCTATGGTGTGCACGAATAGATGTATTTTAATGCTTCCTTGAAAAATCTATTTCTTTCTGAGCTGAAGCAAAGCAATTAATTAGCTTTTCTTATAATATATTCTCCATTGTTATCATCTATCTCCTCACTTATTTACACATAATAATAATAAATCTAAATTTTCTGTGTTAACTCTTCATACTAAGTACATTCACATATTATTGTCTTATAATATTAATGATTTAACTCAGTTTAGTAAAATACAAGTATCATATAAGTATATAATATTTTTAACATCTATAAGGCAAATTGTTTAAAAACATTCTTACCTGGGACAAATTTTCAACACAGCTTCCTATCAATTATTGAGAAAGTGGAAATTTAGAGAGAAAAATGGGAACAGGTTATACGCTTGGAAAGTATGTTTCTTATACAGAAAATCATGGGTTTCCCTCCAATCTTAGGTAAACAAGGACATATAAACTTTTTAAAGATAGGACTTGTTAATTTGGTGGCAGCCAGGTCTTCTCTGTTTTATCTTCTCTCTCAACATTAGATTTAAGGGTTTCTACACCATCCTCCGATGTTCAGCCTGTGTCATTTCCTCTTGCTTTCTTCCCATTAGATCAGGTTTCTATTTTGTGATCTGTGTACCCACAGTTGTTTGAAAAAGGAGCCCAGACTTCTAGCTCGTAAACATCATTTCCTCTGTCTCTTGAATTTATTTAAATGGCTGATACTTGAGCCCAGGGAATTGTTTATCCTAACACCATGGAGTCAAGAGTGCTCATTACCCCCGACTCCAAGCTATCCATAGGTCAACAACAGGAGGCAGGCCAAGCATCCTTTCTCAAGCCCTCACTTCCCAAGCCTTATTCTGACTTGCATAATCAGGCAGTCATCCATTTTGTTAAGACACGTGAGATGTGTGTCTATAGTCCTGTCAAAAGTGCATTGGCTTTTGTTTTGCTCATTTGCTATTCATGTTCTTCACATTTCTCTGTTATCATAGAAATCATACAGTGACCTTGATTTATTTCCTAACCAACTTGGAGAGTCTGTGTGCTTTCTTACAGGAACGAGGGAATCCACACTTGTCTGAGCCTTTAACGTGTAGACATCTTTTTTTTTTTTTTTTGGAGCACAGCTTGGATGGGACTGTTACACTAATGTGAAGAGAGGACAGCCTTAGAAACTCACTGTGTTTCTGCAAACCGATTTATAACAGCTTCTGCAAGAACTTAGGTCCCGGTGACTTTCTCCATGAGCAGGCAATTTTATTAAAGTTTAGAAAATCACATTAAACTCTATTCAGCTGCTGTGACTGGTTAACATGAAACATTCCCGAAGTCATTTATTTTTAACCCATTTTCCCCCTCTCAATGGCCAACAAAATGTCTATGATAATTCATTCTGACTTTAGAACATTTTCCTTAGAATTTCATTTGCTCTGAGTTAGGGACATTGAAGTACAGAGGTCCAGGGTTGACAGTGTTAATGGTGTTATCACAGATGCTTTATTCCAGTTTATCAGCAGTATGCTGTGCCCTTTGATAGAAGCATGCTTACCATGTAGAGTTTCACCTAATAGTTTCCCATAATCCAGACGGTTTTGAAATTTATTTCCGCCCATAGACATGTCATCTCCTACAACTAGTTCCCACCATGAAAGTTTTGTCAATAGACCTCACGGCATGATCTTGGACTCTTAGGGTTTTTCCCAAGTCCTGATCTCTTGATAGAGATATGGCCCTCTAGCCTAGTACTTCATAAGAATGGGAATTATTGCTTTTTGCTATGAAAGCTTCGGGAAGACCCAGTACTAGAATTTGCCTATTCACTGAGTTAGGGTGGGCCAAGGGAAATGCCAACTTCCAGTCTGTTTCTCAAAAGGGCTAGGACCTTCTGGTATATCTCCTGGCTTCTTATGAGTCAAAACAAATGATACAAAGGGATTTTTAATTCATTTATCTCCTCAAAATGGCCCATTCAGGTGAATGTCAATCGATGGTGAATGAGTTGCCATCCTTGTGAATATAAATCCCAAGCATAGCACAGGTGACTTGGAATAGGTTAATATAGTTAGAGGTGCCTTCCTGAATCCCTGATATGATTCAATACATGAACTTTATTATACTGTATGTGTTCATACCCATGTGCAGACATGTATACACACACACACATGCACACACACACAAACACACACACACACACACACACACACACACACACACACACACACTCATGCTCTTATTTAGCTTTCGGCCTATTGACCAATATCAGGGGCAGAGTTAGTACTCTACTAATGTGTACTGACTATATGCATGAATGCATGAAACTGTGACCATGTTGGATGTCACAATGTCAGGTGTACTGAGGCTGACTGGTTTTCAAATGTTGTAGAAGCAGACAAATCAAAAGGATACAGAGACATCCCCACCAAGGTTCTCTTCAACTCCATACTCAGACTCAGCTGCTCTGGTTTAGTAGGGTAAACACATCTCATACATGAAAATGATTTTTTTTTACATGTGTAACAATGGAGATTTGAGAGGTTTCAAACTACAACGAACATAAATAGAAGCATTAGGTGGATCTTTTATCTCTCTCCAACTACTATCTAGTCTATTTGTTTTCCACTAACTCTTTTTTAAGTTAATGGGTGAACAGTAAAGGACCTGGGAAAGACCATCAAATGAAATGTTTTTGGATACATTTGTGTTTCTAGGCACCTCTTACCATGTTAGAATATAGGATTCTTTGTCAATTTTCACATGTTAGGGAAACTTGTTTGCCCATACATATATGAAAGTATTCTTAGGTAATATTTTGAGGAGAGTTTAAGTTTATCACTAGAAATTAAAACATACCAAAGTGATTTTATTAAACTTTCCATCTGGCATTTGAATTACCTCAGAACATTTTTTAATGCCCTGCTAATATGAACTGATGAGCTAGGGAGAAAATGAGTATAAAACACACCGCAGGCTTCTGTGAAAAGCTGTTATTGAGGACGCTGAACACTCTAGCCTTGCTCTGAGGTTTGATACGAAGAAAATTCTTGCTGCAGCTTTAGAAAGTCAGGAGATTCCTGATCATCAACCTGCAGCTCTTTCCTGAACATTTGGACTCATGCCTACCTCATCTATAGTCACTGTGCACCCCCACCCACTCCCCACCCCTACCTCCCCAGCATGCACTTGCCCTTCCTAGTCTGTGTGCAGAAAGTAAGGAAAAGAAACTTGTCTGAGCAATCTCAGACTTACTCATTTTCGTCCCATCTTGGGTTGTTTGTCATTGTCCACATGTTAGGGAACCTTGTTTGCACATACATGCACATGTTCAGGAATCTTGGATGCATGTGTATGCATGTAAGAGAATTTTGATTGCATGTGTATGGCTACACTTTGGAGATGAGCTCTTCTTACTGAGCAGAAGCTTCTTGTGCTAGTTTACATTGACCCAATGAGGAATGACAGGTCTCTGAAAATATGAGAACCAAATTATCCTTCTCTTTCCCTTGGCAAGACCAAGAAGGGCCACTGTATGTAAGCTGAGATGCCCCAAGAGCTCTTCCTCCACTCCCTCCCTCTCTTCCCTCCTCCTTCCTCTCCTCCTTTCCCCTTTCTCTTCATCCCAGTGTTGGAACAGACATTACCTACTTACTTGCTTCTTTTGAGTTCTACAGTCTACTCTGTTAAGAACATGACTACTATTAGACTCTCTGTGCAGAACGTTTAACATACACTGGGATTTATAATAGATTTTGGAAAATATCCCTTTATTGCATAAAAATGCATTTTACACTTTCAATATGATGAATTTTGTGTGATGGATAATAATGAACATTGGATAATCATCGTCTTTGCTAATTGTTTTCATCTCATATATATATCTATGATGGAACGTGAAAGGTACAAGATATAAAATATGCTAATTTATTGTAATTATACATTTATATTATAGATATTATAAGTTATAAAATTTAAAACTGCTTTAAAAATCCTACCAAATTGTAAGTATAAGTTAATGTCTGCTTTGGACAATGGATACAAGCAACAAGTTCTCTTTTTTATATTTGCAGTTGATATGAGATCCACATATATTTCCTTCTAAAAGTCAGGGACTACATTTTAATTGTTTGTATTTTCTACTCTTATTCAAAAGAACTTTCTTAAAAAAGGGAAAATGTGTTGCACTATATAAAAATCTACATTTATTCTTCAGAGACATTAGAGCAGATAATACAATAAAATACCATACAATAATTTGCCACCTTGGGAGGAGTTTCTATCATTAAAAATGCCTATTGAAGCACTCGTGCACGCATGATTACATATCTCTGGTTCTTCTATCTGAAGTTTCTATTAGGAACAATTAACACATTTTCTTTTCCTAAGAGTTATTTCCATTTCCTGTTGGACTATTATTTAACTGGCCTAAGCCTGTATTTGTTTTCTTCTCTTGTGTTAGGAGTGGGGCAGCCCTCCTATCCTTTTAGTTAATTCATATCAATGCCACAGACACATTTATACTTTACTCATTGCCTCTAAATTAATTGCATATTAAGTTGCACACAAACTCCTACCTATTGAGTGAAGTTTCATCACTTATCTGGACATATCCTTTAGCAGAGAATTTGTAGCCACCAGCCAAGGTAGTCCATCTAATTGTTAGGGTTAGGGTTAGGGTTAGGGTTAGGGTTAGGGTTAGGGTTAGGGTTAGGTTAATGATATATTTTAGAGTGAATTATAATTTATTTGAAAAATATGTGTCAATTGTAATGACAGTCGTGAAAATGGGCCTTAGAGTCTCATTATGTTGAAAGCTATAGATGAGGGCTGACACTAGAGAAGCCTTTCAGATGTTAGCAAGAATGGTGACTGGGAGTGTAAATTGAAGACAAAAATTAAACTGAGGTTTTCACTGATGCCTATTGTTAGAAGATGGCCGTTAGGGCCCATTGGTAGCTGTTTTATTTGTACTTCTTGTTTTTTACTTAATTTGAAATGGACAGAATTATATTCAAACAGTTCCCCAAGCCTGAACAGTCTTGCTTTTGTGTCAGATTAGTAATAGTATTAGTAGCAGTAACAATAACTACAGTTTACCTGTGCAAGGAAAATTACATTTCAGTCAAATGTGGAAACTGGATCACAAAGTAGGGCCAATACTCTTTGAGAATGGAAGAGCAAATGAAGTATGGCAACTTTACCTTCCTGTAAAGTTTCAAACAGACTAGCAAGCTTCACCTTGCTTGCAAGCATCAACCATTATGCAGGTAATTAGTAGTAAGTATGGTCTACTTGAGGCAGTGGGGGCGGGGTTATAACAGTAACCATGGCAGTTCCTGGAGATCCTCAACACAAACCAGAACATGAGTCTTGCTTCTCCTCTTCTGAGCCCCTCAAGGTTGTGTGTTACTATCTATCTTCAGTCACAGGTGGGAGGAGCAATTGATGTACAGGGGCTCGCAGAGACAAACAATAAACTAACGAGGGATCAGACCCCATCATCATTCACCCCACACAGAAGTAGCTCCAACAAACACGCTCTACCCTTTGATTCATTAATTGTACTTACTCGTGATAAGTAAAGTGTGTTGGCCAACTTGAATTTTGTAAAGATGTGTAGAGCATAAAGTCTAATACTATGTCAATGGAAGCTGATAAAGTTACGATTGGTAATTAGTATAAATTATGAGATGAAAGTATTAGCATTTCTTCAGTTTATATGGGATTAGAAGTTTAGTTCATCCACAGGTTCTGTTGGAAAGCATGCTTTTCTGAAATGAGATAAAAAATATGATACCACACCAGTGGCATGTTTAGGGATGAGCAATGTGTATGGACCTGCTGGAGGCAGCAAAGTGTGTCAAGTCTTTAAAAAGGTATGATAAATACATCAGGGCAAAGTGTACATTGAAAGTTAATTTTATAGCAGAGAGAATTTCTCAAAGATTTTGAACAAGCCACTTGAAGAGACATGATATACACACTGGTAGTTCTCCTGATAGACACTGATGGACTGTGAAGCAAAGAAGATAACAACTACAACATGAACACTAAACACAAGACAGACAAACAAATCTCTCACCATTACAACACTTTCACTCACATCTATCTTGATCTTTATTTGGTACTGAGGGAAGCATCCAAACGTGGAAGTGAGTATGGGCATCTTATCCATAACAGTTTGAACTTGGCCTTTCAGGACCAAAACCTTTAATCCCAGAACTCATAAGGCAGAGGCAGGCAGAGCACTGTGAGTTCAAGGCCAGCCTGGCCTACAAAGCAAGTCTAAGACAGCCAAGGCTACACAGAGAAACGCTGCCTCAAAAAACAAAACAAAACAAAATTGGCTTGTCATAAAGTAATTTACAATGTCTCCTCTTTTTTCCTTAGGAATAGTTTACACTGATGGAATTGATCAGGATCCTACGTAATTAGCTCTATCCAACATAATTCTTGATTCTGATATAAAGCTGTCATGTTATTAACCATAATTTTAGAAACCACAACTACCATAGACTTTTCAGAGACAAATTAAACTGAGTGGTTGGCATCCAGTTTGCCACTTTCTTCTCAGAATAACCACTCAATGTGCCAGTTTCCCTCTGAGATCCTCTTTGACTCGGCATCTACTGTGCCTAGAAGGGAAGAAACCTCACCTTCTGGAGGACCCGTGGAGACTCCGGAAGACAGCAGCACATAGATGGGACATGAGGAATGCTCAATGTGTGTTTTGTTCCTTCTGACTCTCTCTTTTCCTTTTCTGTTACATGTGTGGGTTTGGGGAGGGGAGCACATATGGGTAGGATGTGTGATCAGCTGTTATCAATCAATTTTGGAAAATCCCTTGCGGTTTGACATTTTCTAAGCCTGGCCTGGTCTTCCTGTTGGACCCCATCCAATTTCCAGTGCATAGCTCTTTGTCTCAAGAGCGGATCCTGATAAACAGAAGTTCTCATGGTACTTTATATTTCTTAGTCTTGGATGATGTTGATTGGCTATATGTTTATATCAACTGCATCCTCTCCCACGAGTGGCCTGCAACAGGACATCAGTATATACAGAATGAGTCAGTGGAGCGCAAGGTAGAAATTTATACCATCATTAAATCCCTATATTGAAGTTTTAAAATTTAAGAACTCAGGTTGAGGAATTCTTGTTGTGCGACCCTGAGGACCCAAGTTTGAATCCTCACCATTTGTGTAATAGGCAGTTATGACAACATGTCTACAATCCCATCCTTATTACAATGGGAGATGGAGAGAGAATTCCCAGAAACTCAAAGGTCACACAATCTGGACATCTAAAGCAACGAACAAGAGGTCCTGATTCAAGAAGATGGAAACTGAAAACAAACACCTGAGATTCTCCTCTGATCTCCACACATGTGGCATGTCATGTGTGTGCTTATACTCATATACACAAAAGTGTTCACATACACATACACACACACACATATGCAAAGAAACAAGGAAAAAAATTAGAATTGGAGATATGGGGCACATAGCATTGTTGAATCTTCTCTGAATTTAAATGCCAAAATTTTGGGTTATTTTTTGGGGGGATAGTCTTTCAACAAAACAAAACAATGAAATACCATAAAAACTTTAATAGGCATTACATATGCACATTAAATGACAATAAATATTTTGCATGCAGTATATGGCTTAATTTTTGTATTGCTCATGTTATGTGTGCTCCCTTTTCTTTTTCATTTTGTAGATGAGGAAACTGGGGAAAGGTTTAAATAAGTTACCCACATCTCAAGGCTAGATATGAAATGAGATGGAACTCAAAGCTAGAGCTTTTTGACCCAATATTTCTGCATCTAATCTCCAAGTGAAACATAGTCAAGACTCCTGGTTTGTACTTATAAGCCATGGCTGCAGTGATCACCAAATATATGGGTATTTCTCAGAATTTTTCTATATATTATTGTTACTCTGCCACCATTTGGTTATAGGAAGGAAAAGTTGGTTATGGATGTAGCCCTGAAATGTTAGAATACCAACAAGACAGAAAGGTGTGAAGAAAACCAGAGCATGTTGAATGCGTGTGACAGAGAGACTGTGAGACCTGTACGCCTCTTGCAAAAACATAAAAGTATTACTGAAAATTCACTCTTAACATTTAACCAGAGTTATTTCTAGCTAAACAAAGATAGCACATGTAGCTGACAGAGCTTGGACTCTGCTATGGACAGAGTTTATAATACAGGAGTGAGGCGGGATGCTGTCAAATTCTTATTACAACTCTTCTTGAACACTTCTCTTTACTGTGTGTGTGTGTGTGTGTGTGTGTGTGTGTGTGTCTGTCTGTCTGTCTGTCTCTCTGTGTGTGTGTGTGTGTGTGTGTGTGTGTGTGTGTGTGTGTGTGTAGTGTCAGTATGAGTGAACATGTTGTGTGTTGTTTCTATGTAGTACATCTTCCAGGAATTGGATTTTAATGGGATCAGGCTCAGAGCTTTCAGAAAATGATAATTTCTGAGAAAATTATGAGAAAAGAGCTGTATTCCTCTTCTTGCTCTTTTATTTTCAATTTAAGACTTAAGAAATCTCTATTGCCTTTTTCTCCATATGGTCATGAAACATATTTATGCCACAGTCAGAATGAGTCAGACAATAAGAAACCAAAGCATAGTTGGACCAGTAAACACAGATATACTGAAGGGATTCCAGCGAACTCTCTTTCTCTCTCTTTCTGTGTATGTTTAACCACATGCAAACAGGATGGGGTGGTGGTTCACAATGGGTGTGGCTCTGCCACCTCTCCTCCCACAAACTCCCCTTCCTCTCTTTCCTCCCCATGTGTTTCAAATTGGAGCAACAGTGGGTGGGAGAAGCAAGGGCTGCCCTGTGAACTATAAATAGCAAAGCCAAGAATTCTGAGTGTTTGAGGAGGGGAGGTCGTGGGAGATAGCAGGATGAGGGAGGTGGGCAGCTACCCAAATGCAATCATTTGCATTGCTTCAAACCAAACCAACTTCTGTAGCATATTATTGAGTATTGAGTAAATATGTGGCCAGCCTCAAAACCCAACCTGAAAAAAAAAAAAAAGAGGCTATAATAGAGATGGTCCCTGATAGAGAGTCACCTCCCTTAACTTTTGGAAAAATACAGTTATAGTCAAACTAAAGTGGACCAAAAACCCATGGAAAGATTGATGGAAATTCATTTTAAAAAGCCACACACATGAAAATAATTTTCACAGGAGGCTTTCTGCACCACAGCTGTGCTGCTTATTTATTTTGGACTGGTGTTTGCAAAAAAGTGGTACGCAAAATGGACCCAGTTCTTCCCTGATAACCTTACAAATGTCCAACTAGTCCCCCAAACTTAGCACCGCACTCTCTGAGAAACTTGCTATTTAAAAGACGGTGGTCTTCGGGGGGTCTTCAGACATTAATTCCTTTTGCAACTCCACCCTTGGATCTCATCATTTCCAATCTATGTAACACTTGGTCCTATTTCTGCAACTAAAATATCCTCTGAAAAGGTAGCTGGAACACAGAGGACAAAGTAGGAGGACTGCTGAGTGTTGAAGATACCTTTGCTTGAAGGTGGGAAAGGTGCCCATAAAGAGGACTCTCAAACCCATAAAACTTCAACAAAAGATTTCTTGAGCGCGTTCTTGCCCTGCCCTAGACCATAGACATCAGAGGCTGAAGTTGCACCTGCTTTGATATTGGTAATTCTTCTTGTAAGCCTCTGAGGCAAGTGGTTTATGGGAGTGTAATGCACCTCACTGAGTGGGATTTCCACCCACTTTGACATTCAGCACAGCTTGGTGCCTTGAAGCCAGCCAGCACATGTGCACAAAGGGTGTGACATCATTTAAGGGATTTGGAGAACAAGGGCTCTTGCATATGCAATCAGAAGCTTCTGGTGTCGTTACTCATCGAATTATTCTCTGGCAAGGACTGGCAGATCAAAACTTGGCTCATATAGAAAGGTCATGTTTGTATAGTTCTGATTGAGCTCATAATCACAACCACCATCAGTATTTAGATTTGTCTTCTGTCTTTCTCCTATGCTATCAAAATGCTTCTTGATCAATTCATAATTATAGTGACGTAACTCTTCTAGGACAACACAAAGTTCACCTGTTCTGCCACTTTTCCAGGTGATGAGCTTGTTTGGACAGAGAACCTCTCCTCTGAGGAGTGACTCTTGTCATTATTATGAGAGACTTTGGTGTTTTTCTGAAGGGAGGAAGGAGGCTGGGGCCAACTCATGTCTACCAGGGAGCTGTGACAGTACTGAGGGGACTGCTCACGTACCTTGTTCACAGAACAGTGACTTAGAGCATAGGAACCAGATTGTGTTCATGGGGCTCACAACCTACCTGCAATCTGCTACAGCTGGAGCAGCAGCCTGTGACTAATTTTTGTGATTCCTTAGACCATTTTTTAGAGGAAGAGAATAAAGTTGACTTAATAAAAACCATAAAACACTTTTTGCCTGTTCTTGTTAGTGTCTTTTAATTTTAACATTGTAATCAAAAAAGAAAAAAAAAATGAACATAGAGACCTTGGATCAAAACCAGATCTCCATCTTACTATACAAAGTCGCTGAGTGCACTGCCTTCCTCACTGGAGAACTGTTGCACCATATACCAACATAAGCAGTACCTTATCTCTCTGTGTACCATAGGAAAAACACTCAAGACACCCTCCTGCTGGTGCCTTGATAAAGGTGATGTAGGCCAACAGCCTAGAAAATAAGTCCCTAATTATGTCCAAAGTAAAAGCAGAACCAAAACATAGACCATCTCACCACCAGGGGGCAATAGATGTTCCAATCTAGATTTTGTCAATGAAAATGATGGAGCCGGAATGAGCAGTTACTTGTGTCTTTCTCTTGTTTGTATCCTTGAGACGTTTAGCATCTGCAGGGAAGTGTTTTCTTTCTTCATGGTCAACACAAATGCCTGGGGCTTAAAAGGAGGACCAGGGAGAGTGTTGACTATACAAGTGAGAAGGGTAGGACATTTTAAGAGACTTGTGTGTGGACTACACAAGTTTTAAATGTGGTTTAAGATGTTTAAAATACATGTTGAAAAACAAAACTTGTTTTTTTTTTTATATCCACGATTCTTGGTGATTATTAATAGTTCTAAGGCCCATTTTCACTATCTGTATATAGAACACTAGTTGCTTTTCTAAATTTCTGCTGTGAAGCCAAGTGCAAATTTGAGCTTTTGTTTTATCTAAGGATTACAGGCACTTCTGCCCCGCCCCCCAGTTTGATTGTGTTTGGTTTATTGAAGGAATTATTGTTGAGTGGACTGAAATACAAAATATGCAACTCACAAAGAAAAATCAATGATAAACAATAAGGGTTCTTTTCTCAATTAATTTATATGTATTCAGAGATAAGTAACATTCCAACTTCTCTGTGCTGACCTGACATGGACACTGGGCTGTATCAGAAGGTATTTTGATTATCAAATTAGAGGGAAGGCATGTTCCTGTAAGAAATCAGTAGACCCAAGACAAGAAGATTACTAAGCCTCTCAGTCTGCATAGTGTCTAGGGTGATGGGCAAATCAGGTGTTTCTCTCTCTTCTGCTGCCTACTGAAGTAAACATAGTTTTTGGAGAGTTGAAAGAATTTCAGATCTTGATGAATCATGTAGGTGGTCAGTTTAATAAGTGAATGAAACTTATTTCCAGTTGGATTAATTACAAAGGGATCAGTAATATCCCTTCTGCAGTGTCCAGACCTTCCTTACGTAATGTTTGATCCAGTCTCAGGTAAAGACAGCTGATCAAACTGAGTAAGGTTTGAGTCCAGGAGGTCAAAAAGAACATTATAATAAATAATTAAATATTCAAGCCAAATGAGACTATACCAATGGTAACAAGGTGAATTTTAATATAAAGCTCAACATTAGTCAGTGGAAGAGGTAGATCTATGAGATGAGGGTAAGCAGGAGTTTCTATAAATTTTTTTCAGTGATTTAATAATTCTAGAGAAAAACCTTGACAACAAGTCCAAGTAGCTTTCATGTGTGTTAATGGGCATAGTGTTAGGAATTTGGATTTTGTGTTGATGAATGCACAGTTTTTAGAATCTGAAGTAGTGTTAGCTTAGACTATATGGGAAGGATGCGTATCTACTCTCTGACGTCAAGATCAACCATGAAAGACTGACAATGCCAGTAAGTGCCTGAGGCTACACCATGGGACCGACCAACGATTGTTACTACTAGTAACGGGAGGGATGAAGAAAAGAGGGGAGTTTGTTTCAGATTACAGCCAGGGCAATTGTCACGTGGGGCTTAGAGAACCCGGATGTACATTTGAACTCAGTGTTTGAAGAGGGAGTCGGTTTCTCCACGGAAGCCTCCCGAATCACTAGAAACCAGGCTGTGAAATGATCTGTGTGCCTGTGTTTGGAGGTTGTTGTTTGTTTTCATTTTTTCTATGAGGTTGTTTTCAATTCTCAGACTTTACCAGTCATATGGCCACTTGTCTTCCAGTTTAGGGAGTTAGTGCTTTCCAGATCATCCATAGTAGGTTTAAACTAGGAATATTTTTTAAGGCGAGTATGAATGCTACCACATTATAAAGTATATTAAAATTCCCTAAAATTTTCATAACATTCAAAATTCAATGAGGGTGTCGGGTAATGGGGGCATGGGGACAGAACAAAACAGATCCACTTGGTACAGAGCATCCCTTCTTCCTTTTGATTCATATTAGCATCTTAAAGGCTCTGAAAAGAACTGAACTGAAATTTCATCAGAAAGCCAGTCCCATAGTTCTTCAGAGGAGCATTCAAAGTCTTCCACTACCCTTCCCCCCAAGTTTTCACTCTTCGGTGAGTGTAACCTTATGACAGGTCTTTCATTTTAGCCATCCGCTAAATTCTCCCAGTGATTTGCCTTTCCCTTAGTCTGGAAAGCTGTAGTAGCGACTGCTTTTGCCCACAGGAGCCACCTCTTTGGAATACAAGGCCCACCAGAATCCGGGTCTGATGAACTCGGATCATGCTTTCATGCAGGTCTCTGGTTAGCTTGTTAGAACTCAGCATGCTCTAGAGCATGATGCGACCAGATGCACCTTGCAGCAGTGAGCTTTGCTCACGAAACAGGTGTTTGAGAAACCATTCTGGAATCATGGGAAGTTCTCACAGGGCAGCAGGAGCTCAGTAGACACATGCTAATGGGTGTGTGCTCAGCCTTATGGGGGTAGCTGTATATAATGCCGAAGAACAAACAGGAAAGAATGCTCTTGGACACTATTGCCTTTTTTAGAGGAGGCACCGATGTACTCAATATGGACTTTAAAGAAAAAAAATGTCTCCCACTATGCTTTTATAAGTGTCACCGACCTTATGTGAGTGAGACCATCTATCTGTTTTCACTGTTCCGTTAATCATACATCCTTTTCCTTCAAAATGCCTTGCCTGAAGTGGAACACTTAACCTCTCATCACACACTTGTCTCGCTTCTTGATTTTTTTACCCTCTAAGTAGGTAGAGTAACCTTCTCCAGGGCTTTGAGTTAGCTTTGTCTGGAGAAAGAAAGATTTTTGGTTGACGTTTTAGGGTCCCAAGTTGGGGGAATGCATGTACAATTCACCAATTCCTTATATAATGCAACAGAACCTAGTCACATGAAAGTCAGCAAGTAAGAGGGACTCTTAAAAAGAAAACAATGATTTTTTTTTTTTGGTTCTCCTAGTTGGTTTGTTTGTTTGTTTCCCCTCCAGGTGAATATAACAAAAAATTCCCAAGCCAAGGTCTTTCAACTAAACCATTTTTGGAATAACCCTAGCCAGACTTGCTCAAATGGAAAAAAAAAAGGTACCACAAGAAGAAAGAATGTTTTCAAATAATAGCGACTGAAATGTTTGATGAAATGATATTTGTGTCTAATAATTTCTTGCCTATAAATTTTTCTATCTACTACCTCTTTCAAATTTCATTTCCAGGGTGAAAAATGGCTCAATTGGAAAGGTGTTTGCTGTGTAAGCCTGAGAACAACCTGGCTTCTATCCACAGTACCTCAACAACACACACTCTCTCTGTCTCTCTGTCTGTCTGTCTGTCTCTCTGTCTGTCTTTCTCTGTCTCTGTCTGTCTATCTGTCTGTGTGTCTGTCTGTCTGTCTCTCTGTCTCTGTCTCTGTCTTTCTCCCTCTCTCTCTCTGTGTTTCTCGCACATGCACACACGCACACACAGATAAATACACTCACTCACTCTCTCTCACACACACAGACACACACACACTAGCTCACACATACACAGAGACACACGTACACGTGCACACTCTCTTTTAGAACTTCATTCCCCTCTATTTCATAACTTACCACACTATACCACTAATGAACAATGGTCATGATTAATGGATTGCTTTTAAGCTCACATTAAGATTATAATGAAGGCTTTTGCCCAGAGAATATTTTGGCCTACCTCAGTAAGTTCTTTTTCTCTGAAGTGAATTTTAAAGAGAAGTAAAGTGTAAAGCTTACTTGATAGTTCATACACAGAGAGCAATTATTGCGCTCCCAATTCAAAATGAATCCATAGGATGATTACCTATTTAGATCTTATGCTTTTTCTTTTCTGTTCTTTATCTATAGCAGTAATGGCAGGATTACATAGCAATTATAATTAGCTGAACATCTTTTTCGTCCCTTTAGTGTTGAGCATGAAATCCATGAAGACCTATGATTCAGTACCCAGGGCGGTTTAGTTAATGCCATGTGAACAAAGGTGAACAGAAATAGAGAGAAAATTACCTTCTTTTCATTACACAATAAAATATAGCTACACAGATATGCAAATGAAGCAACCCCAGGGCTCAGTTCTAACACTTTGTAGTACTTTGTCATCTGGTCCCTCCCTGACCGCCTTCACAGCAGACTCCCCATTTAAAAGTCTATTTTCCTTCTGGATAAAGCAGAGAGATGTGCCATGCCCTATTAAATCATTACAGACCTTAGCCAAAGAATGTCCCTCAGGTGGGAAGGGTGTGCAATTCTCATCAAGACATCTGGCTTTGTAATACTTGGGAGCTAACGCAGGTGCTGCCCCAGGCTGTTATGGATTTTCTTTTTTTGTTTTCTTTTAAAAATATCTTATTTTTTATTTATTTCTAAGTGTGTATGTTTACACGTTTGTATCACATGTGTATTCAAGTATTCACAGAAGCTAGATGAAGAGGGTGTTGGATGCCCTGAAGCCAAAGTTACAGGTTATTTGGAGCCACCCATGTGGGTGCTAAGGATTGAACTCTTAGCCCATCAACCATTGGTCATACCCCTTTAGATGACTGGTCTCTTATCATTACCATCCATGGACTCTTCTAGTAGAATGAGGCCAAATCACCCCCAAGTCCTTCCCACCATTCCTACTGCTTTACTAGACACTTTTGGAACTGTCCTTTCGAGATCCCAATCTATTTTACATCTGTCCCACATTCTGCTATTCCTTGGTAACCGTATGAACTCTAAGATTTAACAACTAAGTCAAATGAGACTTACATCCCCAAACTCATTCTTTACCCCAGTGTCTGGTTCAAAGAACCAATGTAGGCTAAGCAGAGCCTCCAGTTTGCCCCTAGCAACAAAATAATGTGCTCATTTTAATTAATGTTATATACCATTTTCTCCCCTTTCAACCAGGCAAGTTGTCTTAATTAGGGTGTCTATTGCTGAGAAAAAAATATTTTGAGCAAAAAACAACTTTAGGAGGCAAGGGGCTATTCCTCTCCCACCCCCTGCCCCGCCCCCCACTTCCATGTAACAATCAATCATCTAAGGAAGTCAGAGCTGGAACTCAAGGACAGACCTGAAACAGAGCCGAGGAGGAGTGCTGCTTCCTGGCTTGCTCCTCATGACCTACTCAGCCTGCTTTCTGATATACCCCAGGAATATCTTTCCATGGGTGACACCACCCACAATGGACTGGACCCTCCCACAGTGAGCCCTAATTTAAAAAAAAAAAACACAGGTTCACATACAGGTCGGTCTTATGGAGGCATTTTCTCAATTGTGGTTCCCACTTCTTAGATGATTCTAGCTTGTGTCAACTTAACAGATAAAACAACAACAAAAACCAACAAACAACCAACCAAATAATGTACCAAGCAGGGCCAAGGTCTTGTTATCTAAGCCTGGCCCCCAGAAATCCTCTCCATGGACACCCTTCTCTCCACTCCTGTTCAGGGCCAGGCCACTCACAGCTGGCCTAGTGCTCTCTGACGTATCCCTAATCTGTCAATGTCGGTGTCATAACATTATGATGTCCTCTCCCATTGGCAGTCACTATGTTTTGTCCCCTGCAGC
Source organism: Acomys percivali (assembly GCA_907169655.1). Lineage (NCBI taxonomy): Eukaryota > Metazoa > Chordata > Mammalia > Rodentia > Muridae > Acomys > Acomys percivali. The sequence goes on along the minus strand of OU015742.1, from coordinate 15,317,264 downwards.
TCTTCTTATCTTGACAAGTCATTCTACAAACACATTGAGTTTCTAATCATTTCTTTAGCTTTTTTTTTCCCTCTTGAGGGCACATGGTCTTACCCACTGAGCCATCTACCCAGCCACAAATGTAGGTTTTGACCCGTGAATCCATGAATGAGTGATGAGACAAAAAGTGTCAGTGCTTTAGTTGGCTTATTAGTGAAACTCAGGAATAAGCTATGGCAGCATGAGACGTATCAAACACAGAATCACCTGAAAATAATGCAGCAGACGTTCCCATTGGATTCTGGGTACATCTGGTTGCTTTCCATATGTAACCAGACGACTGCTACTCATGCTCATAACAATGTAAAGTTTAATGTCTCCTGTGACACCTCAGGTTTATAATAAATTCAACAAGTATACCCAAATAGCGGTGAGAAAAAAACAATGCCTCTGCCTACTGCCAGTGTTCTTGGCTACCTGGCTTTCACATTTGCGGCCTCTGGGCTGGTATTTCTTCTAGTAGACAGCATGTGGAGGCGTTGCAGGTTCATTTCATCTGCAGGGACAATTCATGGAGAAGGAAATTCTTCCCCAGCCTCAGGTCTAAAACAGGAGTTAGGAGTACATCTGATCACATCAACTCCCATTATGAGACATTCAATATGAATGGTATTAAAATTACAGCCCTGAAGCTTAACTACGGCAGATTTGTACCCAAGGCCTGCCACTTCCTACTCAATGGCATAATTATTTAATTTCCCTAAGTATCAGTTTACTTCCCTATAAAAATGAAGGAAGACTGGGGTTAATAAAAATATTCATTTGTGAGTTTTCTATGTATGTCATAAATACCAAACTTAGTATAAACCTCAAAAGCAGGTACATTATACATAAAGTCAATAAAATTTAATCTTAAAATAAGTAAATTAAAATTAACCTACTTTATTCATTTAAAAATGAATAAGAAGTGCTTTATTTTTCATGGAAAATAATTACTTGTGAATAAATCCTAGCATAAAAAACTTAGGCAAGCTATATTGACTGTGAGGAGCTAGTATCCATAAGGCAAACTTACTAGCCAGGCCTGGTGGGAGGGCCCTATAACCCTGGCTACCTGGGAGGCTGAGGGAGGAGGATCAGGAGTCAAAGCTATGCCTGAGCTGCAGTGACTTCAAGGTCAGCTTGGGTATTTTGTCTCTCAAAATAAAAAGTCAAGAGAGAGCAGGAGTATAACGAGTGGTAGAAAATTTTATTCTAGCATGTTGAAGGCCCTCAATTCACCCATGGCTATTTGTAATAACAAAGCAAATTCCTGTCATTTAGGAATGCTTGAGCAGATAGAACATTCGCTCTTGGTTTCCAATCACACACCCTTAAATGTGCAGGGACAGCACTTTTCTCTGAAATATCATGTTTCTGGCAGTAGAAAGAATGAAAAAAAAAAAAACCTCGGAGTAAACATTATTCTTCCGTTCCTGTATCATGACTGTTTAAGTCTCAATTCTGAGTGATCGATTTGGACTATTGTAACAGTGAAAACAGAGCATCTTCTGTGACTTCCAACAACCTCAGGGAACGTTGCTCTGTAGTGACAAGACACCTTCCTCTCTTCAGCCCTGTTTTGAGTATGGCTCAAGAATGCAGTTAGGGAGAGAGGGGTTTGAGTTGACTGCAATTTATGACAGTAGTGCTTCTTTCCACAAATTTGTTCAAATCTATTCTTTAAAAACGTTTAAATCCTCAGCAGCAATCTTTCAACTACGAACATTTTGAACCTGCTACTTCTGGTGCTCAGAGAGTGAGGTGAAGGGAGGTGTTCCACATTGTCATGGGCTTGTACCCATTTGGTGACACTAGCACTCTATTTTTGACAGTTCAAAGGGATTTAAAAAAAAAGAAAATACCACTCTTCTAGCACAGGGGTGGAAGGCCATAGCTCATTGAAAGCTATGATCCCGAAGGTAATTCTCAGACTTGTGCTAAAAACTCATCCACTCCCATAAGAACTTTTGAGAAAGTATGAACTCATTGGTCCCTTGCTTCCAGTCTATGAAGTATTTTGGCTATTGTTCATGTATAATTTTGTGAACAAGACTCAAATTTGTGTTGTTTTTATTAATTTACTATGTATAATTTAATATGACTTATATGTTTATATTAGTATTATTAATATGTATAATAGGCATATATTGTTTATCTCAGTGGTCATCAAACTTCATGAACTACTAAAATGTATTTTATTTAATAAGGAAGGATGACCACAAAGCACCACTTTATTAATTAGCCCACCTCCAGAGATCATGTTGATTAAATGTGAACTTCCAAGTCAGTGTATAAAGCATTATCAAGCTAGGCTTGTTTCATCTTTTTTTCTCTTTAACTATGGAAGCTGGCTACTTTTATTAGGCCAACATATTTGCTTTCTACTCCAGCGGGCTTTGGAAGGCTTTAATATTAGCACGCCTCACCTACGCCGTGTCAATCAAGAAGAGGCGGGGTGTTGATGTTTTTACCTCAGTTCCAGTAGATTGTGTCTGAGGAGTGAGCTAAGGTTGATGGTTTGTAACCTGCTCCTAATTTGGGAACTTAAATTATACATCTCTCAGAGTAGAGTAGGTCACGGAAAGATGAGCACACTTAAAATACGAAGGATGCTAGATGCGGCGAGTCTTTCCTGTTCTGCCCTGGGAAGTCCCCGTGAAGTCACGGGGAGGTCCCTAAGCCCATCTGGGACAGCAGCAGTCTGTCGGCAGCGTCCAAGAAGACATCCCCTTGGATGGCTGTGAAGTGGGGCTAGTGAACTCATTCCTAATAAGCAGTCGACTCCTTTTAGTTCATTTTCCAGGGTAAGATTAGATCATACTGGAAAACCTCACCAAATAACCTTATAAAAAGAGATGAACTCACTCCACGATTTTCATCAGGTTTTGAGGCAAAACCATAAATACCACTATCCCACCTCAGGCTACTGGAAACAAATTTGCGTTTCATTCTTAGGCACAGAAATATCTCTAAGCAAATATTCCAGTCAGCGGGCAGCCTGTACCTCTTATTTTTTTTTTGAAAACCCACCTGGTTGGCCACTTTCCCCCCTTCCTACCACCCCCCCCCCCACTGCCCGGGAACTTATTTGGCTCAACGCCACACAGGCCAGATGAGGTTTAGAAGCAACTTGGGGAGTTAATGTTTCCCGTTGTGACGGAGGTTGCACTGGAGGTTGGTGAGACTGCAGGCAACTCTTCCGTGGCTCTCTCTGTCAGGGTTTCTTCTTTAAAGAGTAATAGTAACTGTTTTCCCACAAATGGAAACTTCCTATAAACGAAACACTTGCTTAATTTACCAGGCGAGTGTGTGAGGTGGCTTGTTATACACCACGAGAGAGACTGAGGATAAGGATTCCTAGCACCCGCTGGAGATGCCACAGGCTTTTATTTATGGTTTTGTGTGCACCGATAGCACGTGTGTGTGCACGCAAACGTTCGTGTGTGAGTACTGTTGCCTACCCTACAGCATTTGTGTGGGTGTCAGAACTGAGCTATCAGTCCTCAGCTTTTGCCTTGTTTGAGATGGGTTATCTCGTATTTTCCCCCACTCTTATGCCAGTCTTGTTGGCCCACAAGCTTCTCTGGACTCTGCTGTCTGCTCCCATGTCCTCGTAGCAGCACTAGGATTACGAATGGTCACGGTCCAGTGTCTGGCTTTTATATGGGTTCTAGAGACTCAAACTCAGTTCTTCCTGCTTTTCATGACCAGCACTTTGACCGATGAAGTCATTTCCCCAGCACTTCGAAAGCTTTTAATGCATAACAACAGTATTTAATTTAACATGTAACTTGCACTCAACAATGAGTGGTATATGGTTTGCTAGATATTGATAGGTTTTTAATCCTGTCGCCCAAATTGTAAGAAACATTTCCCAAACATTTCCTCTGTGTCTTTTCTCTCAAACCTCTATAATCCCTCCAAGTTTAACCAGTATTCTTAATTTTTATCATGATAAATTATTTTGGCTTGAATTTGATACAAGCGAAATGACTTATGTCTTAGGATTTTCTTTTGAGTTCAGCATATTTTTTCGAGAATATTATATACATACATACATACATACATACATACATACTTACATATTGAAATCCAAATTAGTTGTTTGTGTTTATTATTACTGACATTATTTGTATAACCGGATGATATCAATCTATTGTAGTTTATCTATTTTGGCATTTGAGAGTGTCCATCCCCTGGTCTTCATCCTTTTACATACAGGACGTATATGAACAGTGTGGTGTTGTGAATATTCACAGGCAACTTCCAACCAGTTTCTATAGAAAACAAAGCTCTTCTTGCTAAATAAAAGAATATGTATATGTCCTTAATTAGGTAATATTTAATGAGGCAGTAACCTGCTGGGCAATGTGGATAGAACTGGAGATCATCATACTAGATAAAACAAGCCACACTCAGGAGGAATATGTTGCATGTTTTCACTCCCGTGTGGAAACAGAGTTGTGGAGGACTAACAGACTCCTGGACGGAGGAGGAGGGAGGGGATGAAGAGCACAAGCGGGAGAATACAGGCAAACGTGAACAAAGAACACACAGAGTCACAACTAATCCTATCATTTTACAGACTAACAAATGCTTAAAATCAGAAAAATAATACTACACCAATAGTACTTATTTTAAAACCACAATTCACAGAGTAAAATAAACATTCTTTAATTCACTTTGCTCTTTATTTTATAATAATTTCAGAATCTCATGAAGCTTGAAAAATTAGGGAAAAGATCTTACATCCTTTTCAATGAGAGTTTCTAAATTCAAATATTTTATCAATTTCATAACATTTGCTTTGGCATTTTATTTATTAATCCACATACATATTGTTGCTCTTCTTGGATCACCTGAAAGTAATAAATGGTATTTCTTTACTTCTAAATATTTGTTTTTTAAAAAGCTAAATATTCTTTTATTTACCCATGGAGGAAGCATTAAAGGAAAGAACATCATTGTTGCAACATTAGTCTTGAGTACACCTCTTTTATTAACATATTGCCGATAATTACAGTAATTTTAAATTAAATAAAATTTCATATATAGAGTCCAATCCAGAATACATTATGATGACTGGTTCTGTCCTTTTCATACTTAATACAGGCTACTTTTTTCTTTCATCACCTTGGCATTTTTGAGGGATATGTTTCTGTCCTTTGGTTGTTAGAATGTCACATTTGAGTTTTTCAGATGTTTCCTTATACCTCAGTTTACGTGCTGATTTGTGGAAACCATACAATCACCACAGATGCTTGTCTTCCTTGCTACATCTTATCATAGACACAGGGGCAAATTCTGTTCCGGGTATTGGGGGTGACACCTGATCATTTGCTTAAGGTGGTGGTTATCATATTCTCTACTCTAGAGTGACTGTTGGTCCCTTTGTAATTAGTATACAACTTCACAGGAACTCTTTGAAAATGTAGCTTTTTGCTTGCCACACCAGTAGCACACATTCAATACGTTCCTGAGGCAGTTATGACCAAGTTCTTGCCAAATACTAAGCCGACTATGTCATCCACAGGAGCTATTGTAATTCCACTCGAAGAAAAAGCTCCCTCTTTCCCATAATGCACTTGTTTATCCATGCATTCTCACATAGACTAATGGACTATTAGTTTATGCATTGGATTATGATTTATTACTCTCACTACTTCCCTAATTTGTCAGCTTTTCTTAGATTATAATTGCAGCTTTCAAACTGTTATAAAATTACATACTTTGCATTTAGCTATCCATCATTAAATATAGAGTAACTAGGATAATTCATTGAATAACAAAGAGATTAGTGAATTATACACACAAAGAAAACCTCAATGTGTTTTAAATACATATTTCACTTTTGTATTTAAATAGAAATAATATTGGTTAGGCAGGGTAATTATGTCCCCAAACATGACTGTACTGTAAAGTGGTAAGCCTGAGATTGTGTTAAAATTAAATGGAATCAGGTACTTCACAAATAGAATTTAAAGTTTGCTAATTAGCTGACCATGTAAAGAGTTTTATCCTGGAGCATTTGAATGGGACAATACAATCATGTGGGCCCTTAACAGAAGAGGAAGTATGAGAGGGTCCATGCTAGCTTTGAAGATAAAAGTGAAGGTGCCATAAGCCAAAGAATGTGACTTGTTTTTTAATAGGCAGTGTGTCATGTAACAATCAGCAAAGGAATGAAGAGTCCAGGCCTTTCTGCCAACACTGAATGAGCAAGAAGACAGATTCTTAGACCCTTAGGGGAGCTCAGAGCCTTTGCCTGGGGGTGTAGCTTAGTGGTAGATACTTGCCTAGGAGGCAAGAGGCCATAGATTACAACCTCAGTGCAAAACAAACAAACAACAACAAAACAAAAATGATTTCTTACCTACTGCTTGATTTTAATCTCCTGAGTCTTGAGCAGACAATTGAGAAAAAGAATTGTGAGATACTAAATTTTCTTCTTTTGACTCACTATATTTGTGGTAACTTTTAATCATGGTAATAGAAGGCTGACAAATAGACTTCATGTATGTCTAGCTACATACATGATATCATCCATTACGTCATTTTTCACACTGTGTTTCATGCCTAACATCTTCCTCCTCTTAGAGTGTCAGTCCCATAAAACCATGGCTTTTTATTCTCCCTGCCTTTCACCACATAATGTGTCTTCTATTTATGGAGTTTAGTGAGTAACTGGAACTCCCCCCTCTGTGGCCAGGAAAATAGGAACATGGTCACAGAAAGCCAATACGTGTGAATTAGCAGCAAACAATCTTTGAACTTTCCAAAGGCAGAATCCTGACCTCTCTGAGGTTTTTTTCTTTTTCTTTCTTTCTTCAGTTTGTTTGTGCTGTTTCCTTAGGGGAATCACCTAAAATGGTTTTGACTTGCATATTACATAAAATATCTCCAAAGAGCTACTTTGCCAAGCCACAGGTAGCATGCTAATATTTTTCTCAAAAGATTTTAATATAGCAATCAGTCTTCTCGAAAAATAACATGCTGCCCACATTGAAAAGCATCATTGAAGCTTGTGGTAAATATAATTAAATAGGCCGGGACAGGTTTAAATCCTTAATGGCATGCTGGGCACAGGCCAGTATTTCCATTTCTAGGTGAGACTGAGCAAGCAGGTACCTCTAGCTTTGCATAAATACCATGCTCTGGAGGAGTCATAGGGAAAGTGTAAATCAATCCACATCCACGTTCTAGAGTGATGGCTGGAGTTCGGAGCACGAAGAAACACTATGCAGAATGTTTGCCAATCATCAGCTCATAGTTTGTGGGGTTTTATTTTCTTTGTGGATAAATCTGGGCTGCCATTATTGAGTTTGTTTAAAATAGGCCAGAGCTGTATTTTAGAAATCTTTAGGAGATTGGAGACCGTCATGCTAAGTGAAGGAAACCAGACTAAGAAAGACAAATATGACATGTTTTCTATCATGCACGGAGTCTAGATTTTAAAACATATGCATGACATAGAAGCAAAAGAGGGACTGAGGTGGAGGATGAGGGAGGCTGTAAATGGGGAGAGACCAGAAAGGGTAACGGGTGGCAAAGGACAGCAAATAAAGATGCAGGATTTAAACGTCTATGCACCCACAAGGAAGTAGAGCAAGGCAAGAGGGACGAGACTGGAGTAGAAATGAAGAGACAAGAGATAGGGCTATAGAGGAGGCTAGGAACAACGCTCAATGACATACATATATGAAGAAGTCATAATGGCATGTATTATTTTATACATTAACTAAAGCCAATCAATACTAATAGCTACTTTTAAAGTGGGTTGCCTGACTTGTGAGTGAAGAGTGCTGTAAGAAAAAGTATCTGTAGAAAGAAGAAAGAAAAGCATCTGACGAACAGATACTTAACTTACAGATACTACTTTAAGCTTACTCTACATCTTGAATCACAACGAGAATGAAAATTAAATAAATCGAATTTATTGTTTCCTCCTACTCGAGTTCTTGCCCCTCTAGGAAATGCTAAGATCTGTTGTGGCTCTGAAGTCACATGAATCAGCAATACCATTCTGATGTATTTACATCACAGTGTAATGTACAGTGAGTAACATCAAAATATTATAATGTCTCAAGTCCTTTGCTTTCCCTGAGTTTTCATTATTGGATATGGAAATCATTTATGTTGAAAATTTTTGAGTAAGAAAGTGATGAGAAGCTCAGAGATTGAGACTGCCAAGATAACATCACACTTGTCAGCAGCAACTCACAAGACACAAATGCTTTACAATACTGGTTTTTTAAAAAAAAGAGCTGGGGGTAGAGCTTAGAGATAGAGTGTCTGCTTAACATGGGCAAAGGCCAGAATTCAATCCCAGCTCCAGAGAAAGAAAGAAAGAAAGAAAGAAAGAAAGAAAGAAAGAAAGGAAGAAAGAAAGAGAGAGAGAGAAAGACAGACTCAGTGAATGAATAAACTGCTCTCTAAGTGGGAATGCTGTTCAGTGAGTGTGGGGGTACATGTCTATAAACACGGCACATTAGGAAGATCAGGAGTTAAAAGCTATCTTGAGCAACAAAGGGAGTTTGAAGGAAGCCTGGGATATGTGAGGCTCTGTCTCAAAGTAAAGCAACAGAACAGCAAAATGAGAATTCCATGAGAAACATTTAGGTTAAGGAATAGAGGAAAATTTTCACAGGAAATATCAGCAAAGACAAAGTTGTTCCTGGTGGACGAGGTAAGGGAGTGAGAAATGATTGGAAATGAGAGAAGACAACACCACATTTTCAGACAGCTGAGGTGTCTCATTCACTGTGGCCCTGCCCAAACTGTAGGCTGGGAGTTCTCTGGGCTCGTCTGCTCTGAAGAGTCCAGTCAATTGTTCCAATGGCTTCCTTATGGGACTTCAAATCTCTTGTGTAGTATTTGTTCCATGTTTCACTGTGCATGGCCCTGGACATAAGCCCACATTTCTTATAGACACAACCTGGAAGAATAGGCCTGATTCCTCAAGCTGTGCCTCCCCTGGTTAGGAAGCTTGAGTTGAAATTTACAGGGAACTCAAGATCTCACTTCATCGTTGCTTCTTGGTGGCTCCCTAAGTGGGAACATGGACTTGTTCAGCTTCTCCACAGTACCCTTCACCTTAGTGTGATGGATTTATTATGTTTCACTTAATGTTGGTCTTTCTGCCTGAGATGGGATTCCAACATGGTCAAAAGAAGCTGTTAATGACCGATTTTCATCAGGAGATTTATTAATTTACAATATTAGAGCAGATGAAATGAAAGCAAAATTCGACCCCCCCTGGTCAATGGAAACCCTCCAGTTTCATTGGTATGTTCTATAAACATGTTTGCAGCCCAGCTTTGTTTTCTCCTTGCATATTCTTAATTTGACAAGTGTTTTCTCACATATAGATATGGGGTTAGGGTTTAACAACTTTTGAGCAGATTATATTTCTTCTTTATTTCATTATTATGGATTTCCTATGCTGAGTTTTCATTGATAAGCCCCAGTCCCAGCATGAAGCCAGCTTGATTAGAGTGAATTTTCTGTATTTGGATCTTACCACATATAGATTTTACTATTCTGTCTATGTTTCTACACATGCTACGAGAATGCTTGTGCTTCCCTTTCTCATACTAGCCTTACAAGGTTTGTTATCATGGCTACTCTGGCTTCAAAAGCTAGGTAGCTAATAGCTTTCTCTCCTTTAGCCATCTCTTGAAGAGTTTTTACAAATCGGATTTATTTTTCTTTAAATATTTATGAAATTTCCTTGTAAAAGCATCTGACCCTAGAATTTCCTTGAGGGTAGGTTTTAATACCCTTTCAAATAATTTAGTAAATATAGAGAAATACACATTCTAAAGACACTAACAATTTTCAATTTTGATTTCTCTTGGGTATTAGTTAATTTCATATGAATACTTAAGGGTATTGTTAAAATATTTGTGTGTGTGCCCATGCCCTTTATAGCTTGAACCCGGGTTTTATGCATGGTAAGCAAGCATTGTATCAGTGACCTCTATTCCAACACTCTAATACTTTTTAGATTTTTATTTGAGAACAGAATATCACTATGTTGCTTAGACTAACATTGAACCATGTAGAATGGAAGAGCCTTGAACTCAGGACCCACTGGCCTCAGACTCCTGAAAAGCTGAACTTACAGACTTGTACTACAACACTTGGCCCAAACTAACAGCTTTAATGCTGGGAAGTCATCTTATTTTATCTCTTATACTAGTACTTTTCCCGTAATTTTGTTGTTTATATGATTTTCAAAATAGCAGCCTTTTCCTTGCTGATTTCCCCCTATGACTCAATATTTTTTTTTTACTTTGTTAGCTTAAGCTTTTATCTTTATTGCTTCTTACGATCTGTGTTCCTTTTTGCTTAATTTGTTATTACCTCTGACTTCTTAAGAAACAAGCTGGGATCATTGATAACTCAACCACTTTACTTCATGACAAAGCCAATAAATTTACCTCTTAATAAAGTGTAATTGATGGTAGCTATTCATGTGAATTTTTGCACTGATTTTTCTAATTCTATGAAGAATATCTTTGGATCTTTGAAGAGAAATGTGTTGAGTCTATAAATTGCTGTTAGTAATACAGGAATCTGTACAGCATTAATTCTAATAATCTGCAGCATGAGAGTTCTTTCTAATGTCTGATTTCCTCTTCGATTTCATTTTTCACTTTCCTCAAAATTTTTACTGGAAGGTCCTTCACCTCTTTGATTAGGTTTAGTCCTGTGTAAATTATTTTTTCAAGCTATGGTGAATGAGAAGAGCTACAGATTTTACATGCTGATCTTGTATGACGAAACTCTACTGCAACTTTTATCATATCTCAGACTTTCTGGTGAGTCCATTGAATATTTCATGTATAAGGTCTTGTCAACTTCAGATAGGGATAATATGACATCTTCCTTTTCTACTTGTATCTTCTTTCTTTTTTCACTATCTCAGGCTACGATTTTAAGCACTATATTGAATGAGAGTGGGACACCTTTGTTTTGTTCAAATTTGAGAGAAAATAAATGTTCTCTATTTGATCTCTTTTTGGATAATGCTGTCTATGAGTTTTTTGTATAGAGGCTTTCTCAATTTCTTATGAGTTTTCATTAGAAGGTTCTCTACTCTGATTAGGTTTAGTTTTACTTTGAGATACGTTGCTTCTCCTTCTAGTGTCTTCTTGTCTTTCATCATGAAGGCAAATTGAACAAACACCTTTTTTGTATTTATTGAGATGACCATCTGTTTCAGGTCTATTTATGTGATTGACTGTAATTATTGATTTGCATGTATTGACCCATATGTCCCTACCATGAAACTGTCTTGGTCTTAATGTATGCTCTTCTTCATTTTGTTTTGCAAATATTTTAGGTTCATGTCCACCAGGAAAGGTGGTATAAATTCTCTTTTTACTGAGACTTTCTTTGGATTGTTATGAACGTAATATTGGTTCCACAGAGTGAAGTTGATAGTCCTGTCATTTGGAGCAGTCTGCAAATGTTGGTATTAGTTCTTCCTTATCAGGTTGGTAGAATTCAATAGTGAATGAAACCAGTTCTAGGCTTTTCTTTATCAGAGTAACTTATTATCTGCTTCTATCTTGTTACTTGTTACAGATCTAATTAAGTTGCTTACCTCTTCTTGATTTAATTTTGGCAAATCATTTGAGTTTAGAAATTCATATGTGTTTTAGATTTTGGAATATAATCAATCTTCCAAAATATTCTTAATGATTTTCTAAATTGCACTGGAGACTGTTGTAACATTTCTTTGTCCATTTCTGATGTCATTCATTTTGATTCTTTTATCTTTCCTTTGGTGAGTTTGACTAGGAGTTTTCAATCTTTTTTCTTTTTCTTTTTCTTCTTTTTAATCATTTCAACAAAACAATTCTTTGTTTGATTGATTATAGCTTTATACCCTTGGACTGTATTTTTACTAATTTCTTCCCCAATCTTCATCATGTCTTTTGTCTGCTGCATTTGGGTTCGACTTCTTGTTTTTCTAGAATCTTGAAGTGCATCATTAAGTTATTTATTTATATACTTTCTGATTTTAAAACTATAAGCATGCATAGCTACAAACTTTTGTCCTTGAACTCCTACATACTGTCCAAGGGATTCATGATCACTGTATAATTATTATATTTTTAGTTTGAAAACATATTATCATGTTTATGGGATACACTTGTACAAAATCATTATCTACAGAGATACTCAACAATCATTAATGGACATGATGTAGTAGATAGGATGTAAAAATGTCCACCTGGTAAATTTCTAATGAGTATTTTCACAATATTGGGAGCAACATTCAATGTACTTAGCAGTATTTCCCACTTTTATGTCTCTTAGGTTAATAATGTGCAGTGATTCAAAAGAGCAGCACACAGTAAGTGAGCAAGTCTAAAACCTTGCTCAAAGCTCTGACTTCTTTAGCAATCTGTTCACAGGGATCTTGTGCACAACTTGAAGACTACCCTGAATGGATCAATTTCTGACTTTTATAATTATAACATGAGCCATACTGTTGTTTTTCTCTCCTTTGAACAACCATGTACCTATATGGTACTATTGTTTTATTTGATTCTAGGAACTTTTAAAAAATGTACTCCTGAATGCAGCACCTTAGACAGCTCATTCGTCATGGCTCAGTGGTTAAGAGCACCACCTGCTCTTCCAGAGGTTCTGAGTTCAATTCCTAGCAACCATATGGTGGCTCACAACCATCTATAATGAGATCTGATGCCCTCTTCTGTATATTATACACAATAAATAAAATAAATAAAAATTTTTAAAAATGTACTCCTGATTTATTTAATGACCCATTCCTCATTCAGAAGTATATGTTTAATGTTCAATTATTTATGTAGTTTCTGTTGTTTCTCCTACTGTTAGTTTCTATTTTGTCAGACTATTGACTCAGAGGACACAAGGAATATTTTTTTCAGTTTTTAAAAAAATTATTTTTACATATACATTTATATTATCATACATATATACAATAGATTATCTATAATAATAAGAACAATGTCACAATCAGAAATTATATAAATGCTACATTCTTAGTGTTTTGACTATTTGTATTTAACATCCTTGAAGAAAATGTCTTTCTTATCTTGATGCATCTAAATTTCTGAATGTAAATCAATCTCTATCACATAATGTCATTATCAATTTAAAACACCTATCTATACCTAAAAACATCTTAACCACCTAAACAACTAAGTTTCATTGTGAAACTAAGCTACCTGGTTTTCAATTTCATCAGAGACTTGGGAAGGAACAAACTTGATTACCTGAATATTCAGGTTAGTAGTTTTCCACATGAGAAGATGACAGAGACAGTTTGATACCTGAATCATCACCCAAAACTCTCTATAATGTTGGCACAGCTTCTTTGGCCTTCTGGCTCAATATATCTGACAGACATATGGTGAGGTAGGAACTATTGAGGACTTGCTTACTCTGTCTTGGCAGAGTTTGGCCACCAACTCTGCCTGCATAAATGCTTGCCCTTCTTTTAAGGCAGAATTCTGTCTGTGGTAGAAATGAGGACATTTTCCCCAGTAGCTTGTTTGTGATATTTGAAACCATCTCCATAAGGAGGTTCTTTGATACTCATCATCCTCTTTGAAGTAGGCTTGGTGTTACCAGGACTTAACCTGTCTCATTGACAGTGAATCTTTAAAATAATAAATATATTTTTAAATGCCATAATCTGCATGTCTCTGGGGCTTTTGAAGACCTTAACTAACTCTCCTACCTTTCTATAGAATCATATCTATCTGCTGCACCTAAGAGGTATATTCTTGTGATAAAAGTAGACTAGCAATTGACATGAGTATGATTTGATCAACTAACAATTAACTTGTATAACTTATTTATCCTAAACTGCTTGCAATAACACTTTCAAAGCATTGGAAGTAAACCTTGCATTATAATTGAGTTATATGGGTACAATACCTCATCTTAGAGTAGAAATATATATATATATGGAGAGGATGTAAGAATAATCTTACATTCTAATTCTATACCACTGTATCTAGAATTAAACTTATTTTTCATCTATATACCAAATTCTATACCAGTAAATTAAAAATTACCTTGTGAGTGACAATTGAGGCATTAAGTTGAGGAGTAGATTCACTAATCTACTTTTTGTTCTATCTTCTATCTATATTTCTATATTCCCCTTCTTTCTTTTCAACCCCTTTCTCCAAACCTAAGAATGTAAGATAAAGGAAAAAAGAGACATCATTGGTCTAACCTTGTTTTCTCTCTAAATAAGACCTGTAATAACTTGTAACCAACTCCCATTCATAATAGCCCTCTATAGCCCAAGAAAGCAAGGGAAAACTTACCTGACTCCCTTAAAGGAAATGGGGTGTTGTTCTCTTAAGATTTCTTCTGGCTGTTTTTGGGATGAATAATGCCATTGTAGGGGCCCAAATAAAATTGGGGAAAAGGTTAAACAAGATAGGAATGTCATTGGTGGTCCAGTTTCTATATGTTGAGAAATTCCGGGCTTAATTAGTGTCCTGTGTGGGACAGTCTGAATTGCTGGACCAATTGGGGTTAGAAGTTTTCTTTGAAAGTGTCCTGGGAGCTGTCTTGTTCTGATGAGGAACAGCAACTGAAGCACTTGGTGCTGGAACATGAAGGATACAAGATTTCAGTGTCCAGCATGCTGAGAGCAATGCATCCTGTCATGCCTGATCCAATGTCAGTGTCCAGTAATTTTGTTCTGAAAGCATATAATTTCTCACAAACATTATACAGTCCTAAAATTATAAGTGTATAAGGTGTGCATGATGCACAGAACATTTAAGGCTGGTTTTCTGCTTTTTGTATGAGCAGGAAAAAGGCATCTGTAAATATTCATTCTTGGCAATATGAAGAATGGAACCTAATAGTTACTTATACGGGTCCTTTAGCCAAGAAGAAACATTTTCTATGCCTAGACATTCATGTCTCAGCCAGTCTCAGGGCTATTCCCATATAGTGGGATTAGTACTATAAGTTACCTGCTTGTTTTACAGTTTAAATTCTTCACATGCCAATTGTATTCCCTTCTGTCATTCCCTGTCCCTCTCTCATCCTCTGTCCCTCACTCCAATGTTTCTGTGTTTATGAGAGTTTGACTGTGGCCTATAATACAATTATAATACAATTGACTTTAGAGAATGTTCTGTGACCACTAAGAAGAATGTATTATTTTCTGGATGGAATATTCTGTTGATCTAGTCAATCTAATAAATCTACAGTATGAGTAAATTATGTAGTTCTTTTACCTATTTTCAGTTTAGAAGGTCTATCAAATGGTGGAATATTAAATTCTCACCATTATTGTAGCCTGCATTTTATTCATTCATGCCTATTAGTCCTTATTTAATGAAATTAAGAACCCTATATTCTGTACATAAATATTACAATTTTTATAGCTTCTTAATGAATTGTTATCTTCATTAATGCACTGTTGTTATCACCTTTATCTCTTCTCACTAGTGTTTGTTTAATATTTGCTTTATCAGATTTAGTAGTAATAATAAGGGTTTCTTACAGCTTCCATTTATTTATTCATTCAAGTCTTTCCTTTGACTCTCAGTCTTTGGGTGTCTTTGCTAGTGAGGTTTATTTCTCAGAGACAACAAAGAGTTAAATCTTGTAGTGTGCACCCATAATTGGTGTGTTGAAACTGTTATTGGGTGTGAGGACCAGAGGAAAAGACCTGAATAAGTGAAGTTCTGTGTGAATGTGTGCTGTTGACCTGGGCACAGCTATGTCAAGGACTCCAATGCCTCAGCCCCATGGGAGGGGGGCAGTCTTCTCCAGGCAGAGAAGAAGTGCAAAAACTTCCTGGAGGTGAAGGAGTCCAACTGCAAATGTTGACAGTGTGCACAGCAAATCTCCACCGCTACATTCTCCTATGTGTTCGTGGACTGAAGACTGCTCCCTTCAGAGAGTGTTCCTGTGGAGATGAGCTAACCTGCATCTTTATGTAGTTGTACATAATAGTCCTGCATCCTTAGGTGCCTGTATGTAATACATCCAGCTCCTTGAGCAGCTATATAGAATACTTCCAGCTCCTTATTTAAGTGTATATGCTTTCTGCGACTGTCGTGCTGAGGGCCTGTGAAAGGCCTGCACATCTATGCACCCATGTTTAACCCCCCTTTTCACCTCCAACTCCCAGACAGCCTTCTCACAATCCTACATAGCTCAGTGGTATGAATGGAGTGGTAGCCAGGTTGATTTGAGAGTCTCTAGGTTTCAGGCTCCTGTGTCACATTGATGCGTCTATTTCCTGGATTCTGTCTTTCGGTGCCCACTCTACCCAGACTCTGGATGGGTGTATTCAGCCTGGTTTGCTCTGGCTCCTGTAGCCTGGATGCATTACTCTAGTAACTAGAGATGTAGCCGATGCCCTGTGCACAGCATTGTGTAAACAAGATTTTAAATATCATAATTTTTTAAAATTTAATTTGTTCACTTACATCCTGATTGTATCTCCCTCCCTCATCACCTCCAGATCCCACCTTCCCTCCTTCATACCTTCTCCCTCACTCCTTTAGTCCTCAGAAAGGGGGAGGACTCTTCCTCAAACATCTGACCTCAACCTATCAAGTCTCATCTGTACTACCTGTATCTTTTTTCTCTGTGACCTGGCAAGACCTCCCACCAGGGGGGAGTGATCAACAGGGTGTGTGTTGGGGGGGAAAGAGTCCATGTCAGAAGTAGTCCCTTCTCACCATATTGTGGGAACCACAAGGAGACTGTGCTGTCTATCTGCTACGTCTTATCAGAGGGTCTAGGTCTACATCATACCTGGCCCTGGGTTGACTCATCAGTCTCTGTATTGTAGTGTGGTTACCCTGTATTATGTGGTTAATATCTGTTTATGAGTGAGTATGCACCATGCATGTCTTTCTGGGTCTGGGCTACCTCACTCAGGATGATCATTTCTAGTTCCATCCATTTTCCTGCAAATTTCAAGATTTCCTTGTTTTTAATAGCTGGGCAGAATCCCATTGTGTAAATGTACCACAGTTTCTTTACCCATTCTACAGTAAAGGGTCACCTAGGTTGTTTCCAGATTCTAGCTATTATGAATAAAGCTGCTATGAACATGGTTGAGCAAATGTAAAGGAAGAAATATACCCCACCATGGCTTATTTCTGTTCTTTGTGTGTGTGTGTGTGTGTGTGTGTGTGTGATTTTTTTAAGGAATAGGATCTACTGAGTTTTTTAAATCTTACCAAGAATACCTTCTCATTTTTATTTATTTATTTTTATTTTATATGTATTGGTATTTTGTTTGCATATTTATCTGTATGAGGGTGTCAGATACCCTGGAACTGGAGTTACAGATAGTTGCGAGCTACCATGTGGATTCTGGGAATTGAACCTGGGTTCTCTTGAAAAGCAGCCATTACTCTTAACCACTGAACCATCTCTTCAGCCGTGAATGCCTTATCATTTTTTAAATGAAACAAGTTCTTTATTTTTTCAGCACAATGAACAAGACTTTCATTTTCCTATTTTCTGAAGTGTATGCTTAGAAGTGAATTCAGGTATATGTACAATGTGCACATTTTTAAATTATAGTTCCCTAGGTTGCCTTCCTTATGACTTAGGAAGGTTAGTTAAGAACACAGCCAGGATAGAATGCTACTGGAAGTTTTAAGTGAGAATGTTTGTGAATTTCCTTTGTTGGTCCTCAGAAGCCAGTGGGGATTCCCAGTCCTAGGAGAAATGCTGACTGTCTGACCTCAGGTGCTATAAAACATCTAGAAAAATTGATGGTGCTATACCACCCAATTAGAACAAGAAGCCACCAGAACAGGGTGGAAGCACATGACCCACAAAAGAGGAAGTCTATAAAATCCTTCCCCTTATTCGGGGATTTTCCAGAGTAATAATGTGATAAAGACACCAGGAACTAATTTGAAATAAAAATGCATAACAGGAATTTACTTTCCTCATTCTTTATAACATATTCCAATTCCCAATCTAAGACACTTTATGTAAGTGTTCACCCACTGCTCCAGCCTTACTGCTCAACAGGGGCCTTCTACCACCCCACCCCACCCTGCCACATTAAAAAAAATGGCCTCATGTTGGGACACAAAGATAATGATAGAG
>OU015742.1:15269123-15296623 GCA_907169655.1 Acomys percivali | reverse complement strand
TAGTTTTATTTTTATCTTAAGTGTTGAGCCTTCTCAGAGTTCAATAGAGTACATTAGAGTGCAAAGTAAACAGATTTTAGAAGTGGCCCACAGATTGCCAAAGGGCAATTTCCTTGGGACAAACATCAGTCCATGGTACAATCTACTAGTTACTTCTGCTTCCTCAGTAACATCCAGTCTTTTGTGCCCACTTCCAGGAAGCTGAAAAGAGCACTGAACTGCTGCTCCAAAACACCCTCCAGTCCACAGCCTTGCTTGTGTCCATGATTGGAAGTCATCTTCTTTCATACTGTGCAGTCTCTTATTAGTCTAGTGTTTTATCAATTCTCCTTCATGTCTTTTTCTCCATGGAAGGGTGGAGTGTGTAGTTTCTTTTGGTTTTATCTCTGTTCTGTTTGTTTGTTGTTTTCTTTTTTTTTTAACCTCCAACTATATGAAAACTTAACTGAATTTTAGTAATTCAACGAACAGTAGCCACACCCACAGCAGCAGAAGTCCCTTTCAAAGAGGGTACAGATTGTTGAAGTCATTGGTGAAGCCCTCTAGGAAGTGGATGCTAAGTTGCATCTAGAAGCAGGCTGACTCCCAATTCTGGTACAAAGGGAAAGAAAAATAGGAGCTAAAGCCTTGAGGATACATAGCTAAACTATTTTAAACAAAAGTTCCTATTGTTTAACTGATAATATACAGTGGGAATGGAAAGCCGTGCAGGGAAGAGAGAGGAACCCACCCCAGAATCTCTCAGTCAGCAACTCCAGCTGCCCACCTCAGCTTCTCAACTCCATTCTTGTTGGATGACTGTCACCGTCCAGTTTAATAACTTGCGTCGCTGTTCTTTGGCTTTGTAGACTCATCAGTATGGAAAGTTCTGATTCTCCTAGGACTCATAGTGAAAACTTTAGCTGACTGCCTCATTAGGACTTGACCAGTTGATATCTGCTGGTGATTTCCAAGTCACTGAATTGACATGTTATCTTTCATTTCCACTCTTGGTTGGACTACTTTAGCCAAGTCCTTTGGATGTTTTGAGGCACCAATTTGTTGAGGCTTTGCTATTCATCAACTGTTTCTCTTTTTCTGCTACTCACTATTTATTTTTGTTGTTATTGTTGTTTTACTTTTGCTTGCTATATATTTAATAAGCTCACTCATGTGAATCTGAAAGCATGGCTACTGTATATCATTCTCTGTACTGTCCAGAACACCTGCCAAGTCATAACTTGCCCTTTAAGAAGACATTCAAGTGAAGCACACGTTGAGACGTGCTAATGAACACCGAATGAACTGCCATAGTTGCGAGATTATAGAGAAAGAAACAACATGATGAAAGACAACAAGGCCCTTACATGGCTGCATGAGAAGTTCATTAAGTAGTTACAGGGAAACAAACTATGTATGTGGAACAAACTACTGTAATGCAATGTTAAAACCAGCTGAAGATGCATCAGTACAGATGCATGAATACACTATGTTGTTTTTCTGACTGTGATTTTAAGGCATATTTAATAAGAGACCATTTGACTTGATATAAACGTGTCTTTGTATCTTTGGCTCTACAGGAATTTTGATTAGGCACAGGAAGTTCTTCTGATAATTTACTAAAATTAAAGTGGTCCACATTTGTGATGCATTCCTCTGTGACACAGATGTATCTATTGCGTGGTACTTGACAGGAAACAATAGCTTTATTTCTGGAGTGGTTGCAGTGTGCTGTGTCCAGTGTATTCCTCTGGATGGATCAGGCTGAAGTCTGAATGGTTCTCTATCCCCTAGCATCCATTCCCAGCCTTCTCTCTAAAGACTTGGGAATGAAATGGAAGCAGAAGCAAGTTCATGTCCTGGCCTGAAAATCAGGGATACCTTATTTAAGTTAAAATAGTATTTTCTTTAATTTCTGACCATATTATTGAAATGTGTCAATTATATTTTTTATAAAATATTTCCATTTAAAAACTCTGAAAGTAAAGCCAGGTGTGGTGGCACATGCCTTTGATCTGAGCACTCGGGAGGCAGAGGCAAGCGGATTTCTGTGAGTTCGAGGCCAGCCTGGTCTACAAAGCAAGTCCAGGATAGCCAAGGCTGCACAGACAAACCCTGTCTCGAGAAGCCAAAACAAAAAAAAATTCTGAAAATGAATATGATATAGTTTTGGGAGGTCTGATACATATGATATCACTATAACTGCCACCACAGTGCTTTTTAAGTCAATGGTAGTCAGAAGAGCTTGGCAAAGTTTGAGCTGACTTTACCCATTTGAAGTCTCTGGGTCATGGGTAGAAGCAAAGTTGTCCTAGATATGGCTTTGTGGTAACCTTAAGAATTCATTCCTAGGCTTTCTTATTCTTACAGAAATAAGAATTATAAGTCACATCAGTGGTACATATGAAAGAAGCACTAGTCACACTGTGGGTAAAGCTCAGTGCATTAGGAAGCAGGGTATTTGACAAAGTCCAGGTTGTTGATTTACCATTTTCCCACTTCCTTTCCTTATGCTTTCAGTTTCCTAGGTTTGGAGTTGGACAAGACATTTGGGATGCTGAGATAGACATAAGCAGTGGTGCTATAGTTTGCGTGTTTTGCCCTCCAGTTCAAAAGTCAACAGTATGATGCTGTCAGGAGGTATGCTCTCAGTAGGTGATCAGGCCTTGGGTGTACTGCCTTGTGAAAAGGAATAATTCTTTATAGTATAGGTCCCACATAGCCGTTAGCCATCCACCTATGAGGATGGAGTAAATCCTACAGAGGGTACCACCTTGGGGGCAGGAAGCAGTCCTCCTCAGGCAACAGGATGTGCAGACACTTGATCTTTGACTTCCAAGACTCTAGAATGTCGAGAAAAAGTTTCTTCAGCTTCAGGTAATCTTCTAGATGGACCAATGGATTAAGACAACAAGGACATTAGCCAATTTAGTGTCTATACAGTTTCTATTTTATAACTTCATTGAGGTATAATTCACATATAAAACTTATCCAGTTAGACATGCACTTCAACAAGGTGCTGTATATTTAGTGTATTAGTTATGCATCTGTCAACATAGTATATTTTTAAAATTTGTTTTAATTACTTTTAATTGTGTGTGTGCATGCTCATGTGCATGTGTGCACTTGTGTGTGTGTATGTGTGTGTGGTGTGGTTTTGAAGATATGTGCACGTGCATATAGTGTAGTTGGCCAACGGGACTGGAATAGGGTGTCACATGTCCTGTAGCTGGAGTTAGAGGTAGTTCTGAAACATCTGATGTGGGTTCTGGGAACCAAACTTGGGTCTTCTGAAACATCAGGACATTCTCTCAACTGCTGAGCTTTCTTTCCAGCCATAAACTAAACTAATCACTCTAAAACTACTACATGGCTCAAAGCAGACAAAAAATATCCTTTAGTTGTTATGAACTATCAGTTACTATACATTCTTATCACTGTCAGGGCAAAAACTAATATACTATTTTATTGCTATGGGTTTTTCTGTTCTAGATATTTTGGGGGAAATTAAACACCACAGTATCTGATCTTCAGCCAAGTGCTTCTTTCATTTGGTGTATTTTAAAAGTGTATCCTTGTGATGATGTATCTATCAGTGACCCTTTTTTTAATTGTCTGGTAACAGTCTATGCAATCAGTCTATCTCAATTTGTTTATTCATTCCTAATTTGATAGAAAGTTGAGCTGGCTCCATTTTTAGGCTATTATGATAATAGTGCTATCATCATTTGCTTCCAGGAGTCTAAGGGGGAGACCCACGCTGAGTCTTCTACCAGTGGGGGATATGGAGCCTGAAAATGCCACCTCCTATATCCAGGTGGGACTCCCAGTATAGGAAGTGGGACACCCACAAAACCTTTGACCCAAAATTTGTCCTGTCTTGAAGTAGAACAGGGATAAAGTAAAATAGGGAATGGCCAACCAATGACTGGCCCAACTTAAGACTCACCCCATGGAAAAAAGCCAACTTCTGACACTATTAATTATACTCTGCTATGCTTAGCATAACTGTCTTTGGGGAGGCTTCATCCATCAGCTGATGGAAACAGATGCAGAGACTCACACGCAAACAAAAGGCTGGGCATGGGGAGTCTTGTGGAAAAGTAGAAGGAAGCATTGAGGGAGCCAGAGGGATCAAGCCCACAACAAAAGACCTACATAATACACTAACCTGGGCCTATGGGGGCTCATAGAGACTGAACCACCAACCAAAGAGCATGCATGGGCTGGACCTAGGCCCCCTACACATATACAGCAGTTACATAGCTTGTTCTTCATGTGGGTCCCCTAACACTTAGAACAGAGGATGACACTCACTCTTTTGCCTCTCTTTGGATTTCTTTCACATAGCTGGGATGCCTTGTCTGGCCTCAGTGGGAGAGGATGTGCCTAGTCTTGCTGCTACTTGATATACCAGGGTGGGTTGGTACCCATGGTGTGGGGGTGAGGGTGGGAGTGGCTATCCTTCTCTGTACATAAGGGGATGTGTGGATGGGGGATAGGGTATGAGGGTGGGACTGTAAGGAGAGGATGTAGGGAGTTTATGATCAGGCTGTGAAATGGGGGTGGGTGGAAAGAATATTTTGTATCCCCAGTGAGTCTTTCTTAGAGAAACTAATTTTTTTTTGCAAGTGGTTACCAGTTGAAGACAGCTTCTGAGTTAGGGAGGGGACACCTCTTTCAGCTTTAGGTTCCTCTTTGGTGCAGAGCCATTCAGACTCTGTGCATGCTGCTTCAGTTTCTATGAGTTTCTATGAGCATCAGTCCTGCTCTGTTTAGAAGGCCCTGTTTCTTTGGTGTCTATCCTTTATCCCCTCTGGCTCTTATGTTCTTTCTGCCTCTCTTCTGGAGGATTCCCTGGGCCTTGAGGGGAGGGATTTGATGAAGACATCCCATTTAAGCTGAGTGTTTTAAAGTCTCTTACTCTCTGCACATACTCTGGCTTTGTATCTGTTTGTCTACATAGGCTGCAGGAAGAAGCATCTGTGATGACGGCTGAGCAAGGCACTGTGAGTATAGTAGAATGTCATTAGGGGTCTTTTTATGTCTATACTCCGTTTACAGTAGTATTTCATTTTCTCCTAGGTTATGAGCTATTTAGTCTATGGTTCTTGGTCATGTAAGCAGTGTCTAGTGTGGGTTCCATCTCATGGAATACTCCTTAAATTAATTATGTATTGGCTGGTTACTCCCACTAGCTTTTTGGCACCATTGCAGTAGTGTGTATTTTGCAGGCAGGACACCAGTGTAGATTGAAGAGTGTGCAGCTGGGTTGATGTTTATGTTTCTCCTTTCTCCTATGGTAGCAGGTGCTTGGTAGCTTCTGGTACCAAGAACACTAGCCAGTACTGCTGAAGGCTCTAGGCAGGCACCAGCAGGACTTCCTCATGTTCAATGAGTTGTGTAGGTATTGTCTTCAGCAATAGGGCATTCCCATCAGTTTGTGGAAAGTAACCTATAACCTTTGCAACAGCCTGTGTTGCTTGGAGTTTCAATGGGATCCCTTTGCCAATAACTCAGTTAGATATAACTCATTCCTGGTGCTGAAGCTTCATTTGGTGATGAAGATCTCCAGTTAGGAATCTGTCTCCCACGTCTCCCCTGACATCTGGCTATTTCATTTAGTTTGCCTTCATAGTGTAGGAAGCTTCTACTAACTTAGGTTTCCATATGACCCCTCAAATGGGCCTTAATTTTAGCTGTCCTTCCTTATATTTTCTCCCTTTCCATACCACTCTGCTTGACCTCCTGTTCCAGCCTCCCATTTCCATCAATCCATAATTATATATTCTATTTCATCTTCCTAGGGAGATATGTTTCTCTCCACTAGTTCCTACTCCATACTTAACCACTGTGGTTCCACAAATTGTATCTTACTCATCAATGACCTAACAGCTAACATCCACATATAGGTGAATACATACCGAATTTGTCTTTTTGAGTCTGGGTTACCTCACTCAGGGTGACTTTTTATAGTTCCATCCACTTATCTGCAAATTTCATGATTTCATTTCTTAAAAAAACATCTGAGTCATATTCCACTGTGTGAATGTACCACATTTTCTTTATTCATTTATCTCTTGA
Source organism: Acomys percivali (assembly GCA_907169655.1). NCBI lineage: Eukaryota > Metazoa > Chordata > Mammalia > Rodentia > Muridae > Acomys > Acomys percivali. The sequence continues at coordinate 15,290,560 of OU015742.1, read as the reverse complement.
CAGACATCTAGCCTGTTTCCACTATTATGAATGGAGCAATAGGAAATATGGCTGGATAAATGTCTCTTTAACAGGATCATGTATTCTTTGGGAATATGCCAATGAGAAAGGATAATTTTGGGTGTCTAAATTGTTATCCAACATTTTGACAATCATATTGTATGTATTTATTTATTGTGTGAGGCTCCTTTCTTTGCATATGTAATATGTGTGGTGTGGATGTATGGATTTATGTTTCCATAAAGCCAGCAAACACTTTTGTGTAAGGGAATTATCTTTAAATCGGTTTACTGAGACTTTAAATAACCTCAGTGTTTCCCAAGAGGCTCACAATCTCTTAATCTCTTTTCATTTTTTGTGATTCTGATTCTATAAAGGATGATGAGCATGATTAGGGGCTTGCTGTTGTCTGCTTATGTTTCCCTCATATCAGTAGATACAGCATAAACACTGGGCAAGACATAGGGAGTCTTGTAGAAAAGTGTGGGTAAGGAGAAAAGGACCTGGAGGTGACAGGAGCTCCTTAAGAAGACCACCAGAGCCAACTAACCAGAGTCTACATGGTCTTGTGAAGACTGAAACACCAACCAGTGACCATGCTCCCTTCATAGATGTAGCTGATAAGCAGCTCAGGCTCTTGGTGTGTCCTCTAGTAAGAGGAACAGTGACTGTCCCTGACATAGACTCTGTTGCCAGCTTTTTGATTACTTTCCCCTGGTGGGACTAACTTGCCAGGCCTTAGAGGAAGAGGACATGCTCAGTCCTGCTGTAGCTGGATGAACTGGGGTGAAGGGGAAGGGGAGCTCCCTTTTTCTGAGGAATAGAGGAGGGGGGATGGGAGGAGGGAGAGGGGGAGGGAGAGGAGACCAGGAGGACAGGAGGAATGAGGGCTATGACCAAGATGTAAAGTGGATAAGTAAATTAATTAATAAAATAATAAATCACACATTTACAAAAAACAAAAACCCCAAATCATATTGCTGCATATAGATGCTGCTTCTTATTTCAGATACCCCAACTGTCTTATCCATGATTATGTGGTTGGAAAAGCAGAGGATTCAGTGTCTTTCTTTCTTTCTTTCTTTTTTTTTTTTTTTTTTTTTTGCAGTGTATTTTTTTTAATTTATTAATTTATTCATATAACATCTCAATTGTTTTTTTTTCCTTTTTTCTTTTTTTTATATTTTTAAATTAATTTATTCATATTACATCTCAATTGTTAGCCCATCCCTTGTATCCTCCCTTTCTTTCCTCCCTCTCGCTTCCCCCTCTACTCCCTTCCCCTATGTCTGTGACTGAGGGGAACCTCCTCCCCCTGTATATGCTCCTAGGGTATTGAGTCTCTTCTTGGTGACTTATTATCTTTCCTCTGAGTGCCACCAGGCCTCCTCATCCAAAGGACATGGTCCGATATGGGGCACCAGAGTTTGTGTGAAAGTCAGATCCCCTTCTCCACTTAACGGTGGAGAATGTCCTGTCCATCGGCTAGACTGGGTAGGGGTTCGAAGTTTACTGCCTATATTTTCCTTGGCTGGTGCCATAGTTTGAGGAGGACCCCAGGGCCCAGACTCTCCTGTAGTTTTCCAGGACCCTCTAGATCCTTCTATTTCCTCATTCTCCCAGGCTTCTCACCCCTAAAGTCTCAATAGGATTTTCTCCCCTCTGACACACTTTCCTGGTAGGTAAAGTTTTTCATGGGGGCGTACCCCTTGGACTAGTGTCTCGATATAAGTGAGTATATACCATTTGACTCTTTTTGCTTCTGGGTGAACTCACTCATTATGATAATTTCTAGTTCAATCCATTTGTCCACAAATTTTGGAAATTCCTTGTTTTTAATAGCTGAGTAGTATTCCATAGTGTAGATGTACCACAGTTTCTTTATCCATTCTTCTACTGAGGGACACGTAGGTTGTTTCCATGTTTTGGCTATTATGAATAAGGCAGCTATGAGCATGGTTGAGCATATGTCCCTGTTGTGTGGTAGTGCATCTTCTGGGTATATTCCAAGGAGTGGAATAGCTGGGTCTTGAGGAAGCCCTATTCCCATTTTTCTGAGATAGCGCCAGATAGATTTCCAAAGTGGTTGTACTAGTGTGCATTCCCACCAACAATGAAGGAGTGTTCCTCTCTCTCCACATCCTCGCCAGCATGTGGTGTCAGTTGAGTTATTGTTCTTAGCCATTCTGATGGGTGTAAGATGGAATCTCAGTGTCGTTTTGATTTGCATTTCTCTGATGACTAAGGAGGTCGAGCATTTCTTTAAGTGTTTCTCCACCATTTGATATTCCTCTGTTGAGAATTCTCTGTTTATTCTGAGCTCCATTTCTCTACTGGGTTATTTGGTTTTGTAGTGTTTAATTTCTTGAGTTCTTTATATATTTTGGATATTAGACCTTTGTCAGATGAAGGGTTGGTGAAGATCTTTTCCCAGTCTGTAGGCTGTCACTTTGTTCTCTTGACAGTGTCACCTGCCTTACAGAAGCTTCTCAGCCTCATGAGGTCCCATTTATTAATTGTTGACATTAAGGCCTGGGCTGTTGGTGTTCTATTCAGGAAGTTGTCTCCTGTACCTATGTGTTCCAGACTCTTCCCCACTTTTTCCTCTAATTGGGTTAATGTCTCCGGTTTTAGGTTGACGTCTTTAATCCACTTGGACTTGATTTTTGTGCATGGTGACAAAAAGGGGTCTAATTGCATTTTTCTACATGTAGACATCCAGTTAGACCAGCACCATTTGTTGAAGATGCTGTCGTTTTTCCATTGAATGGATTTGGCTTCTTTGTCAAAAATCAAGTGACCAAATGTGTGCGGATTCATCTCTGGGTCTTCAGTTCGATTCCATTGATCCACTAGCCTATTGCTGTGCCAGTACCATGCTGTTTTAATTACTGTTGCTCTATAGTACAGCTTGAGATCAGTGTCTTTCTAATAAGCACAGCAGAGTCTTTACTGGCTTGAGTATGACTTATATGTTCTGCATGGCTTTGGACCCCTAACTTTGTCTACCCACTAGTGAAAGGTACCGCTGTCTTCTGGAAGTGAGTGATGTGTGTCCACTCACATTTGATATTCATCAGGAAGAGATCTGACCTTCGAACTTGGAGTTTTATGAGGTCTTCATCAGTGGGGTGCCTTATATTTGCTTGAGTTATATTAGTCCTTGAGGTAATATTTTTCTCAAGTGTCCATGCAAGCCCCCGCTCAACCTCCTCAAAGCCACAGTAAAATTGGTATGCTTAAGTAGGGAAGGAATGCTAACATCTCAGGTCTGAGGGAGGTAATTTGGTCCCAAACGCACTCTAGTGATGTTTATACTTGGGATAAAGTGCTTACAACTCTGTCACTGCCCTTTTGACCCTGTTTCCTCGCTCCTGTGCTTCTAGGAGAAAGTGATACTTAATTCAGATCTTTGTTTTTATTCCCTCCCAGAGTAAGCTAGGATCTTGGCTTACCTTGTCCCTGTGTAAACATCTGGTTATACTCATAGCTTTGGGGAAACAATTGGCTACCTTTCATCATAGAAACAAATAGATCCTTAGAATTATTACTACTTCCCCTCTGTTCTTTCTTACATTCCGTCTTCCTTTCTCTCCTGGTCCTTCCTCCCCTTCTTTATCTTCTATCCTTTCCCTTCCTGTCTCTTTCAGTCTACCCATCTTTCATTCCTCTCTCCTTTCTTTCCTTCAAACATTTTCTTAATATTTCTCTTCATCCTCTTTTTCCTATATTCTTTCCTGTTAGATCCCTTAATTTATATGTTGCAAACTCAGGACAGCATACTTTCCTAATTTGGAATATAAGAGAAGACACTTTCTAGTCTTCTAATGATAACTTCTGTTTCCTAACACTTCCATGATTCTAATATACTGCAAGATAATTGTTTGTCTTTTTAATATCTAATCAACATTTAAAGTAGAAGCATGAAGCCTGGGGTAGTAATCTGACTTCAAGGCTAGCAGAGGCTATCTCATGAGATTGAGGCTGGATTGGGTTGCATTGGGACCCTGTCATACACTACTGTCCCACTAGGGTTGCTTGTCAATAGTAACCTCTTTCCACATTCTCCATATTTTCCATACAGAACCACCTCTTAAAGCTCCTGACTATTTCTCGCTCACATACAACTTTAAGTGCTTTGCGTCTGACATTGTCACTCCTGAGGTGAACTCTCTTTTCAGCCCTCTGTCTACCGTCCTGTATGGCCCATGCATAATCTAACTTCAATGCTCCTTTCTCTCCAAATGATCTTCAAAGTTCCTTCTAATGTAGACAATACCCACTGCCATGGCTTGGGTGCTTCCATGTGGCTTGGGATGTAATATGGTTGTTACCCAAGGAGCTATAAGTTTCGATGCTGAGAGCTCCCCTGTCCTGAGTGAGGAAGCACATCGGCCTTAAGGACTTGATGTTTAGTAGGAAGTCCTAGGAAAAACAAGGGACATTTCTTCAAAGACGCTGAAGATATTGCCCAGTTACCCTGGTTAATTCCTATAAGAAGGTTAATGTTGAAGCCTCAGACTGGGCATACATAGCCTATCTTTGACTTCATACAATAAAATATGATTCCTTGTTCTGGCATGTTTCCACCCCTACCATTCACCGTAGTGTGGTACACCGAAAATAGGCCTTACTTCAACCCAGATGATACAGATATCTGGCCTTGAGCCTCCAAAGTTGAGAGACAGATAACCATCTTTTCTTTATAAAGTTATCTGTTTTAGGTATTTTATTAGAGCAATGAAAATCTGGTATTTCCACCACAGTGGAAAGCTAGGGAGCTTTTGCAGCTGATAACTGTGCTTTCTTACAAATGTAACCTCTACTCCTGAAAATCCAGGAAAGGGAATCAGTTCCACAGTGCAACCTGGAAAGCTGAGATTCCAGAAGGTAAGCCCTGACCCACAGTGTTCAGGGATGCTGGCAACTACAGTTGAGAGTGGTTAAGAACAATTGGAAAAGAGGAAGATGGAAGGTAAGATACCAGTAAAGAGGTTTGACAAAGTCATAAGGAACCATATTATTAAGTATCTTCCTAATGAGATACCTATACTACATATAAGTCTGTATACATTCACACATACACACACACACACACACACACACACACACACACGGCTTAAGTAAAATTTTCCCATCTGGGTTGACAATGCTCCCCTCAAGAGTGATAGACTATCTAACAAAATTGCTGGTCAGGGTTGTATAAGACACTCCCAAAATATTACAGGCTATTGTTATTTACCTTGGTTGCCTTCCAGAGGTGGAATGTAAGTCCATATTGTTGAACATAATTTGGATACAGAGCCCAGTGGACTAGAGTGGAACCTGACCTGAAAGTCTCCACCCAGATGACTGGCTTTCAGGGCAACAAAAGGCACATACAAATGCCCAAAGGAGGGAAGCAGCCAATAGCCCAAGGCAGCTGTTCACCAATGAACCACGACAATGACCATCATGTTAGGTGTGGTTGTGTCACACACATTTTGGCAGTAACCAATAGCTCTTTAAGTCAATTTAGGACCTGCTCAGCATAAAGAACTCAAGAAATTAAATACCACCAAACAAATAACAGAGAATTCTTGATGGAGGAACACTGAATGGCTAAGATACACCTAAAGAATTGCTCAGTGTCCTTAGTCATCAGGGAAATGCAAGTCAAAATGACTCTGAGATTCCACCTAACACCTATTAGGATGATTAAGATAAAAAACTCAAGTGACAGCACATACTAGTGAGGATGTGGAGAAATGGGAACACTCCTCCATTGCTGGTGTAAACCACTCTGGAAATCAATCTGGCACTTTCTCAGAAAATTGTCACTAATTCTAACTCCAGACACAACTATACCACTCCTGGTCATTTACCCAAAAGATGCTCCACCATACAACAAGGACACTTGCTCATCTATGTTCATAGCAGCTTTATTCATACTTGCCAGAATCTGGAAACAATCTAGATGTCCTTCGACCAAAGAATGGATTTAAAAAAAACTGTGGTACTTTTAGATAATGGAATACTATTCAGCTATCAAAACCAAGGAAATCTTGACATTTGAAGGCAAATGGATGGGACTAGAAAAGATCATCTTGAGTAAGGTAACCCAGACCCATAAAGATAGGCATGGTATATACTCACTCATAAGATGATATTAGCCCAACATAGATGTCCTCTGCGACACTCTACACAGTGAGGGATCAGGACAGATACTGATGGATCTGGACCCAGGGGGATCTGGACAAACTGATGCACCAACCAAGGACATTTCAAGCAGAGAACCTAGACCTCCTGTTCAGATGCAGACAATGGATAGCTCATTCTCCATGTGGAGAAGTGGGGGAGGTAGAGTGGGGGATCCCTGCCTCTTGGTGGAAAGGCCATTTGGTAACACAGAGGAAGGGGATGCAGGCTATCTAGATGAGACCTGATAGGCGGTTGTCAGAAGGTGAGGAAGGAGAACCCCACCTACCAGAGGTCTAGGGCAGGGGAAATAGGGTGGAAGAGCGAGGAAGGGTAGGAACAGGAAGACAAAACCAAGGGGATTACAATCAGAATGTAATGTGAATAAGTTATGATAAAATTAAAAAATAACTACTAAAGTCTTAGAGAAGAACTTACCACTACCACTTTCATAAATCAAGGTAGTCCCTAACTACATCCTAAATATTTGTCATTTCACCCACAGATTTGTATAGTCCTCACCCCTCATCAAGGAAACTTTTCACTGGACTAGCCAGAGACTATTAAAGAAAACCAAAATCAATAAAAACCACAGAGTTGTGTACTCCAGGTCCAACTGATAGATACATAGCACAACTCCTTCATGTAAGGCTCAGGGATCACAGTGAAAGAGGGGCCAGAAAGATTTTAAGAGCCAGAGGAAAAGGAAATTTGCTGTGAGATTGTGTCTTCTAGAAATGTGAAAGAAGCTATGTTAATGCAATTTTGCCAGCATGGCTGCTGAGACATGACTTGAACAAGGATGACATCAGCAGACATCCTAACATGCATGGGCAAAGTTCAGGAGGCCTCAAGTCTAGAAAAAAGAACAACAGTGAACTAAGGAATGCTGGGAGCAGGAAAAAAATAGCCTTCTACAGGGAAGGGTGCACCATTTGGCTATCTGATACCAAATGGTTAGCTCTGAAAATGTATGTACGAGTATCATACAAACTGAGCAGTGGCCAAGAGATAAAGTGGTCTACAAGAGAGGGATTGGAAGGGGAAAGGAGAATGGGGGAAGCCATGAATTATACTCTCAAAAAATAAAAAATATATTAATATAAAACACATTTGAAGAATTTGACCAAAACAGAATGATGCTTGTCATTCATCAAATGACAAAAGTGGAAATAATAAGAAAGTTAAAGTATCAATCTACCTGCCCACTTGTAGCCCAGTAGGTTTATCTGGTTTTGACCCCCCCAAGTCAAGTATAAGTCTAAGATGGTTAAGCCTAAGACGGATAAGTAGTTCATTGTGACCTGGAAGCTGAATCACGTGTTCAGAATACGTACCCAGAATAACCCCTTTGATTCTCACTTCCTTTATATTTTAGATATCCCACTATCCTCTGGTTAATAGCTTCATAGTTAAGCATATCCCACCCACTACTCTGTCGTTCCTATCCTCTGGCAATACCCAGATTACTAAAACCTTGCTAGTAGGTATCATCCAAGAGATTAGAACAGCCCCTCCTCAATAACGTGATGTTTAACCTTCATTGTAAACTGGATGACTGGTGCAGCATGCCCATGAGTGTGTGACAGAGCAGGCCAACAGAGAACATCCCAGGAGGAAAGACTCACTCTTAATGTAAGGCTACAATCCCACTGGGTGTGAACCTGGACAGAATAAAAGCAGAAAGCTGGAAGAGTCAGCTAGCTAAGAACTAAAAGTCACTCTTTCTCCTGCTTTCTGCCTGATGAGAAGAATTGAGAAAAGGTCTTCTGTGATGCCTCCTCATTGCCATGATGTTCTGCCCAACTGCTCAGAGCCCAGTGACCAGGACTGGAACCTCCGGAAACTGTGAGGCAAACTTTCTCTTGCCTTAAACTGTTTTGCATCAGCGTTTAGCCATAGCATTTTAAAATCCTGTCTGGCAGGGATGGTACATTAATTTCTGGGGTTTCTGCAGCTAAGTACCCACACTTGATTATTTTTGAGATCGTAAGTTTAGTAGCCTAGACCTCTGCAGTCAAGAAGTGAGAAATCAATATGACTCGAACAAAGTGAGATTCTTGCCTTTGCTGTGTTCTCTTTGGAAACTCTGGAGAGGAATCCACTCCTTGTCCCTCCACTTTCTGGTGGGTTCTGCTTTTGTTCCAACAATCATCTTTTCACTGCTTTTCTATTCATATCAAGTTACTCTGTGCTTTTCTCTTGTATTCACACAGAAGGCTCACAATATAATCCAAAATGATGTCTTTATGCCAAGACCTTTAATTTAACACCATCGATAACCCTTCACCAATTTTTCTACATAAGATGTTTGTGGGTTCCAGAGATTTAGTTATCACCCAGGGAACCATTTCTTTCAAGTTTAGCTAAGAATAGCTTAGCAATGCCTTTGGGCATCTTTACCAGTGTGAAATGGGATACTATTAATTAAGGTATATAATAGCATTACAAGTAATCCTGATATTATCTATAGGTGAATTTATTGAAATCGCAATGGAAGTATAGGTGTTGGAAATCAAAGTGGTTGCTATAGTTAATGATATGAAAGCAATCATGGGTAAAAGAGATAGGCTGTGTTGATCCATGCATTATGTTTTGAGTGCACTTTGAATGTTTACAAAGAGAAATGGCAAGATAAGGCCCACTTGAAGTCATGCATGGCACAAGAAACAGACAGTATCACGACAGTGTAAAAATAGTATTTTCTCTGGTAGGTACAAAGCTGAAATTACTGAGTTTGTCCATTTGTTTTTGCTGTTATAATAAAACAGAGTTGGTGGCTTAAAAAGAACAGTTATTTCTCATGGTTACGGAGATCCGGAAGCTCTGTTTCATGGTACTTTAGCCAATAGGAGTCTTCCACGGTATCGTAACATGGTAAAGGATATAATGTCACGAGACAGCCCACACACAGTGAAGAAACAACAACAGAGAAGATTAGCAAAGGTTCGCCTCCTGAGACCATCATCACACAGTCAATGAAGTCCAGCCTCTGCTTTGGAGGGAGATCTTCAAAGCATGCCCTCAAGCCAAACTGTTGAACTGTGAGAGTTCTTGAGTTCCTCTAACAATTACATTGTAATTGCCTTATGGTACTCTTTCATGTTAAAGCTCATTAACAAAGTGGGAAATAAAGGTATTCTGAAATGCGGGGTGGGGGTGGAGGTGGGGAATCTGATTGAACCCAGGTGAAGCTGACAACTTAGACATAGCCTCTCCCGAGGCTCTCATGTCATTGCCGATGGCTTGCCAACTGGTGTTCTAGAAGCCTCATCTTCCTCAGCCTGCAAACTGTGGTACCCTTAGGTGGGTTAGATGTCCTGAAAGTTATGCTTATTCAAATCCCAGCATGTTCCAAAGTGACTGTTAGATGGTATGACCTAGGGTGGAATAGTAAGCTCTTCCTGATACCTGGAAAGTGTGTGAGAAATGTTCCAAAGATGTTAGGAATCAAAGGAAGGAACATAATAATAGATTGTGCTGAATTAATTACCAGGAGGATACATAACAATGCAAGGACGATTCTCTAGAGCTGTATAAAAGGAAGATCCACACAGAGGCAAGCTTCAAAAAGTGTTACTGTTACCTACCACATTCAGAGAGAAGGGGCCAGAATGCAGATCTATGCTTACTTATGAGCACTGATAGTGCATTGGCTGGGTTGCTGCTTTCAGAAATAGTCTTGGCAGATTGGTAACCCAAAATGTTTAGAGAAGAAATATGCTGGTTGAGCTCTATTCATGAGTAACAGATGGTAAAGATTTTTATTTATGTGGAGGATCACTGATGGAGATACTCTGTGAAAGAAGCAGGCATGTCTAGAAGACTTTCACCACAGGTCCTGACTTTACGTTATACTATTAAAAACAATGGGGCTGGAGAGGTGGCTCAGTGGTTAAGAGCACTTGCTCTTCCAGAAGGCTGGAGTTCTTACCTCTATGACTGCTTGTCACTATAATGGTAGGGAGCCTGACACCCTCTTCTGGCCTACATGCACATTGTACCCATGTACACATACTGATCTGCACACAGATACAGTTATAAATAAAACAAATCTTGGAAATACAATAAAGCAGAGGGTTTGGAGACAAAAAGCAGAGTGAAAGCATTACCTACGACAGAAGCAGAATGAAGAAATACAAAAGAAAACGAGTTAACAGAAAACTAGACTTGGAACATAGCAGCATAGTAATCTTGCCCCACATATTAGGAGTCTTGTTGTTTTCTCATAAGCTAAATCCTTTTCATGATAATTCAAAATTACTTTTCAGAAATATTATTTACTGGGCATGGATATTGTCTACTGAATGTGCATTATGTTTATAATCTTCACTTCTGCAGAAGAAGTCAATAATGCGTAATGGTGAAATGAAACCTTGCGTCACTTTTGCTAACAAGTTGTCACAGAATGACATGCTACTCTATACCACCTGGATCAGAATATTATAGTTCATACTGGGGAACATTTGGGAAATACAACCTATTGCCAATCTGAATGTAAAATGCACAGTCCTGTTGAAGGCTAGTACAGTAGACACTCTTGCCTTGTGGCCTGCAAGTTGCATCCCCACTCACATGCAGATGAGTGCATGTTTTCAAAAAATGTTCATGACTACTTTATTCTCAAAAGCCAACTGGAAAGAGAACGAAACAAAATAACCATCAACAGAATTGAAAATCCAACTTCGGTATATTTGCAGTGGGAAATAAAACAGCAATAAAATGAAGACACTTTATATGCATAGTAGATGAAATATTTGTGCATCTCCAGTTCATATGTTGCCGTCTGAGTCCCATGATGGAGACTTTAGGCAGTTGGAAAGGATGAGGGTGTAACCCTCACATATCTGATCAGAGCCCCTATAAAAGAATCACATCTCTTGCCACACCACTATGAGAACACAAAGCAAGATGCCTCCACATACTGTGAAGTGATCTTCACCAGATGCTGAACAGGTTGACACCTTGACCGTGGTCTTCCACCTCTGCATCTGTGAGAAATGAATTCTATTGTTTATAATTGGTTCGATTTAAGCTATTTTGTTACAGCAACCTGAATGGATGAAAACAATATGGAACAAAATGGAGAAATAAATCTGTATAACTTAATCCTGAATGACAAGTAACGCAGCCAGAGAAGTTGACATTTTGGAGAATCCCATTCATGCTACCTTCACAAACAGGCTAAGTCTGCAGTGGCGAAAGTGAGATGCCTGAGCGACTTATTTTGCTGCACCATGGTGACTGATTGAGGAGAGTTACAGGATATATTTATGGGGCTCTAAAGGTGTTTGCTATCTTGATTGTGATGACAGTTACCTTGGATGAAGGTGTATGTCTCAGTCGATAGTTTCACATAGATCTGTGCATGCTTCCACCTCTGCATCTGTGAGAAATGAATTCTATTGTTTATAATTGGTTCGATTTAAGCTATTTTGTTACAGCAACCTGAATGGATGAAAACAATATGGAACAAAATTATGCTTGCTAATTGATTTTTACTCCTGCAGAAATTATTATCTCAAGTATTACTGTTGCTTAAGCTTTTGCATTCGGTTTCTCAAAGGGCTCTCTTGTGTGTCTTAGGGGTGTGATATGAGTAAAAAAAGAAAACAACACTATGCAGCAATTACTGTTAGCTCTGTCTGTTTTCTGCAGTTGGACCCACTCAGACCCTAGTTGGCTTTGTGGGTTTTGACAAGCCAGGCTAATTCACTAACCCTTCATTCTTATTTGATACATGGGCAATAATTGTGCCTTCCAGAAGTTTTGTGAGTATTAAAACATTTATAACTGTCAAATTATCTATCGTGCTCATTTTCACAGTTAAAGCCTTACTAATTTTTGACACTGTGTTAAAAAGGTAGTTTGAATTTGGTTTGGTTGTAACACTTTTATACTCTTACCTAAATGCTTTTCAGTATTATTCTACTTAGGAGATTTACAAAAATCACTTTCATATTAGTTTTATCTTTCAATGACTATTTATGGGTAATCACTGTGATGACTACTTGGCTTTTGGGGAAGGCTATCATTACTATAATCAACATGATTAGTATAATCTCCTAGGAGATTATAAGCTTATTACACTAAAATGTAAGTTGCTTGAAAGCAGAAACAGCACTGCACCCCTGGTTTATCCATCCCCAGCAATGAGTGCAGCTCTAATACGGTAAATAGTCCCTGCTTTAGTAAACAAAGCCTACTCCTTGGAGCTGTGGCACATCCAGCCCCTCCCCTCCTGTAAACCAAGAATGTTGCTGGTGTGTCCAGTCCATGAAATGTACCAATAATTTATCAAGCAGTGTCAAGGAAAACGGACTGTGCATCCAGAAAAAGGAATTTGTACCTGTTGTAGAAAAACCAGTTTCTATGGCTCTATAGGACTTTGTGATTACACAGCTTGGAATTGTGTGAGTGTGACTGGATGTGTCTGGAGATATGCAAGCAGCATCCAGTGTGCAGAGAGAAAACCATTATCAGCAGCACCAGCTCGAAGAAGATGCTACCCCAGCTTCTGAACTTTCAGAAGTCTCTTTCAAGTTTGTCAACACTTTCTCTCTAGTAGTGCAGTTGCTGGAAGGGAATTTAAACTGAAGCCCACCCTTCCACACAGCCAAGGGGCCTGAGATTCTCTTCTTCTTTCCCCATTTGAATGTTAATGAAGCTTTCTCCAGGCTTTGCTTCCACGGTTGATGACAAAATCCAAACATAGAATCTGGCCACTGGATAATCTGGAAGTGTTCTGCATTAAACAGGCTGTCAAAAGGCACAGTTGAAATGTTAATTCTAAAGACACATTTAGACCTGTGAGTCACAAGGAAAAAAAAGTTGAACTGTGGAATGTGTTAAAAATAAGAAAATACTTATCTTCACAGGTAGCAAATGGAGTAAAGGAGGCAAGGTCACACAGAGTAGCTGTGAGAATCAGACGTTTATGGAATCAGTTTTCTTATTACTAGGAAATTATTATGCAATCAGATTGAGTCCCTACCTATGTGTCCAGTTGTGCAATCAGAGGCATTTTGTGCCCCAACATAGGGACATTTGGAAATGCAAATTACCTGTTTACTATCATTTAACAGAGCAGTAGAGGGACACAAGCAAAATTGAGAGTGAGAGAACAAAAACAATATTTAAAACTAATAGAGATGGATGAATAATTTTTGAATACATAATATTCAATATAAACATGGTTTCTTTGTAAATGCATTATAGGAAAATGGTGTTATGCATAGTCTTAAAAATAATAATACATATAGCCACAAGAGAACTAGAAGAATACAAAGTGACATCCTTTTCTGATGAAAGAGAAGGAAGGGATGGCTACAGAACAAGGGAGAGGAAGGGCACCAGTTAAATGAGACAAATAATTCTAGGTTGGATCCTGAATCTTTGGGGGGAAGAAAGGATAGAATGGGGAGACTTCAAAAAACCTCAATTTTGACTATACATTAAATGTTGTTAATAGTGATAAGTTTCCTATTTGGTCAATGTGTCATGATTATTTAAGAAAATATCTTTGTTCTTATAAGACATCTTTAAGTGCTATGATGGAGGCAACTTATTCTTTTTATTATTATGTTTCTTTTAAATGTGTGCATCATATTATTACACATGAATAAAATAAATTAAATACAGCAGGAATTATATAAATGTTACATTCATAGTGATTTGGCCACTTGTATTTGGCAAAATTGAAGTAAACATCTTTCCTATTTTATTGGGTCTAAAAAATGAAGATCAATATCTATCATATCTCATCTCTATTAACTTAAAACGTCTATCTTCATCTAAAAACATCTTAACTTCTAATATACTAAGCTTAATTGTAAGACTAAACTATCTGGTCTCCAACCCATCTGAGATTTGAGAAGGAATAAAATTTAAATACCTGTGTGAACCAGAAGTGCAGGTTAGCAGCTTCCAAACTGAAAAAATGACTGAGTTTACTGCCTGGACAGTCACCATACACTCTTTATAACATTGGAGCATCATCTTTGGCCTTCTAGCCCAATATATCTGACAGACATATTTGTGAGGCAGGAACTATTGAGGACTTGCTTACCTGTCTTGGCAGAGTTCAGCTGTCAACTCTGCCCGTATCTAAGCTTGCCTATTTTTAGGCAGAATTCTATCTGTGGCAGAAACAAGGACATTTTGGCCAGTGGCTGGTTCGCCACATTTGAAGCCAACTCCATAATGATGCTCTTCATTTTCTTTAAGGCAGGCAGGCAGAGTGTTGCCAGGAGTTTGTTTTGTTGTCAAAGAATCTTTAGAATAATAAAAACATTTTTAAATGCCATATTCTGTAGGTCTGTGAGGCTTTTGAAGACCTTATTTCACTATTTTACCTTATATATATGTATAGAATCATATCTATTAGACCTAGAATATATATTCTTGTGATAAAATTAGACAAGTATTTGACATGATCATGATTTGCATCAATATACAAAATCCAGTACTATTTAATTAAGAATAACCTTATTTGTGAGTAACAATTAAGGCCTTGACGTGAGGAGTAGATTCAATCATCTACCTTTTGTTCTATCCTCCCTCTATATTTCTATATCCCCCTTTCTTTCTTTTCAGCTCCCATCTCCTTACCTACAAAAGAAAGATAAAGGAAAAGAGAGACGTCCTTGAGTCCAACCTAGTTTTCTCTATGTATAAGACCAATAATGACTTATAACCACTTCCCGATGAAAATAAGCGTCTGTAGCCCAAGAGAGCACACAGAAACCTACCCAACCCCTCCTTAGAAGAAATGGGATGTCATTCTTTTAAGGTTTCTTCAGGCTGATTTAGGGCAAATAATACATTTGAAGGCCCCCCCCCCCAAAAAAAAAAAAAAAAAAAAAACATAGGGAAATGCTTTAGTAAGCCAGGGAGCTCATTTGTGGTCCATTTTCCAAATGTTGCAAAATTCCAGGCTTAATAGGAGTCCTGTGTGGGACAGTCTGAAATACTGGAGCAATTGGGATCAGAAGCTTTCTACAGTGCTGTCCTGGAAGCTGTCCTGTTCTGATGGGTAATAGCAACTTAGGTGCCAGGGGCTGGAACATGGAGGATGCAGGATGTCAGCCTCCAACATGCTGAGAGGAATGAATCCTGTCAGGTCTGATCCAGCGTCAGTGTCCATTTGTTTTGTTCTGAAAACATAATTTCTCACAAGCATTATACAGTTCTAACATTATGACTGTATGAGGTGAGCAGGATGCACAGAGCAATTAAGGCTGGGTCTCAGTTCATTATATGAGCAGAGGTAAGACATCTGGAAATCTCCCTTCATGCCATGCTAAGAGTGGCCTCTAATTATAAGTCACACAGAATCTATGACCAACATGAAGCCTTGTCTATGCATAGACCTTCGTATCTCAGCCAGTCTCAGAGCTATTCCCGTGTAGTGGGATTAGCAATATAAATTACCTTCTTGTTCTGCAATTTGAATTCTTTACAAGACGATTGCAGCCCCCTCCCTCATCACCGAAGCAACTTATTCTTAAGAGGTTCAATAAGGAAAACCACAAGAACAGGTTTGTGACTTATGTGCCCATATGGACCCCAAAGCCCATGCCCCATCAGCATTTCTCTATGGAAAAAGACAGAAGGAGTGGCAAGGCCAAAGGAAATTAAATTGCAACATGTTATAACCCTAAGTGTAAACTAAAAATTCACTGTGGTTTTCTTCTTTATTGCAACTTTTGTATTGCAAGGTCACAATTTTAATAATACCTAGTATATCAGTCAGGGTTCTTTAGAAGAACAGAACTGATAGAATGAATATATATGTAAAAAGGGAGATATTAGAGTGGCCTACAGGCTATGGTCCAGCAAGTCCAACAATGGCAGTCTACTAACAGGAAGTACAAGAATGCAGTAGTTGCTCAATCCATAAAGTTGGAAGTCTCAGCTGGTCTTCAGTAGTTGATGGAGTCTCTAAAGAAGTAGGATCTAATACCAGTGAAGGAATGAAGCTGCCTGCAAGAGCAAGGGCAAGCAGGCAAAGAGAGAACGCCTTCTTCTTCCACGTCCCCTATGCAGGCTGCCACCAGAATGTATGGCCCAGAGCAAAGGTGGCTCTTCCCACCACAAAGGACCTGGGTTAGTAATGAGTCTTCCAATTTAAAACGATTTAATTAAGAAAAAACTCCCTCACAGGTGTGCTCAGTCACTTGGGTTTTAGGTTTTAGTTAATCCCAGATGCAGTGAAATTGACAACCAAGACTTTTCATTGCACCCAGATTTTCTAAGTGCAAAGTTGGAAGTCAGTTGAAGTGTTGCAGGCATATCTGTAGAGTCAGTTCAGCTTAGGAAACAGGAAAAGTCAGTGATATATATATACATGCTGTTTTTAACCATATGACCTTGGGATAGACTGTTTACTGGACTCAGAGAAATAATTGTCTGTTCTCCAATGCCCAAATAATTTCTTTAGACATGAATTCACATGACCCCAAGATAAGTTGTTAAAGTTAAAATTAAAATACTATACAAGCCTGTCTTCTACCTTTATACACATATCAACAGCAAGATCGATTTCTCAATGTATAACACGAAAGGACTCACATATCCTGTGTAGCCAATTTGTCTGTTGGGTTGGGATGAATTTAACTGTGTTAGCATAGTGCTGAGTTAGCAGAGTTGTTAGCATGAACTCAAACACAGTCCCAATTGCTGTGGATATATGATCAAGGAATTGCTATTTTACTACTAAAAGTGAAGAAATGTATCTAAAACAATTCACTTTTTAAAAATTGTACTTATTTTTATCTTATGTGCGATGATGTTCTGTCTGTATGTATATCTATGTGTGGATGTCAGATCCCCGGGAAACTGGAATTACGGATAGCTATGAGCTGCCAGGTGGGTACTGGGAATTGACCTGGGTCCTTTGTAAGAACAGCTAGTGTTCCTTATTGCTGAGCCAGCTCTCCAGCTCTCAACAATTCACTTTTTATCCTAATCTTTTTCCTTGTCCATGTCCCTGTCCTCACCATTTGTATGTAAGAGCTTATGCTCTCTGCTTTGGGATATGGGTGCAGATTGCCTGTCAATTTGTTTCTGTGTTGTTTGTGATAAGTGGATAGCAACTTATCACCCTTGTCTGTGTCCCTGAGATGTGGTAGCCTTTGCAGTGAGGGGTAAGTGGGAATAGAATACTTTTGGTTCCATATAGTTAAAAATGGGCTCCTTTGTTTAGCCAACCTTCATGAACTTCCGTTTACTTTAGTGGCAAATGAAACATTTATGTAAGAAAGAAATATTGTCTTCAATGGGAAATGCATTCCATGTGTGGCATATTTCATATTGTGACAGATCATCCTTGAACTTATAAGAATTGTGCTCACAGCATGAATAGTATGACTTTTGTCTAAGGTCACTGCTTTAGAGAAACTACTATTTGAATCGGCAGTATAGCATGAAAATGTTAACTATTTTATACGTAAACCTTATTTTACTGTCAAGTTCCCAATAAAACACTTATGACTTTTAATGTGATTTTGCTTTCACAGTTTAAAAAAAATGCTCTTATGTAGATTGCCAAGCAGAGTTTAAAGACAGAAGATAAAAGCATGTACAATGCACATGTACACACGTGTGTGTTTGTGTAGGTAAAAGGATAACATTCAGGAGTTGGTTTTGTTTTTTCTTTCAATCATTGGATCCAGCGATCAACTCTGACTGTCAGATTTGAGTGGCAAACACTTTCCCTTTCTAAGCCATCTTGCTGGACCACTTGTACGGTTGATGAGCATGTGAACTCTGTACATGACAGTGTCATGATGTCAGAAGTTTAGGTACACCTACGTGATCTATTCTTATGTGTGTTTGTGTGAGTGTGTGTGTATGCATGTGTGCATGCGTGTGTGTGTGTGTGTGTGTGTGTGTGTGTGTGTGTGTGTGTATGTGTTGCCTATTCTGTGTGGTGCTGATGCCCGAAGACTGTCCACGGCCTTCATTCTTAGGACCTCAGCAGGTGGCAGTACTTATTAAGTAGGCTACAGAAAACCCTCCCTTTTGTGCCTTCCTCATAACTTTTGGTTGAGGCATTAAGACCGTCTCAGGCATGTTAAGAAGTCAACCTCTGGCCTTTGAGGACCATTAAGCACACTAATCCACTGTCTGAAGTGTAAGTCCTGTGACACCCCCCGACAAGAACCCTTCCTTGTAAAAGCTTTGGGACCTGAGTAGCCTTAACACACTTCCATTACTGCATTCTCCACCTCCTCTTGTCTGGAGTTTAAAGTATTCTGTCCTATGGCTCAGAAATTATCCAAACGTTAAGCCTATCTGACCAGTTTCAGATGCCACTTAATAAAGAGCACACTGCAGCACTGTCTCTGGTTTCTCAGGACTACGGTATGTCCTGAGCACATAATCAAGCTGGATCTGAAAGAACTGGATTAGATATTTGCCTCTCTCTGTTTTCATCTTTGCCCCCATTAAACAGTCTTGAGCCTGCTTTCTTATTCAGTACACATCTGGAAAATTGAACTTTATTTCCCAGAAGGAACACAGTACTTGTTTATATTCAGCCATTATGAGAGGCAAGTGGCTACTGTTATAGATTCTATATGTATTCCAAAGAACACGTCCCACTTAGATTTCTGTTCTGAAAGTGTGTAATATGGCTCAAGGATTCTTCAAGGTAGGTTGCATGGAAGATGACCCTTGCAAGCTTATTAGGAACAAAGATCTCAGGTGCTGTCCCAAACCTACTAAACTGAATTTCCACAAAACCCACAGGTTATTCTCATGAGCTTTGATCTTTGAGAACCTCTGGTGATCAACTTATGTGATGTTTCTCAATTCTTTTGCCTATGATATGAGGATCAAACCAACATGCTTTTCTATATGCTACACTATGCTTCTTGAGGTAAAGATTGTTCTGAATAATGGATTTATTTCCTGATAAACTGGTACTCATTCATAAAGTTTAATGTGTTTGTATGTCAAAGTATTAGAATATTTACAGAATGTCTTATCTGAAAATTGGTAAGAAAGGATTGTATAATCCAAACCCAAAAGGTAAGTTCTTAACACTTAGAATTGTGGCAGGCTCTTGTATCTACTTGTTGCCTTTGAGAACTTGGTCAATATGTTTTTCCACATAAAAGTAGGAGTCACTGTAAACATGGTGCGCTGCCCCTGGCATGACATTCAGTGTGACATTGAGTATGTACTCAAGTATCAGGAGCGTTACCTTCTATTATTACTCACAGGAGAGAATGTGAAAAAGTGAGAATACTAATTTCAAAGTATTGTCAGGCCCATGGGCTCTCAATCTGGATGCTGTTGACTTTTGGACAGGGAAATTCTTTGGCCTGGGCTCCTGTCCTCACTAGAGGACAATAGTGAGTGATCCTCTCACTCCACAACCCACCATGCCACCTTCCTAAGCCCAGATTATTAAAACAAAAATATCTTCAGACAGCATGAAATAGCCTCTATAAAGAGAAGTGGTCTCTAGTTGAGATCACTCATTTAGAATTACATGACTTCTGTTTAATCCCACTCTTCCTTTTAATGCCACCCCCTTGGGTCAGTAAGAGGCAAACAAGACTTTAAACCATGTATGATTAGTACCAGTTTGGTTTTTTACTTTTCTGGAGTTCATATTTCACTACAATAAAACTGAGATAGTAACATACATTTACACTCGCTAAGTTATTTTAGCGGATGTGAGGGAAGGTTGACGTCTCTCATGGCTTTTCACAGGGAACACTTGCTGCCGGAAGACAGAGGGGCTCACATGGGTTAAACAGTGCTGGATTCCAATTTTCAGTGGAACTGAGTTGACAGCCCCAGTGCTTCATGACTGCTTAGTAAGTGCTCTACCACTAAGCTATGTGCTCATCTCATCTGTATAGACATTTGCACCCATACTCCCCTGTATCACATCTGTGCTCTGTGCTCATAGGAGTGCTATCTCCACTTTGTTCTCTCTGTGAGAGGAATCCTACCTGAAGTCACATGAGAATTAAATGTCGTGTTCTGTCTCTGGCTACTTAGAATGTTGCTGACAGAGAAGATCAGAAGCTTTCATGGTTTTGTTTTTGTTTTTTCATCTCTTTTGGAGTTTCATCTGTACATCCAATCTCACCAGGAAGAGATGTCCAGGATCTTTTGTAGAAATACCGAGTATTTACCAATAGCGTTATGTACTATCTTTAGTTTCTACCCTGGAACATTTGCTTTCCAGCAGGTGGGAACACACTGAACATGTGGCAGAACTGTTGAAATTGGCTACTTTTAATTCACTTCATACGGCAGCTCAAGTAACAAGCAAAAAATAATGATATGTAAAACTGTCGAAAGGAGGCGTTGGGATGGTAGAAGGTGTAAATCGAAGGTATCCCATGGGGTCTTCCAGAGCTTTCTATGCTCACTTTAAAATCTGGAGATGGCTATATACAGTTATGAAGCTCTTCGTAGCCCTGTCTCTTGACATGGTCATTTGATTTAGAGTCTGGCAAAATTTCGCACACTTAAACCAATTATCAAAAAATGGACACCCCTTTTTTATGTCTAGCAAAATTGTTTTGCGGAGAGCAGAGACTCTCAGAATCATCTCGTTTGGAGGGCTTTGTGAAGCTACTCATAAAACAGGGTTTCCTAGAGACCCCTGAATTCACACCCTCGCACTGCGCTTGTGCTATAAATTTGAGGCTGGACTGAAGGCAACTTGTTTACATTAACTTAGCACAAAACTTGAAACGTTTTTAACCCAGACATAATATTGAAAAGTGCTACTTGGGTGATGTCAACTCTATCTTTAGACACTCATGTTATTGTTAATGTGAAAAATATAAACTAAATTATAGGTGCCTCATTTTTCACCATGAGACAATTTGATAGCTGTCGGAAAACTCGCATTCACACACCCCACATTTACAGGGCTACACGGGCACTAGGTCTGTAAGCATTTTTTTTTTTTTGGTTTTATATGTTGCAAAAATGTCAAAATAAATAGATCACCCAGAGCTAACCCAGAGATATAAACCTCAGAAGGGAGGATGGGAGTTGATAGCATGCATGGTAAATAAAGGTGCTGGGTGTCTTAGCACTGCATGCTCAAGAATTTCATCTCCAGGACTACTGTCAAGGAGTCAGTGTCACTTACTACAGATCTTAATGCCCATTGGTTGCCTCTCTCTGTCTCTCTGTCTCTCTGTCTCTCTCTGTCTCTCTGTCTCTGTCTCTGTCTCTCTCTCTCTCTCTCTCTCTCTCTCTCTCTCTCTCTCTCTCTCTCT
>OU015742.1:15242939-15264134 GCA_907169655.1 Acomys percivali | reverse complement strand
CACACACACACACACACACACACACACACACACACACACACACACAACCTCATTCCCAAGCTTTGCACTATCATTCATCTGGAGGCATCTGCCCTGACTTTATTTTGTAATCCAGAGTCTCCATTTTCATTTGGTTTAGTTCGTTTGCTCAGTTCATGGACCGCTTGCTCGTTTATTTCTCAAACAGATTATTTTGACACAAAAAATTAACACTTCAAAATGAGGAGGGTTTGATTTATTAATTAATATCAGTGAATGAGTGAGGTAGGTACATGTGAGGCACTTCAGGTCTGAAGAGAAGCAAGGAGGGTCAGAGATTGATGGAGAGATGTGCGGACACCGGCCTTTCTTTAGGGTAGGTGGGAAATGTTCCTTCTATGTATCATAGAAGGAATCTTTTTCTTCCGTGAATTTTTTTAAAATTGCAAAGTTTATACATGAATATAATGTGTTTGGTCAAGGTCACCTTATTTTTTCTTTCCAGTGTCACCACCCCCTTCCACCCTCTCTCTCTCTCCCTCCCTCTCTCCCTCTACCCTTCTTAAAACCCAAATAGTGCTGCCCGTATGTGCACGGATGTAAGACCATCCATTGGAGTACTGGTAACCTGTCAGAGCCCACTTCCTCTCCCTCCCACAGCAGGGCTCATCATGGAAGAGAGGACAGAAGGATGGTAAGATCCAGAGGTAATAGATATGTCAAATACCATTTGCCAGACATCTAGCCCCTCCTCCCTGAGGAACTCGTAGAGCCTGTGAATGGCATGCACAAAACCCACGCAAGATCGATCAAGCCAGCCAAAATTTCAGTGGGACACAGGAAGCTCTCAGGAAATCTCACCTAGAGCAGAGGAGGTTCTGGCTGTTGGTGGCTGTTAATGGAGGGAGACCTATTGAGGCCCCCGAACCCTTGAATATGCTCTTGGACGGATTGCCACTCTTATTCAGAGGGTGTCTTACAGCTCCTGCCCAAGGGCAGTGGTCCTTTGGAGCATGGCTCCCTTTGGAGCATGGCCACCCGTGACAAAACACGCAGTGCAGAACAGGGGCCATGGATGCACCAGCTGTTCTTACCCATGATGCTTCTGAAGCCTTAATATTAAATTAATACTCAGCTCTAATGAGACCATTTAACATGTCGTGATGTGGGCTTTGCAACTTTGAGTCCCCCTACTCTGGACATTCTTTTATCTTTGATTTTGGGTTTGGTTTTTTGTTTTTGTTTTTTGAGACAGGAGTTCTCTATGTAGCTCTGGCTGTCCTGAGACTCATTCTGTAGACCAGGCTGGCCTTGAACTCAGAGATTCACTTAACTCTGCCTCCCAAGTGCTGGCATCAAAGGCATGTGCCTCCACCACCTGGCTTAACTTTGAACATTCTTTGGCTGCTGCTACCTCTTAATTTTTATTGATGTTTAAATGTTAAATTTAATTTTTTTCTTTTCTTGGACATGAAGAGAAAGAAGAAAAATCCATCAGTTGGTGTAAGTGTGGGACTGACAAAGGGCCCCTGTATAGGGCTGTTCCTTTACTCCGAGTGAATTCTGTCACAACTGTGCTTCTCTTCTGTAGTCTGCAGTTTTCTAGTTCTGGTGCTTCTATAGTCTACTGTAGTAATGCTCTGAGTCATCATTCTGCATCTATCTGCTACAAGGCTACATTCTTTGGTTCATAGGGCAATTCTTGGTAGCTGAGCCAAATAATTGACTCTAATTTCTCTGAGTTGGTATAAATTTGGTGGCAGCTACAGAGCCAAAATTCATTCTCCAGTAATTATCAACATATCTAATACAAATAAGTCTCACTTGACTCTAGCTAGCATCATAAAGACTTTAAAAAAAAAAGAGTAAACCTTAGGGGGAGGTGGATTGTAATGTTTGGGCTTTGGCAGTTCTGTCAGCAAAGCTGCATTCTGAGATCCTGAGGTTTGTATTGGATTTACAATGCTTAGTAACTTTTTTTTTCATTTAGTAAAATAAAATTATATAGTGATAAGATGTTAGATAAACCTTCAAACTTCTGATGTTCTTCTGTTAAAGAGAAACAAAGAGGGGAAAGTATGACAGAGTCACAGGAATGTACTAGAGAATACAACAACGTAGAAAGAACAGGACAGAGTGCTGTAATGTCATATATGACATATTAACCGGAGAGACTGTGGTTGAAAGCAGGGCTACAAAGAGACTGCTGACATTCTAAAGTTCACTCAGAAAAGCCTGAGTGACAGGAATAATTGTATTCCATCCTTATCACCTACGGGCGACTGGTAAATGAACAGATGGGCCCCACACTTTGTGACATTCATTGACATTAACATGGGACATTCTAAGATACTGAAACTACAGAATACTTAACATGAGGGCTAAGAGAATTGCCAATTTTAATTTTAACCAATTAATTTAGGCAAATACAATGCTGTTTTAATTACAGGGAGAATGAAGTCTAAATGATCATCTCAGAAGAGCTTACGACCTTCCCACTTCCTGTGCCAGGAACTCCCAAACAACCACCCTGCCTTCTAGACTCTGCCATCAAAGCAAAGAGGTAGTTTAGGGTGAGTCATGCAAGAGTGACTATGTCCTCATTGATAAAAAACAAGATCCCAGCCTCAGAAACTCATCGTGATCTCAATCTCTGTCATTACTCCAGCTTGGAGGATTAGCAGAATGTGGGGGCATGACTAACTGAGGACCGGAAGGACTTCTCATCCAGGAAACGAGGGGAGGTAAAAATAGCATCAGAGCGGTGAATCCAATTGTGAGACAGTGAAGGCTGAGACGTTTGAACTCAGCATATGCCATGGCCACTCAAGAGTAAATCTGAATATTGCTCTGCCTGGAAAGATGCAGTGTAACTGTCTTGATTACTTTTCTTGGATGTATAAGTATTTTGACTATGATGTATCAAGATATTAGGCATTCTGATATATTCAGAGGCTTATGTGGCAAGGCCTGACTTTGTAGCGACAAGTACAGCCATTCACAAAAAAGAAGAAACATCATTCAATGGAAGTATATGTCCTTCTAGCAGAAACTTAAGTGAAGAGAGGAATGTTTTATGATTTCTCCCCACATTTCTTTTTTTTTTTAATCTATGCTGTGTTAGAGTACAACATCTCGATTTGTAGAATTATTGATAAAGACAGTCTGTCTTCAAACTTCACATTTCTTTTCTGAGTGCCAGAAAACTTTTGCTGGTGATGTCTTTATTCCAGTGTACAATGACACTAAGATGACTTCACATCTGTCTTCACTTGAGGTTTCACCGTTTGAATCATTTGATAATACAGATGGGAAAGTTGGAGACAGCCAGAAACTAGGGGGGGCTAGGCATGGATAACAGGCTATTTATTGATATTTTTGTAAGTTATTGTTGGATGCTTCCCCTCTGTTGACAGAACGGAAACCAACAAGGGCAGTGACTCATTTCCTGGGCTGTTAGCTGGCACCCTGTCACCTTTGGCAGTAGCTATGCACATGCACACATGGACCATCTCTCTAGCCTCCTGTCAGAGGACTTTGGGGTAATATAGAATAATTTCTCAGCCAATCTTTAAGAGAAAAAGGAAGTCAAACTGAAGGCAATTTTCCACTTGGAGCAGTTGAGCTTCTGGAAAAGATATCCTTGATAGATTGCCTTCTCTACCACCATAGCAGGCTCAAAAGAAAAACTGACAGCACTCAAAGGAAACTGAGTATGTGCCTGCCTTGCCTTCCCTTTCTCAGACAGTTAGGTAACACTCCCTAAGACCTAATGCTTAGCAGGGCAGTTTGGAGATGCCACTGCCTTGTGATAGTGGTTTTTGCATATCTGGCTTACTGTTTCAAGACAGCAGGACTGTGGGTGGTCCTGTTTCCTCTCTTTTGAAATCTTACTAGTGGCACAGATAAGTTCTTACTCTCACCCCAACCCCCATTCCATTCCCTCTTTTTTTTTTTTTTTTAACATTTTGGATATGGATGCCTATTGTTTGGTGAAATTTTTCTGGTGTTCTTTATCAGGACTGGTCTCTCAGAGACCTGTTCTTAAAAGCTAAGTGGCCATATCAGAAGACAAAAGAAAGAAATGACAATGATTTAACTTTTCCATTCAACTCTTAAAACAGGCCAAGTTTTAAGAGCCAGTGCTAACTTTGAATGGCTTGTGGCTGCAAAATTTCAGAATATTTATAGTTGATTTGCCTGGTTTTCCATTTAATTCTTAAAATTACATAATTTTGAAAGCAAAGGAAATGAATTATTTCTAGCGCCACAAACTTATGATAATTTGCATATGTGAATATTGGTACATCTTTCTGTATTTGTATATTTATTGATTGGGGTCAAGTATGTACTTAAAAATAAGTTTGAGAACATTTCATTTGAGTCACAAAATCTTTCTATGTTTTTCTGAAAACTTCAATAGACTGGGAATGTTTGTGAAAGGTTCAGAAATGAGTCCTTCATTTTACAAGAGGAAAATACAGATAAAATCATGAGGACTCACTTCCAACAAACACCTAATGTAACTTAAGGATCAGAAATCCAAAGACAGATCAGATCCAAATAATAAGGCAATCATCTCTGAATTTGAGAAAGGGAAAAACACAGAATCACAGCACAAACTGATCAGTATGTGGAATAATGGATCATATATATTAGGAAAAATAATTTTTTCTTACCTTTTATGAGGCAAATATGATTAGCCAAAAGAAAATGGACCAATTTACAAATTAAAAATTTTTGATTTTGACATTATGGAAATGTCAAAGTAAACCCCATTACTTTGTAAAATTAATGCATACTAGTAAGAGAAATGAGAAAATTAGTTGCCTTTAAACAGTCATTAGCAACATTACCTTGAACATAAATACAGTTAACAGAGACAACATTGTAAGGCCCAAGCCAGCTTTTTCCTTCTGCACAACAGCCTAAAAAACTAAAACATCCTGGCCTGAAGTTCTATAGAAAGACAACTAGAGGGCTCAGTAGTCACATAAGTTACATGGGATCTGGGTTCAATCCCTGGAAACCAAGTAAAACAGCTGTGCATGTTGGTGAAGCCTAGACTAGTTGCCTAGCCCTATGCCAGTGACAAATGCTGTTAAAACAAAACGATCAACAATATCAAGAAACAAAAAATCAACACGAAAGAGGCATTTGAGGGTGCCCCTAACCTTCCTACACATGTGTACACACACATGGGTCCCTGCAAACATGAACACACACACACACACACACACACACACACAGGATTTTATTCTCAGCTTTTAAAACACAGAGGTTTAGAGCTAGATGGATTCAGAACAGAATCCTACCAGACTTTCAAAGAAAAACTAACATCAATACTTCTCAAATTATTCTGAAAAAAATAATAAAAAACAAAAGCTGAAGGAAACTTCCTAATTTCCTAAGTCTTTTTACGGAGCCACTATTACTTGATATAAAAACCACATGAAGACTCAACCAAAGAAATAAAAGAAAAGAGAAAATTGTGCAAAAATTCTTGCAAACCAAATCAATAACACATAAAAATTATCAAGTTGGCTTCATCCAGAGATGCAGGATGGTTTCATATTCATAAATCAATAAATATAATCTACCACATAAACTGATAAAAAGATTTAAAAAAACCCATGATCATTTCATTAGCATCATTAAGGCCATTAACAAAATCTAATATTCCTTCATGATACAAGTCCTGGAGAGACTAGGGATATAGGAATATACCTTAACACACTGAAGACAATTTATATCAACAGCCAACAGCCAACATCAACCTAAAGAAACAAAATCAAAGGATTTCCAGTAAAATCAGGGATGAAATAAAAAAGTCCTGTCTCCCCATACCTGCTCTTACAGTTCTTGAATTCTTAGCTACAGTAATAAGATGCTGAAGAAGATCTAGATAAAGGAGATACAAAAACCAATGGAAGAAGTAAAATAGCTTTATTTGACAATGATATGATTTTCTACATAAAAGACCTTAAAGACTCCATCAGGAATGTAATAAACACATTCAGTCAGGGAGCAGGATAAAAAAAAAAAACACAAAAAATTAGGAGCTTTTCTGTATACAAATAAGAAAGAAATTCAGGAAAGAGTAACATTCACAAATTCTCAAAACTTACCCTGGGGCAATGTGAACCAAGCATGTAAATGACTCACATAAAAAATTTTTAAGGCACTGAAAAAATAAATTGAAGATATCAGAAGATAAAAAATCTCCAATGCTTAGGAATCTGTAGGATCAACACTGTGAAAATGGCCATCCTACTAAAAAGTAAGCTATAGATTCAATTCAATCCCCATCAAAATTCTTCACAGAAATTGAAAAAAAGCAACAGTAAACTTCATATGGAAACATAAAAACCCTGCATAGCTAAAATAACTGAGTAATAGAACATCAGCTGGTGGTATCACCATCTCACAATTCAAATTGTATTCGAGAGCAACAGTAGCAAAACAACATAATATTGGACTAAAGACAGACACATCTTTCAATGAAGTTGAGTTGAAGACACAGAAATAAGTCTGCACACCTACAGACAGCTGATTATTGATAAGGAAATAAAAAACACTAGAGGATAGACAGCATCTTCAAAAAATGGTGATGGTTATACTGGACAGGTAAATGTAGAAAAATGAAAGTAGATCCATTTTTGTCATTGCAAAAAATTCAACTTCAAATGGACCAAGGACCTCAATGTAAGACCACCCTGAGTATCATCGAAGAGAATGTAAGCGATAGGCTCGAACTCATTAGCACAGGAAAGAACTTTCTGAACAGGACACTGATAGTGCAGGCACTAAGTCCAACAATTAACAAATCTGTAGGACAAAGGACACCATCCTTATAGTAACACAGCAGTCTACAGAATGGGAAAAAATATTTACTAATTACACATCTGCCAGAGGATTAGTATCTAGAATATACAAAGAAGAAAAACAAAACAAAACAAAAACTGGACACCAAGAAAACAACCCAGTTATAAAAATGGGCTATAGAACTAAACAGAGAGCTCTCAAAAGATGGAACTCAAGTAGCTGAAATACACTTTGAAAATATGCTCAAAATTTTTAGTCGTTAGGGAAATGCAAATGACATGCCTTTGAAATTCCATCTTAAACCAGCCAGAATAACAAAAAGCAATAGAGGGAATGACAGTAGGCAGTGGTAAGGATGATGGAGAGGAAGCACACTTGATCACTGCTGATGGGAAATGCAAACTGGTCCAGCCCCTATAGAAATTAGCACAGAGGTTACTTAAGAAGCTGGAAAGCTAACTGTCACAAGGTCCAAGGATGCCTTTTTTTTTTTTTTTTTTTTTTGAGCAAATAACTGAAAAACTAGAAATCTTACTGCAAACATACTTTCTCATCCATGTTTATTGCTGCTCGATTCAAAAGAGCCAGACATTGGGAATAGCCTGGATGTCTATTAACTGACAAATAAGAACTGAAAATATAGTAGACCAGAGTGCTGCTCAGGCTTTATAAGAAATGAAATTATGAAGTTTGCAGAGTTGGAGGCATCATCCTGAGAAAGATAAGCCAGACACAAAAAGACAAATATTGCATATTTTGTCACATATGTGAGTGCTAGCTTCTAAGCTGATATGTATGTGATCCAATCAGAATGACCAGAGATCAAGAGGAGATCCTCTAAGGAAAGGAAAATGACACACAGTCTTACATAACTTGCGGAGCCAATGAAGTGTACTGGGATTGCTTGCATAAATATTGATGAGGGGTGTGTTACAGGATCAGAAAATCCTCACAGACAGCAGCATCACCCCAGCATGAGTAGCAGCTCACGAAGCTGGGAGCCTGGGCTGACTGAACAGCCACAGACAGCTCCCTTACTTGGAGACTGTGCGTGTGTCTCAGGTGCCTGGGTTGTTCTGAGTCCCTTCCAGGCAGCAGCTCTTGTCTGAAGATCTTTGTAGCATGGTGTTTCTGAGTGTGACCCTCAGCAGCCTTAACTTTATTCCAGGGGATGGAGCCAGCCTAGTGAACAAGGTTAGTTTCAGGGACTTCCTGCAGCTGTGTTGATTTGTTTGCTTCCTGTGCTAAGGAGTTTTGCCTTGCAGGGTGGAATGTTTTCCACCCCGGGAGGAAACTGCTAACAACAGCCTATCAGCCTTCCTTCTTGGCATGTATCTGGACATTGGCTTGAATAGTGGAACAGGAGGTAAGCTGAAACACAGGTTATAGAGAAAGGATAATCAATTTTTAGACCCAGTAATAAAATGTATTACTCATGTATACGATTCAAGTGTTTACAGTAAAATGAAGTGTTTTGGTGTCCTCTTGTTAACAGATACCCAAGGTATAAATATAAAAAAATATGTTCCATTTTTTTTGCTTAAGATGAGAAAAGACCCCGGAGATATTCTGTGGAGTGTGTGTGTGCATATGAATTCATACATGCATTCATGTATGCATATGGACATGTATGTTTCATGTGGCTCTCGAAGGCCAACATAAATTCAAGTTCTTTTTAAATGTATAATAGTTGTGTTCAGTTGTATTCGTCAAGAAACATCATTCATTAAATAATTTAACCTTGTCAGATATTTTAAGCACAGTGCGGAGCACTCATAGCAAAAGTGTTTCACCTGTTTGTAAGCGTCCACCAAGTGCTTTTTGTCTACCCATATTTTACACAAGGCCCTGCCCCATCCTGCCTTTCTGCACTTACCGTGTGTGGTTTGTGCTGTCTCCTAGGAGGCCCCTCCTGTTGTGTCTTATTATCCAGGCTTACTCTCCTTGGTACACTTCTGCCTTTCCCCATCTTATTGGCTCCCAAAGGCACTGCTCATAGATGTATGGTCCCCCTTTGCTAGATTGCTTTCCAATAGTCACTGACCTTTGCCTTTCTTCCTTGGATGCCTCTTTCTCAAGTGCTGGGCTTATGGCTTATACTGTCCCATGCCTGCTATAACCATCTTCAGGAGTCTGGAAGAGATTATTTTAATTTGTTATATACTAAGGACTATGGCCAGCAAGCAAGTTCTGGGTAGAAGCCACTTGATTCAGAGTAAATTAAAATACTCTAATGAACAGAATTCTTCCATATGAGGCCAGGGGGATTATCTAGAGAGAAAGAATGTAGGAAAGAGGATGGCCATTTAGAGAGATTGATGGTTTGAATAGTAATTTGCAATCAAGAAGATCTAGCAAACGCGGTGGACTCCGATCAGAGCTGTTACTACCATGGATATTGGAGGTGGGGGTGCAGTAGGGACGAATAAACGACAAAGTAAAAATTTCCAGTTTACTTCCTCATAGAGTATGAGCTACCTTTCCTGAAGCAGTGTTCAGTGGAATGACACATTCTCAGGAGTGGTTACTCACCGGGCATTCCAGAGTATAACTGTGAATGGAGTTTTAATTTTCAGCGTGTTCAGAGATGTTTTTATTTAGTGTAGGTAGTCACTCCAGATACTGGAGACCAAGCCAAGCTTGTGACCATTATTTTATTTTATTATCTCTTCTTTCTTTCACTGACAATATTCTTTGAGCTATCAAGGTTTTGAGAGTAATTCCAAGTTCTAGAATTTTGAAAATAGATTCTGTAGTGTCTGAAGGTCAGCATAGACACACTGCTTTATCCTCAAAAAAAACCTAGAATGTGTGTTCTCAGCCTGCCTCGTGCATCACAAGTGGCTCATGCATTTGTCTGCTGTATAGGCTTTCTTCATGGGAATGGAGTCAGCCACAAGGAAGTGTTTACTCAAGTCCACCTCAGACTCAGACAGGACCACTTAAAGATGTGGGGTAATGACTGAAGAAGACAGGTTTAAATGAACAGAGTGTGACTCATCACAAGAGGGAGGGTAGGCTTTAAGCTTTCCCCCAGTAGGAGGAGGTGAAGTTTTGCTTCTAAAACACTCCGCTTCACTGTGTCCACAGTGAAAGAAAGGTTATATAATGGTGGCTACACCTCATCCTAGATGCTATATGGATTTGTATGCATGCATGCATTTATTCAGTCATTTGTTTACTAACACAAATGTTATTTTACTTGATAAAATCACAATGCCCTTATTTTCAGGTTTTTCCTTTTTAAAAATTCTACCTGAAAATCCAAGGATGACAAAGAAATTTCTTTCTATCTCAGAATTACAACCCTGAATAATTTTTTTCAGGTCCTAGAGAATAATATCCATAGAAAGAAAAATGAGCGTTTTGCCAGTTTAGAAGTTGTTTGTCCTTTAAAAATTGGTGGATTTATTTTTCAGCTTTGAAGGGTAGGTATTCTACACTCTGTCCTTTCATGGGGAGTTAGTACAAAGGGGCCATGATTTTTTTCATTTAAATCTATTCTTACTTATCCTTAGTTACTGTGGTTTTAAAAACAAAATATATAAATATAATTTTACATTTGGAAAAAAAACAGTAGTGAGCTACTTTGTATGAGAGTTCCAGAGTTTCCTGGCCTGAGAGATGCATGTCACCACGTCTTTCCCAGTCTCACAGATAACAAGGATGCTTACCCCATGAGCTCAGAACCTGCGTATTGGGTTGGCTGTGGCATTTAGATATGTGCCATATCTGTCATCATCCACGAACCATTGAATTAAAAAAAAATCACTGATGTATTTTCTTGTGTGGCCATGCTTTATTACCAGGCTTATAAAGCAGATGTAACCTCAGCACTAGCACACAACACCAACTCAGCTGACACTCCAGTCCCTGAGATGTGGTTGTAGTTTCTTAAAAGCCAAAGGTTCACTTTAAATGCTATGTCACTGCAGATCTTTGGGGCAGTTGTTAGCTGTCTATCAACTCCCCCTGACTCACATATATGATCTAGCATCAGTTATAAATCTTCAGTCATTTGAAAGAAAAACGGAAGCCCTTGAAAATATCTGTCACATCGTCTTTGTGTCATCTACCTGTGGACCACCTTGCCCATTCCTCCTTTTTTCTCCTGATGCCTTCCTGACGGAGAGATACACATATTTTTTTTTTTTGTTTAGATCACAAATGGGGCATGAGAAAAAGACTTGTGAGAGAGCAGGTGATGTTTATCCCCTTAGAAGTTGAACCGCCATGTGGGGGAGATTGGTTGTTAACCAGCTGAAAAACATCCTTGAACAAATTCTGAGAGGAAGTATAAATGTGTGCCAAAAACAAGAGGCGGGGCCTTTGGAGACTTGGGATAATTTTGGCTGTTCCTCGCTCCACTTCGAGCTGCTCCTAGAGAGAACTGCTTGAAGGAAGGCTTTGGGGCTCTGGGCTGCAAATGACCCATTGGTTGGATTA
The DNA here is from genome assembly GCA_907169655.1 of Acomys percivali. Classification (NCBI taxonomy): domain Eukaryota; kingdom Metazoa; phylum Chordata; class Mammalia; order Rodentia; family Muridae; genus Acomys; species Acomys percivali. Next base: position 15,252,884 of record OU015742.1, on the reverse strand, counting down.
CCTTATTTACTGCTCTCAAATCTGTTAGCATCCTCCAGCTGCCTGACTTTTTTTTTTTTTTTTTTTTTTTTTTTTCAACAAACACAGGGGAATTCCAAAGGATAGTAGACTCTTCTATATGCTTAACTTCCATTTGCTCTTGTATTAAATGATGAAGCACCTGCAATTTTTCTTTTGTTAAGGGCTACTGATCTTGCCACACAGGGCTGTTTGAAAGACATTTTAGGGACATGGCTGTTAGTACACGAGCATGTTCCTCCTTTCTTCCTTCCTTTGTTAACACCATAGTACTGTGGTGTTTAAAACTAGCTGTTAGCTACATATCTACTAAATATTTGAAAATGATTAGTCTAATTGAAATGTACTGTAGGTACATACTACACATTGAATTTCAAACTTTCAATACAGAAAATATGTGTGTAATTAACTAATTTTATGTTGATTATGTACTTAAATAACTATATTTTAGATATTTTAGGTTAGATGTAATATTTTATTAAATTAATTTGCTATTTTCATTTTAATGAGTATAAGTTAATTTACATATGTGCTTTACTCTATAGTTTTTCCTTTCTTTCTTTTAAATTTTTTAATTAAAATTTTAAATTATGCATTTATATTATTACATACACACATATATAATAAACTACGTATAACAAGAAGAACCATGGAACAATAAGGAATTATATATATGTTACATTCATAGTGTTTTGCTTATTTGTATTTGGCAGCCTTAAAGAAAACATATTTCCTATCCTGGTGAGTCTAAAATTCTGGATATAAATAAATATCTATTATATCTCATCATTATCAACTTAAAACATCTATCTAGACCTAAAGATATCTTAACCCCTAAACAATCAAGCTTAATAGCAAAACTAAACTATCTGGTCTTCAACACCATCAGAGACTTGAGAAGGAATAAAAATGATTACCTGAGAATGCCAGGAGTGTAGCTTAGCAGCTTCCCAAATGAGAAGGTGACAGAGACAGTTTGTTGACTGAACAATCATCCCAGATTTTCTATAACTTTGGAACATCATCTTCGGCCTTCTGGCCTAATATATCTGACAGACATATTTGTGATGCAGGAACTATTGAGGACTTGCTTACCCCTGTCTTGGCAGAGTTTGGCCATCAACTCTGCCTCCATACAAGCTTTCCCATTTTTAGGCAGAATTCAGTCTGTAGTAAAAATAAGGGCATTTTGTCTAGTGGCTTGTTTGCCACAATGGAAGCCATCTCCATAAGGAAGCTCTTTGATGCTCATTTGAGGTAGGCTGGTGTTGCCAGGAGTTAACCTGTCTCATAGTAAATCTATCTCTTTTTTTGTTTTGTTTTGTTTTTATTTTTATTTTTTCAAGACAGGTTTTCTCTGTGCAGCCTTGGCTGTCCTAGACTCATTTTGTAGACCAGGCTGGCCTCAAACTCACAGCGATCTGCTTGCCTCTGCCTCCCTAGTGCTGACGTATGCCACTAGGCCAGGTTGTAAATCTATCTTTGAAATAATAAAAACATCTATTCTGTATGTTTCTGAGGTTTTTGAAGACCTTATCTAACTATTTTACCTCATCTTTCTATAGAATCATATCTATCTGTTATACTCAGGATGTATATTCTTGTGATTAAAAACAGACTAGTAATTGATATGACCATGATTTGATGAACTAACAATTAACATGTATAACTTACTTAGCCTATACAGCCTGCAATAACACTTTCAAAGTATTGGAAGTAAACTTTGTATTATAATTGAATTGTATGTGTAAAATACCGCATATTAGAGAAGAAATATATGTAATGTGTGCAAAGAATAGTCTTAAATTTGAGTTCTATACCAATGTATCTAAAATTAAACTTATTTTGCATCTAAGTATAAAATTCTACACCAGTGAATGAAAAAGAACCTTGTGAGTAACAATTAAGGCATTAAGTTGCAGAGAAGATTCATTAATCTACTTTCTGTCCTATCATCCCTTTATATTTCTCTATTATCCCTTCTTTCTTTTCAACGCCTATCTCTAAACCTTAGACTGAAAGATAAAGGAAAGGAGAGACATCCTTGAGTCCAACCTTGTTTTCTCTCTAAATATGGCCAATAATAATGAAAATTAACATCTATCACTCAAGAAAGGAACCCCAAATCTGCCCAAGCCCCTTTAAGGGAAATGGGGTTCCATTCTCTTAAACTTTCTTCCAGCTGATTTGGGATGAATAATATCTTTGTAGGGGCTCAGATAAAATTGGGGAAAATGGTTAAACAAGCTAGGAATAGCATTCGTGGTCCAGTTTCTAAATCTTGAGCCATTCCAGGCTTAATTAGAGTCCTGAAATGCTGGACCAATTGGGATTGGAAGCTTTCTTCAAAGCTGTCTTGGGAGCTGTCCTGTTTGATGAGATACAGCACAGCAACTGAAACACTTGGTGCTGCAACATGAAAGATGCAGGATGTCATTGTCCAGCATGCTGAGAGGAATGAATCCTGTCAGGTCTGATCTAGTGTCAGTGTCCAGTTCTTTTTTCTGAAAACATATAATTTCTCAAAGCATTATACATGTATAAATGTGTAAGATGTGCATGATGCACAGACCAATTAACGCTGGTTCTCTGCTCTTTGTATGCACAGAAAAAAAGACATCTGTACATCTTCATTTATATCATATGAAGAATGGGTTCTAATAATAAGTCACAGGGATTCTGTCGCCAACAAGAAGCATTGTCTCTGCATAGACACTCATATCTCAACTGGTCTCAGAGCTATTCCCATGTAGTGGGATTAGCAATATAAGTTACCTGCTTGTTTTGAAGTTTGAATTGTTCACATCCTGATTTTATTTCTCTCCCTCATACCCTTCTAATTCCTCCCTCTCTCATCCCTCTCTCCCTCCCTCCTCTAGTCCTCAGAAAAGGGAGCCCTCCTCCCCTAACATATGACCTCTACCTATCAAGTCTTATCTGAACTACCTGTATCTTCTTCCTGTGTAGCCTGGCAAGGCTGCCCTACCGGGGGAAGTTATCAAAATTCAGGGCGGTGGGAGCGGGGAGGACAGAGTCCATGTCAGAAGTAGTCCTTGCTCCCCATAGGTGGGACCCACAAGGAGACTGTGCTGCCTACCTACTACATCTGAGCAGAGAGTCTAGATCCACAGCATACATGACCCTTGGTTGGTACATCAGTCTCTGTGTTGTAGTGTAGTTTTCCTGTATTATGTGGCTAATATCTGCTTATAAGTGAGTGTATAAATCATGTGTGTCTTTCTGAGTCTGGGTTACCTCACTTAGGATGATCTTCTCTAGTTCCATCCATTTTCTTGCACATTTCAAGATTTCCTTGTTTTTAATATTTGGGTAGTATTCCATTGTGGCCTCAAATGAGAATTTTACCTTACATTTCTACGGGATAATGCTGTTCCAGTGAGCTTTCCACATGGCCAGACAAAGAATAAAACATTTGTAAACTTGTGGGTCAAAGGGTGGCAAAGCGCCTTACATCTACAAGTTCTATAAAACACACATATCCAAGTCCAAGCCATATGTAAATTTATTCCATGCAAGGCAGACCCTTATTTGTAGAATCCCTATGCTCAGGGCTCATGATGAGCCTGTGAAGACTCATCCAGTTTTAAGTTGGACAGATGGAACATCGTTTTGGTTTCCTTACTGATCAACACAATATCATTTAAAGGAACATACTGAAAGATGAAATGGCTTATGCCTTGTGAAGACTGCCAAGTTTTTGCTCGAAAATTTAAAATAGCCTCATCGTTCATCGTTTTTCCTTGTCTTGGGAGGAATGTAACATTCTTCTGTAGTATGTTGTACAAGGAAACGTTCTGTTGAAATAACAGCTGCGAGACAACTGTGTGAAGGACTCATGCATCTGCTGTTGTGAACTTTCTGCCAACAATCGTCTAGTAGAATGGACAGGATAGAATATGTAGAAAAATCTTCTCAATCTGGAAGCCTTTGACTGTCCATTCCTGTCACATGCGGCATTCTACTTGTTAACAGGGAGTTGCCTCTCACAACCATGAAGTCAGTGCACTGCGCATACACTGACTCCTTTTCACCTCCAAGGCTCCTACTCAAGCTGCAAAGATTCTTCTCTGCTGTTGCCGTTTCACCCTATAGACACCGTGCTCGGCTCTGCCACGGTAATCTGGGTGAGTTGGTAAGATACTACAGTATATCACATCATTTCTGGAACCACCGCCCTGTAGAAAGTCACTGTTGGTCTTTTCAGCAAAAGCCCACAGTTCACCGGGCCACTGAGGGTGAGCACGAGTGGGCCCTTGCAGGCTTCTGCATTCTTGGTGTCAGTTCTCCGAGGCACAAGACACCCCGGTGTGCTTTTATTTCCTGAACACAGTGTTCCCCCCTGCTTTTTGGGCCGCCGTACTCAGCGTTTCTTCTCTTTACCCTTTTGGTCCATCTCTCCCCCCAGCTCACCCTTTCTGTCAACCAACCCTCAGCTCCCATTTCTCTTCCTGAGAGAGGCCTTTCATGAACACGTGCTTACAGCGTTTCTCCTCTCTATTTTTTTTTTTTAATTAATTTATTCTTGTTATATCTCTATGGTTATCCCATCCCTTGTATCCTCCCATTCTTCCCTCTCTCCCATTTTCCCCTTATTCCCCTCCCCTATGACTGTTCCTGAGAGGGATTACCTCCCCCTGTATATGCTCATAGGGTATCAAGTCTCTTCTCGGTGACCTGCTGTCATTCTTCTGAGTGCCACCAGGTCTCCCCCTCCAGGGGACATGGTCAAATGTGAGGTACCAGAGTACGTGAGAAAGTCATATCCCACTCTCCACTCAAGTGTGGAGACTGTTCTGACCATTGGCTAGATCTGGGTAGGGGTTTAAAGTTTACCGTCTGTCTTGTCCTTGGCTGGTGCCTTAGTTTGAGCGGGACCCCTTGACCAAACTCTGCCTATCATAATGTTCTACTTGTAGGTTTCTAGAACCCACTGGATCCTTCTACATTGCTATTCTCCCATGGTTCTCTCATCTAGAGTCCCAATAGGGTGTCCTCCCCTCTGTCTCAGTTTCCTGGAAATCTATCTGGTGCTATCTCAGAAAACTGGGAATAGGGCTTCCTCAAGACCCAGCTATTCCACTCCTTGGACTATACCCAGAAGATGCACCAGCACACAGCAAGAAAATTTGCTCAACCATGTTCATAGCAGCCTTATTCATAATAGCCAGATCATGGAAACAGCCTAAATGTCCCTCAGTAGAAGAATGGATAAAGAAACTGTGGTACATATACACTATGGAATACTACTCAGCTATTAAAAACAAGGAATTCCCGAAATTTGTGGACAAATGGATTGAGCTAGAGATGATCATAATGAGTGAGTTAACCCAGAAGCAGAAAGACTCAAATGGTATATACTCACTTATATCTGCATACTAGCCCAAGGGGCATGCCCCACGAAAGTCTCCTCTCTATTCTTAACAGCCCTAACCGCGGCATACTGACACGTCTGTGACAGCCCCTGCCAGGGAAATTTCAAATGCTTTATATATAGTATATGATTAAAAAAAATACAAAATGCACTCCAAGCAATTATTTGGGGGAATGAGTGAAAGCATAAGTAACAGTGATACCGGGCACTTTTGGCTTACTTTTCTCTGTCAGCTTCTTTTAGCAGTTTGGAGATGTCGTACTTTGTATTTTTCATCTCTGGTTTACAAGGTGATACACTTTTTCTTAGAGGAGACCTAGAAAAATGGCAGAGAGGAGAAACTTTGCACTATGACAAATGTCTAAGTTGAGAATGGGTGTTGTTTGGATGGAGGAGGATGAGACACTGCTTCTCTCGAGACTTAGTTTCTTCACCCAGTCTCTCTCAGCAGTTCCCCCACCTGACAGGAACCCACTGTCTCCTCAAATCTGAGTCAGGTTCACTCAGTGGCTCCGCTGTGATATTTATGTCCAACTTGAAAGACTGTGAGGCACAACACTTTAGATCCTTGGCTCATCTCACAGGACTAACTCTGTCATTGGTAAATTATAGACTACATACCAAAATCATGGCCCCCAAGTGAGAGAACAATAAATTGAAGTTTAGTCCTTCCCTATGACTCAAGTCCCCTTCTCACCCATATACCCATCTGAAATTATAAAATAAAATTAGGAGGGTGAGTGAAAAATCACAACACAGTGTTGAACACAAACACATTGGATGAAAGTGTAGGCATTAGTCTACTTATTACTCTGTCCAGCTAGTAGGAAGAACATTCCACCATTTAAATAGGCTTTGTTGTAGACTTTAAGGATTTACTTTGTTAAGAATTGTTTTGTAGAGCAAGGAATTCTGTACTTTGAATAGCCAAGCCTTTGTTTAGATCCAGGAAATTAAAATTTGGATATGTAACAGCAGCATCTTTTTTTCTGGAGCACCTGGGAACAGGAAGGACACAAGCTGGCGAGGCTGCAGAAGTCAGTCAACTTTGTTTGCATTAATCTTTTTCTAACTTAGTGATAAGTGACATGTAGAATTTTAATTTTAATCTTGGAACATTTATTATACTCTTGGAGAGGCATCTATATCCTATTTAGGCAAAATGATTTTTCTGCCTAGTTGACATATATTTCAAGTACATCTTTCCTTTATTATTCAGTCAATGTACAGGGAGTCTTTTAACTTACAGAGAAAGTGGCAGCTTCTGAAAGCATGAAGAAGCTTGTGAATATGGAGGGAGCTGGCTAGATTTTAGACACTGAAAAAACAGCAAAAGTTGTAATTTTATTTAGATTCCTAGATGGAGGCAGTGAATCAACCCCTAAGAACAGAAACATGTTTTTGAGCATGAGAATGCAATCCATTTTTAGCTAATCCCTTTTTTAAAATGTGGGAATGGTAAAAAAAAAAAAAGAAAAAAAAAAAGAAAAAAGAAATAGCTTGCCTGAGGCTGTGTGTTGATTTGCCATGAAGAAAACTACTGGCTTATTATACACTTGGGGACGTTTGTGACACCTGAAGAAGGTAGCTCCTTCTTAACTCAAGGGAAAAATTATTAAAAAATATACAGATTGTACGATGTAAAAGTATTGCACTTTCAAATTCTTTCTCCTCTGGAGTCTCACAGCTGTTTCCTTATGCTCACTAAACACCAACCCTAGAACGGGCCCTCCAAACTGCAGAAAGTTCCCTGGAACAAAGACAGAATGAACTAACGAACAAATAATCAACAATTAAATTTGTCCATCACATGTGCACTTGGATTATTTTGTACGTTGGCTTAATACTGAGGACAACGCAGAAGAATTATTTTAAAAGTTTCCTTTGGCTGCCATCTTGACTTGAATTGGACAAGGCTACTCTGTTTCTTGCTGAAGAAAAGTCCTACAATCTCAGGTTGAAATAGAGTAGATGTATTCAATTCCCCCATCAAAATTGTGCTCCTGGAAACAAAATGTAAGATGATGATAAGGACCAGCTCTCAGAGAGAGCTCAGAAGTTGTACCCAATGAGAGGCACATGCAGTGCTCTAATCTGCTAGAGCACCAGGTTGGCTTTCACCATTCGTTTGCTAGTGGGGACTCTTCCTCAAGGCAGGATTTACCCTAACATAAAATTGTCAGCCAGAGCCCACTGGGTATAGCACTAATTTAGCCTCCTGTACAGTTGATGGATGAAGAATTTCCTCTTGGAACTAAATTATAGGGCTTGTGGAAGCTGCTCTTTCCTGATCTGTTATTTGGAGGTAATTTTCCAAAAGGGCAGGACAAATGGCCATGAGCTAGCATAGGATTCACCATGAGCAGCTGGCTTGCAGTGGCCAGCGCATCCCTCTGGAATCCACCTCCACTAGCCTCCCACGCCTCTGTCCCCGCTGCCCAGAGAAGAGACCTGGATGACAGAGTTGGACTCTCTTAGACCCTTCACTTTCTTTCATAATAAAGCCACAAGAATGGCACCTGCCTACTTATGTTGGCACCTTGGTTTCCAAAAACATAACATCTTGTCCAGACATTTCTACAGAGAGACGAGCGCCTGCCTTCACTCATACCCTAAAGTGCCCGATTACAACCTTCTCTCAATCCTCCCCACACCCCCAGTGTTGGCTGGAAAATAAACTCCATGAACTGATGGAAGGTGTGTCATCATTCCAGGTTGCAGTTTAGTTTAGTCACATTCTCTTTGAGATTATATTTGAAAGCACCTTTGTCTAATTAAGCAAGGATGACCTTTGTTAGCATGGCTTCTGATGAGGTCAAAGAGCAAAGGCCAACCTGTTGCAGTTGGCTCTTTCTGGTAAATGAGGGCTAGCTGAGTTTTTAGCAAGGCCACTTCCTCATCCATCAGTATACTAGAGCCTTACTTTCCGAAGCACTGGAGTTTGGTTCTGTCTCCATTTCCAAATGAGCACTGTCTCAGTACTTTACTGATGTCTTCACAAGGAAGAGTGGTAGACTTGTTCCTACATGGCAATGTGTTTACGAGGGCCTTTGTACTGTTGACCACTTTCAATTGATTCACACCAGGTGAGCTATGCCAGTGGCTCCATTTGTACTGGTGACTTCATCCAACTCTAGAAGGCAAACAATAACTACTCTGAAAGCCCACATTTATTGGGCTTATGGTGATGAGGGTGAACAAAACTGAGAAATTAGTCATCAGATCTCGACCACATTCAATGAGCTTGGCCATTCACCTAGCACCTGTTATGGCAGAAGTTACAGAATCATGGCATCCTTTTCAGTTTCTGACATGACTATCAGAATAAGTGTGACAGCCAACAGTCACTATAGGGACTTCTTACAGGCAGATATGTAGGGAATGGCCTGGGAAAATGACGCAATGTCCCCTTGTTTAAGATTTGGCTATTCCAGAGAAAGAGAAGTATCTGCAGGTTTCTGTCAGGATGCAGATGGGCCTAAGACTAAGTTAATAAAAATGAATATAAGATTTATGAAGTAATAGACTTAGGGAATGTGATCCAAGAAACAGCCTCTCAGGGTCATACCCATGTACAGAGTCATACCCACATACAGTGAAATACATATAGTGTCATAAAGGGTCATACCTGCATACAGGGTCATACCCACATACAGGTTCTTCTTAAGCCTTGTTTGTCTGCAGACCTGTTTCTGTCACCAGCATCCATCCATGTATTACAGAGAAACATGTCGAATTCCTTTGGCATGTTGTCCGCTCACCACAGTGCAGGTCCTGTGTTCTGGTACAGTCAGGGTCCCTGGCCATTCTGAATTCCTTTGAGCCAGTCAGAGTCAATAAAATACAATGTGTTTATAGAAATAAAGCATGTTTTGTTTTGCTTTGCTTTGTTTTGTTTTGTTTTGTTTTGTTTTGGGTGCTCCTTTCCAAGCAGAGGTTGGAGTAGCTCCAGGCATCTTGCTCCCATGAGGTCACAGAGAGAATTCGAGTCATGCTGAAAGTGTTGAGCTCCCCATGAAGCCCTGCATGATTTTCCTGTTTACCACCTTTGAACAATGTGGACATATTGTAGATACTTTCAAACGACAATCACTGATGTCTTGCTATATCCATTTACCAACACAGAACTAGGAGAAATGTACAACAGAATGTCCAAAGCTTTGTACCCCCAAGGAACTGCTCTGTTTTGTTGCTGTTGTTGTTGTTGTTGTTGGTTGTTTGGTGGGTTTTTTGTTTTGTTTTGTTTTGTTTGAGTCAGAGAAGCCTTTACAAATGAGAGGTCACACAGAACATGTACCCTCCTTGTGAATACAGGTTGGAGTGTAGCAGCAACAAGACCCTCAAATCACATTTCTCTTAAAAAATGTATTTTTGAGAAGTTCATACATAAGTGCCAAGTTTACATCATTTCCACTCCTCCCTCTCCCCCTCCAACTCCACCAAGCTCACTGCTGCTTCTTTTTAAACTAGTCTTCTTTAATTATTTGTGTGTGTGTGTGTGTGTGTGAGAGAGAGAGAGAGAGAGAGAGAGAGAG
>OU015742.1:15224174-15236376 GCA_907169655.1 Acomys percivali | reverse complement strand
CTTCTTCTTCTTCTTCTTCTTCTTCTTCTTCTTCTTCTTCTGGGGTGAGGGGAGAAGTTGGCATAGCAACTTTCAGTTTTTAGTCTATAGTCATTGATACCTCTGCACAAGATACCTCCTTTCCCATTGCCTTGCTGTTGGCCACAACATGGATTGTGAACTTCAACACAGTTTCTAGCAGCACCATGGATTGTGGACATCACCACAGTTTCCACCTACAGCACATATTCCGGGCATCAACCAGTGGCAGCAAGGGTCACACAGATCAGCATGGCTTTTGGTGTTACCACATTCTTGCCAGCATTTGTTGTTGGTTGTTTTGGTGACTTTAGATATTCTGACTGAGGTAACATCAAATATCAAAATATTTTAAATTTATATTTCTCTAGCTATTAAGGATGATGAGCATTTTTTGAAATATATCTTAGCAATTTTTATTTATTGTTTGAAGAAGTCTCAGCTCAGGTCCTCAGCTGTTATTTTTTAACTGGCTCATTTGTTCTTTATAAATCATTTGCGAGTTCTTTATATATCAATTACATGCCAGATTTATAGCTGACAAAGATTTCCCACCATTTTATGGGTTTTCTAGCTATTTATTTATTTATTTATTTTATTATTATTATTTTTTAAAGACAGGCTTTCTCTGTGTAGCCCAGGCCATCTTGGAACTCACTCTATAGTCCAAGCTGGCCTCAAACTTAGATATTTGCCTGCTTTTGCCTCCCAAGTGGCGAGATTAAAGATGTGCAACACCACTGCTTGGCTGTGGGTTTTCTTTACTAAGCTGATTGTTTCTTTAGCTGTACAGAAGTACATTAGTTCCATGAAGGCCCCCTTGTTGATTTTTGGCTTTAATACTTCGTCAATGGAACCCTATTCAGAAAGTCCCTTTCTACATTTATATCATTTATAGTGTTGCCTACTTTTTACTTAGCAGTTTTAAGGTTTCCCGAATCACCTCTGACACATTTGGAGTTGGTGTTTGTGCAACGTGATAGATATGGGCCTATTTTCATTCTTCTGCATGTGGAAAGGCAGTTTTTCCAGCACCATTTGTTGAAGATGATTTGTTGGCTCCATCCTATGTTTCTGGCATCTTTGTCAAATATCAGATGGCTGCAGTTACATATTGTCATGTTTGGGTCTTCGTCTTTGTTTCATTTGTCTACATGTCTGTTTCTGTTACTATAGCATGTTGTTTTTATTACTATGGCTCTGTTATGTATTTTGAGATCTGGAGTGGTAATCCCTCTAGCCTTGTTCCCTTTCATCAGGATTGTTTTGGTTACCTGGGGTCTTTTGTGGTCCCATTGAATTTTAGGAAAGTATTTTTTTCTATTTTTGTGAAGAACAAGACAGAGACTTTATACGTCAGAGAATCTTTGCCAGCCACCCTCCTGCCTAGAAATAATATCCACATAACCATTTATGATGCAGATGTCCACAAATACAAGATACTTGTCATCCCTTCAATTTTTATATATGTAAATGGAAAAAAGACATTAATGATTTTTTTCTGTAGATATGACTCTTTATTTACAAATAAGCATTATTTTTACCCTTTGACTAAGACCTTTTAAACAATCCAAATATTATGGCAGTGATTCTCGTTCTTTTAATCCTTGAGCTAGGACAGCAGTAGAGGCAGAAGTACCAGGAATTCAAAGCCAGCATCAGCTAGACAGCAAGTTTGAGGTCAGTCAGTCTAGGTCCTCACCGTTCCTAATGCTGAAATCCTTTAGTACAGTTCCTCAGTTGCAGTGACCCCCCCAACCATAAGATTATGATTGTTGCTACTTCATAACTGTAGCTTTACCACTGTTATGAATCATAATGTGACTATCTGATATGCAAGATATCTGATACATAAGCACAGTGATTTGGTCCCTTGGCTCCCCAAAGGGGTCATGACCCACAGGTTGAAAACCTCTGGTCTCATTTAAATGCCACTCTGTGTCAAAAGCTTCAAAACAAGAAGTATAAACAGTGGGAGACATCTTAATAGAGGAATAAAACTGTAACTAGGAAGGCAGGGTTTCCCCTTGAAAGGCAAGCAGATGCGGGAGGAGATGCAGATGTCTGTATGGTGCAGCTGTCCAGCTCTTACTTGCTTCTCACATGCAAATGATTTTGACCACTAACCTATGGAATACTTCCTTTTCCATCTTACACATATATATGCTCAGTGGTCTGTGCAGCATTAGTCCACAATCTGAAATTGCTCTTCTGAGTATCTCTGGGATTAGAGCCTTGGCTTTTTCCACAGTAGCCTGAACTGAGGTAATCTTACAACTTAGAGAAGTATTTGGACAATAACTGGACAGTAAAACAAAGCAAAATAAGAACAAGTTAAAGACCAAAAGTGGAAGGTAAGTGTGCTTCTGTCTGATGTTAGGAAAATGTACCCAGCAGCAGGAGAGCAAAAACCATTAGGTTGTGAGTGGGTGTAAATGCAAAAGGAAGCAGCCTACGATTATAACACACACACACACACACACACACACACACACACACACACACTAAGGCAAAGCTATGAAGAGATTGGCTGTTCCAGCAATCCAGCGTCTCCTTTTGGATTGGTTGTTTATAGGTAGCTTGCTGCTGGCCAGTTGCTGAACCCAGCTCCCTCTTTGGTTTTCAGGATCTGTGTTGACCTTCAGAGTCACTCATGTGAAATTGAGATAGTTTGGTTGGGTTGCAACGGCCTGGTGGTAATCACAGGCTCTTTTTCTGTTCTTTCTGAGCATTTTCTGGGGGAAGGGACTGTTCTGTTTTCCCTGGAAGCATGGGCCCTGGATGGCTCTCATTTTCCCACTCTCTCTAGGCAGAGTACCAACACAGTTATTTCCCATATTCCAGGTGATGTAGGAGCCCTCACAGGCTTAATAGGGCTCAGGCAGGTGAAGAAGTGGATGCTGGTGATGGGAAGGGTCTGTTGAGAGAAATCTACTGCACGGACAAAATAAAATGTGCCTATCTCTTCCTTTGCATGATTCTTATTCTAAGCCCAGTTTTTAGAAGCCATAAATGCACCTCACTGTACTCCAGAGTACCACGATCAGCATGGTGAATGGTGTGTTAGCTGTAAGGTTAATGAGAATGAAATCGTCATTGTGTAAGAAACCAAGGGGCCGGAGCTATGGCTCAATGGTTAAGAGCCATGGCTCTTCTTCCAGAGGATCAGGTTCTAATCCCAGAACCCACTTGGGGGTTCACAGCTATCTGTAACAATAGTTTTTGGGGGATCTAATGCCATCCTGTGACCTCTGAGGACACCCAGCCTAAAAAGGGTACACAGACTTCCACCCATACACATTAAAATAAATAAATGAATAAAATTTTAAAAAAGAAACAAAAGATCACAAATACAACAACAACAAAACTTCATAAAACAACCACAACCACAACAATCTGGTAGCTTTTACACTGTGAGAGCAGCCCCCGTCTTGCACCTTCCAGGAGGAAGTCCAACAGACCCGTCCTCCTGTTATTACACCCCAAGTTTGATCAGCGTACCTGTGTAGGCATGAATTGCCTGATAAGGCCACGGGCACTCATTCTCTGAGTGAGCTCTGTGGAAGACTGCAGTGAAGGGGCTCCTTGGGGGGGGGGACATCAATGTTGGCTCCAGACTATGGTAAACAGGCTTTGACTGAGTGAAAATCTCTATATTTTCTTTGTAGTGTGTAAGACCATGAACTGATAGGTAATAAATGAGGAAGGGATGCAGTGTGTGCAGGCGCACAGCAAACAGGGAAGGAAGCCAATAAAAATGCATCGCACTCCTTTTTTTTATTTCTAATCTGAGATAGAATTTTTCATAATTGCTACTAAATTATCATATTCAGAGCTTGACTCAACAAGAAATAAGTCATTGTACAATAGGATATCTGTTGTGAAAAAATGTTGTTATGTGATTTTCCATGAAAAATCTCCAAAGAGTTCTGGTGTGCACAGTGCCAGTCCTTCCTATTGATCCAGCATAAGTCAGAGGGTGACTCTCAGAGAGAGTGTATGTAAAGATGCTCTAACACATTCATGTCTTTTATGTTAAATGATTTGTTGTTTAAATGACTGAAGATTTTACCAGATATTTTCTTCCTTTTACATCATTCTCTTCTGGCATTTTCAGTAAAATAAGCTTCATATAAATATTTAGCCCATGGTGATTTGTTAGTGCTTATACCGTGATACAAACTCACACAGGAGTTTTAACTGGGCTGTCAGTATTATTTCTTGCATCATAGTCTATTATTTTCACAGAGGACTTGTATTTATGGTTTAAAGTAGTTAAATAAAGATTACCAGAGAGTGGGATGAGCATGTGTTAGTGGTTGGCTAGTGGACACCAAGCTATGGTTCACTAACAGAGAGATGAGTACAGATGTGCTTTTACATTACAGGATGAGTGTAATTAAGCACCTTAGATTGTATATCTCAAAATAGAGGAAAGGACTTTTGTATGTACTCACCAAAAAGAAATGATAAAAGTTTAAGGTAATAGTAGATTCACTAATGCGCTGAATTCGCTATTACCCAATTGTACATGAGGCAAAACACCACATTGTACTCAAACATATGTACAAATATTATGTCTATCACAATCTAGAGTGGAAGAAAATAAAATGTAGTTCTAGGACAGACAAGCAGTGTCAATAGAATGCTTGGTTTTGCAGTTATGGAGGTAGGAAAGAGCAGGAAAGTACTGGACCCTAAAGATCCAACTTCCACTTCTAACACTCTTGACTGCAAAATTAGAGATTCCCTTACAATATTAGAACCTCGGTTTCTTGCAGTAAAGTGAGGCAATTTGGATGTACTAGGAAAGACAAATATAAAGCACACTCCAATGTGCTGATTTAGGAAGGGCTGGTCAAGGAGAACAACTTTCTTACTGAAAGTGGGGACTTGCAAAATTCAGGCGAGGGCTGGGTTACAGCCATAGCTTCCTTGGACAGTTAAAGAACTGGGTGTGTTATGGTCCAGCCCCTCTGGTTTCTATTGCGCACTTTCCCCAGGGCCCATTGTAAAAGATGAGGCTTTAAGCTGTATGTACTTGCTTAATGACAAAGATCTATGGACATTCATTGCTATTATTTCCCAAGAAACAACATTTTTCATATAAATGAATGAACACAAAACACTTTTTTTTCCCTCCATAACATCAGCCTAAAAACTCATAATTTATTTTATTTTCATCTTGCAATTTATGTATGGACTCAAGAGGAAAACTGTTTGCATCAATGGATAATGTCTTTTTATTCTAGAAGGAATGCACTGGTTCCTGAGGGGATCCAGAGTTTGCAGAATGGGAAGAAATATAGTGTGTGTGTGTGTGTGTGTGTGTGTGTGTGTGTGTGTGTGTGTTGAGAGAGAGAGAGAAAGAGAGAGAGAATACTCCACCATAACCGTAGTTTACATTTCTGTCAAGATTTTAACAGGAACAAAAGTTAACCACATATATAGGGAATATAGTTATAATTAGGGAGCCCTTTCAATAAAATGTAGAAACTCTCTGGTACAAACATTTTATTCAGTTGAGTAAGGGAGTCAGGCTGACTACTATTTAACCGACGGCTGACACACTCAAGGCTCTGTTTATAGTAGGCTGCGATGATGAACGTGGAGGAAAACTACAGTTCGTGGGGTCTCTGGAGTTTTACAGTGTCTTGCCTGAGCTTCACATGGTAATGATGAAACATGACTTGAGAGATGAGCACAAAGCTTTAGGAAAAACAATGCTCTACAGGAGAAGAAACACATCTAAGCAATGGTTTGTGACTGCATTAATAATATCGGTAAAGGCAACAATAAAAAACACAATGGGTTGATAAAATAGTCAAAACACTTCATTGTATATCGAAAATTAAGTTTCCTGGCAAGGTTCCTTGTTAGATCTTCTTGAAAACTAACATCCACATATCTAATGGCTACTTTTAACTGTCGTCTTGACAGGCTAGAACCCACCGGGAAGACAGTCTTAATGGGAAACTATCTATATAAAGTTGTCCTTTGGGTGTGTATGTGGAGGACTTTCTTGATTGTTAATCGATGCAGGGAGACCCAGCACACTGTGAGTGGCACTATTTCCTAGGCTGAGCTTTGAACTGTGCAAAAGTGAATAAAGCCAACAAGCAAACAACAACAATCTACGTTTGCATACTCTCTTTGCTATTCTCTATGGGTGGGATGCTTTCTTTTTCTGCTTTGACATCCCAGTGATACTGGACTGCAAGTTCGAATTCTAAGCAAAATAAACCTGTTTCTTTATTAAGATGGTTTTTGTCAGGATATTTTATCATTGCAATAGAAATACTAATAAATTATTATTTTCTCAAAAAGTTACTGAGATTTCCAAAACTGATAATGATAATATCCACATTAATGACTTGAAAAAAGAAATTAAATGTTTAGAGAAATCCTACTCTTATAAATTTTTCTCAATAAAATATTTGTTGTAGTTATTTATAGCTGAGAGCAAAAGTAAACTACCCCAATAGAAGGATATGTATGAGTGTGTGTGTGTGTGTGTGTGTGTGTGTGTGTGTATTGTATGTACAAACATAAACTGTGTCATTTGACTAATAGACACCATTAATAAGAAATTTCATTAAACTTTTTCTTCTGTAACATCATCTAAAAATGTTCTAAACACTGATGTATTGTTGAATTTTATTAGTACAACATGACAGCATTTATAGCACACATTTGATAAATATATAGAGAGAGAAAAAAAAGAAAAAACCCTAAAATGGTGAGGGAAAAGTAGTTGAGAATGAAAACTGATAAAAGTAGAATTCATATTTTCCTCTTTTAGTTTTATCACAACTTGTAAATTTACAAAGCAAATGCGTTGCTATTGTAAGTAGAAAAGACATAAGCTGGTTGTGCGGAACACTTCTTGTGTTCTCACCTGCCCAGGAAGCTGAGGCAGGAGGATCACCTGAACACAGGAGTTTCACACTTACCTAGTCCGTGTAATGATATTTCATCTCAGCAGAGCAAATTAACAAAGGCAATGTGTTGACAAATAAACCAATCAATTTACTGAACATTAAAACCAATATGCCTCAAGTAAAGCAACAAAAAAAAGACACCAAATTTTAGAAAGAAACCCCAGAGAAAATAAATATTATACTTTCTGGACCTGTGAATTTTTGGTGTGTTTCTGTTCTCTAGCTGCCTGCCTGGGGCTCACTCTCATAGTTCTCGCAATGTCTCTCTATGTATTTATTTATTTATTTGGTTGACTGGATTTTTGAGACAAGGTTTCACTGTGAAAGAGAGCCCTCTCTGCCTGTCTTGGACTTGATTCATAGACCAGGCTGACCTCGAACTCACAGAGATCCACTTGCCTCCCACCCCCTCCACCTAGTGCTGGGATTAAAGGAGTGTGCCACCATGCCCAGCTCTCTGAAGCATTTTATTCAGATCTTTTGAAAGATTTCAAGCAAAAACACCCAAATGAAAGTGGACAATATCAGGCTTCAGCCTAAGGTGGTTTGGTGCTCACCCATCCTGCGCTTCCTGACTGCTTTGACCTCTCAGGTCCTTCTTGTGTGGTCCCTTCTTTCTCTTCGGTCAAACGCTCTGCTCACATTTCTTTTCAAGCCCTTAGCTTTCCACAGATTGTTGATGGCTCAGCAACCTTAGTCCTTTAAGACAGGAAGAATTTTTCACAGCATTAAGATGGAAACATCACTTTGACCAAGTACCCTAAAATTTTCTGCTCTCCCTACCCCCCTTAGCCAAAAGACGGAGAATATGAGCAGTTTTCTAGAACTTGCCTAACCAGTCCCACCTGCTCAGACTAACTTGTGTGTCTCTGTGATCTGCTACTCTTACCTCAGACAACGCAGACATTTTCCTCAAAATATGGCCTCCTTTTCCTATTTTCCTATGTCTACGTCGCTGAGCTCCTGGCACAGGAAGAAAAGGGGTTAGATCTGCTTAGAATAGTTCCGTTTGGTCTTAGACTATGTTTAATTTGAGTCACACTTAACTGCTTCCAAGTATATGGGTGAACAATCCTAGAAAATGCACCTCTGCGGAGTTCGCTGAGGTTAGGACTCAGGCGAAGGAGTTGCCCTTTTAGCCTTCTCAGAGTTCTTTTTGGAGAACAAAATATTTTAGTTGGGAGTTCAGCAGACAGTGACTCAGGTTTTGAATTGCTGGCCCTTTCTCTATGCTGCACAAGCAGGTATGAGTCCCACACCTGTTGGGAAACCCTGTGCCAAGAGGCCAGTTGGGTATTTTTCTCCAGCTTTCCGTGTGTTCGTGAGGCCGGCTAGCAGTTCTGGCTGTGTTTCTGGTAAACTCATCCGACATGCTCCCAGGAGACTCTGAAAAGTTCCTGTCCTCTTCGCTCACTCCATACAGCCCCTAATCAACATCATATCCTTAATGGAGGATTCTTTCAGATTGGAAAAAGGAAAATTACAGCATAATGAGTATCTCGAAGGGAATGCTGATTTGGGTCCTCGACTGTCTTTTTCTCTCAGAGCCGTTGATACCCATCTCTATTCAAGGATAGAGTCCTTTTCCTCCCTTCTGGAGAGGCAGTAGTTGGCTTTGGGCTTGATGCTGTTGGCTGTCTTTGCTTGTGCCTGGTGAGATAGCGCGGGGAAGGTGCCAAGAAGCTGGGAGAGAGAGGCTGTGTCTCCCAGTGTTCACTCTTTGATCTGCTTTTAGTCTTCTCAGCTCTTTACTTGAAGGGAAAAAGGCTGCTGTAACCGATCCAAAGCTTCCTTCCTGGTTATTTTCTCAGACTTGGCCTTGGAAATTTGCTGTAGACATATTTATTTGGCCTTATGGTACGTGTGCTTAGTGCCCTTTAGCAAAGATATTTTAGACTTATTGGGCAGGCACATGCATGCATGCATATGTACGCAAAGGGTATCCACTCACGGATCTCTACACATGTCAAAATCATAAGTCATATATGACTTATTTATCACAGGTCTTTTAGATACCCTTAACACAAAATGATATGAGGTTTTAAATTACAGTCTTACGAACTATTATTATTTTTGAAGCAAAAATTCACTCCTTAGAGACCATGCTGGCTTCAAACTTATAATTCTCTTGCCTCCGCCTTTATGGACTGAGACTATAGGCAAGTGCCACTGTGCCTGGCAGATCGTAAAGCATAAAACACATGGAAGGTCAATCATGAAGTCTGGAAAGCTTGGGGACCAATAGGATCTTTGACTTTTTTTCACTAATACTTAATATTTATAATATAGTACCTACATATTTTAACGCTTAAATCTATTGCTTGGTGGTGGTGGTCATGGTGGTCATGGTGGTGGTGGTGGGGTGTGTGTGTATGTGTGTGTGTGTGTGTGTGTGTGTGTGTGTGTGTGTGTGTGTGTGTTCCCATGCACTCAGGCGGGTGCTAGGTAGATCTTATATGAATTTTTCAAAGAGAAGAGTTGTTTTCCAAAGTTCAGAAGCTGAGCTCATCTTTAGTGGTGTGGAGCTCATCACACAAAGCAGTACAGAGCTAGTCATTTTCCACACTCCTCCTTATACACTGGCAGTATTTCCCAGGCCTTTCCTATTTATTAATGGAAAGAGGCAGGCAGACAACTTTGTTTCAGAGATCATTGAGTATTCACTAAGAATGATATAGCAAGGCTAATTGACTCCAGATTGCCCGGGGCCTACACATTTCGCAGGCATCGGGTGCTACTGTACTGATTTATATTTCAGTTTGACAAAACAAATCCCTGAGGCGTTTGTAACATCTTTGTAACATTTCCTGAGCTCTTACTGGCTACTTTATGCCATGTGTCTGCTTACACTGGCATCTGAGCAACATTTTTTTTTTCCCCGCATAGCCACCTGCTTTCCTGTTCAACAGCAACCACAACAGCAGCAGCAGCAGCAGCAGCAGCAGCAGCAGCAGCAGCAGCAGCAACACAACAACATGCCTGTAATCTCTCTTTTGCTAAGTTCTGTTGAGGTTGTTCTCTTCACTTATGGTTTCACTAATAACCTAACATGTACTAATTTTTGAGTTTTTCCAACTCCTTCACTGGAAGGTGACCATGCACACAGCAAATGTAGTTGCCACTGGCTTGCATTTATAGTTTTATTTCTCTCTACTGGAGTGTGTGCAAATCTCTCCTCTTAAAGAGTTATTTTAATGCTACTTAATAATTGTGCTTCAGTTTTCCTGAAACAGACAAAGAGAACAGCCAACCTTATTGTGTATGGGAAATGTATTTGAGTTGTAGCTGAGATGAAGCTGGACAAGTTAGCTCATACGCCGACTGCGTGCGCCCCTTCTGACCTCTCTACTTCATGCACTGTTGAGCGTTACCAGCCACCTCTCAGACACAAAGGGACCTACCTGTAGCGCTAACTAATTTCCAGGCAGGGATTCTGAACCCTTAGGGGTTCATTTGGCACCACAGAGACGATGTCGCTAAAGTTGCTTGGGAGCCTGCTGCACAAAAGGCTCTCTGAAAACTGGGCCTAGGCTAGAACTCCGACACCGTGTTTAGATAACTCTATGATTCCCTTCTCTCAATACCCCTTACTCCTCTCTTCCTATCTCTGTCCCCCATTCTTAGTATAATATAAAAGAAGCTTCCTGATGTGTTGGGATAGATGTCATTAAGAAGAACTGATCACATACCAGAAAGTGGTCCAAAGCTCAGAGGGACACAGCTCAGGAAGCCTTCCAAAGTGTCAAAGCCCCTTCAGGGTTTCTTTCTCTCAACAAAAGCCATGGGGGATCTGCACATTTTAGCATTCAGCTGTAAAGTATAGATTATGCTATGAAGTAGTCTATGAGGAAAGTCCTCAAATATGATACTGGTAATAAACATCTTTCTTAAAAAATTATGCATTAATACAATTCCTGTATTTGGGGGATATTATTGTAAATACAGCACACTTCTATTACTTAATTAAAATACTTGTTGCAAAATGTAATTTTTTTTACTCAACATCAAACTTTTATTTCTGTTTGATATATTTAGTTTATAGCACTGTATCCTGAAATCAGATGTACATATGTAAGATGCACAGAAGGAGGAATTTCTGTGAGCTTGGGGAAAGATCTTCACTAGCAGCTCTGTGCTAAAGCAGGGCTCACTGCTCAGCATTAAAGGCCTGATTAACAGTGTGGCTGTCTGCACCCTGCTAGCTCTGATTTTGGCCCATCGGTAGCTGTAGACCCCCAGCAGTGGGAGGAAAGAGTAACCTCTCTCAGCCCTATTATGTATTTTCCATTCACTTGTATTTCTCAGTGTCTGATAAATAGTTCTGATTGTACACAGCTGCTGGTTCTTTTTTTAAAAAGAGTGTGTAAGCCTTCTCCGTCAGTCGACCAGTCACTGGCCTGCCGTGCATAGTTTCAAGTAAACAGCTGAGCTCATGGTATTGATTACTACTTACCCACCACTAATGCTTTATGAGATCTGAAATGCTTTATGATATCTGAAATTATGAACACAGTTTGAACTCTTTATTTCACTTTCCCATGCCTCAGAACCCTACCTTCTTTCACCTTCTGCATCTAGCTAACTTATACAAAAAGCTAGGTTTTTTTTTTGTGTGTCATCTATGGCTGCCATTAGTAATTTCTCTACACATTATCCACAGCTTGATAAAAACCACTGAAGCTCCTGAGCCTCTTTACTTAACAGCTGATCATACCCTGCAGCATCGCGGTGAGAAAGCACGATCAATAAATGTCACAAGTATTTTCTTCATCAATTCCTGTGCTTTCCACATGTAAATTTGTTTTTTGAAGTTTTTTTTTCTTCTCTCCATCACGAGAAACAAATGGAGTAAGGTTCCCCTGGAGCAGGGGTGACATGGCCCTGTGAGTGTTGTTGGCTCTGTCTTAACTTCTTCCTGCTGTGGTTCTGAGACCTGGCAAAGCAAAGCTCAAATAAACACAGCTGTTTCTATGTCCCTTCTGAGGTGGTGTGGCTGTCTGCGTCAGACTCCCTTTAGAACGAACAGAGTTTTCTTGGTGCATGGAAAAGTTTCAGCTTTAACATGAGGTCAGAAAGTCACAAGAGTGCTCATGGATTCCATAAAACACACACAACACTGAAAGATGTGGGCTCAAAGGCAGATGGTCCCAAGCTCAAGACTGAGATGATGCTTCCATCCCAGAGGCTGTGGAATGATGAGGAAGCACCTGTGTGTGAGGGATAACCTTAGCATGATGAGAAAG
>OU015742.1:15195669-15224164 GCA_907169655.1 Acomys percivali | reverse complement strand
ATGATGAGAAAGCACCTGTGTGTGAGGGATAACCTTAGCATGATGAGGAAGCACCTGTGTGTGAGGGATAACCTTAGCCTCCTAACCTTTGAAACTTCAGACCTATGTCCTATTTAGAGGCAAAAGGGGATCTGATGAGAAGGAAACAGATACAGCTGGACAAAAGCCAGCAGTGACCCTTAGGGAGTATGGAGCATCCATGCAGCTTACTCCTTACGATACCTATAGATATGAGTTCCACATGAGGCCAATGGAACTAGGTTTGTATTTCATAAGGATCCATTCCCGGAACTCACTTAAAAACAAACCAACAAAGAGGGGTACATATATGCAATCCTAGGGTTCCTAAGGTGGGGTAGGAGGCAGGGACAGGAAACTCCCCCTATGTCAGTAGGCCAGCTAGCCGGGAACACACAGTCCAGAGAGAGACCTTGTCTCATCAAGGTAGACGAAGGTAATTGACTCCTGAAAGTTGTTCTCTGACCTTTACATGTTCATCCTGGCATATATGAATTACCCGCCCCCCCCACCGCCAATACACACAGAAGGAAGGAAGAAAGAAGGAAAGAATGATGGAAGGAGGGGGGAAGGCAGGCAGGCAGACAAGGCCTAATCTGAGGTGAGAGGTTCATTTGCATGAGCCAGTACCTGTGAGTTAGCCTGCAGCATAGAGTGGAAGCAGTCTTGGGACCAACGGTCATTTTTATCAAGAAGAGATGTGCAATGAGTTGTCAACTAGGGGCTGGGTGTGATAAAGAACGCCCATTGCATACAATGTGTATTACCATTCCTGCATGCAGATTAGGAGGGCAGATACTATTCAAAGCCTTCTCTAGGAGACAAAGTTACCAATCATACTGCGACTTAAGCCACATCTGGAAGTTTATTTCAGACCTTTCTACCAAGTAGTCAAATAACTTAATAAAGGAATTTGACTTATAGTTTCATATTAATTGAAGGAACATATAATTTGTATAGATCTAAAAACAGTTTTTTTTCAAGTCAGACAATTTGCTCATTTAGGTGACCCCAAAATTTAGCATTCTACATTGAACCAGAATCTATACCCCATAACCTGAACCCATGTGTCATGCGTATCCTGGGCACAGAAGACCACAGACCATAAACATTATTTCTCCTACAGTTTGTCCTGTGACTCAGTGTAAAAATGTGTACAATTTTTGTGCCATTCTAATGAATCTTTATGTTTCCATAAAAGACTCCCCTTTGGAAAGGGTTATTCTTAGGACCAACGTATTCAGGAACCTTGGTACAGGAAAGGAAAAAGAAAAGAAGGAAACAGGATTTGATGCATCCACATCCTTAAATCTCATCTCTTTTGGAAACCATCTCTCTCCTCCATGGAGAATAAATATGTAGTCAACAGTTCATATGAGTAAAGTATCAGAATTTCGATCAGCTGGTAAGGAACAGAAGCAAAGGAAGCTAGTCTCATCTCGACTCTTAGTTTTCATGCAGTGCACTCATTCACAATGCAACGTCTTTCCAGAGCCTGGAAATTATTGGAATCAGATTTAGTTCCCCCCAAAGAAGTTATAAACAAGCTCAGATCCTTCCCAGAGTGTGTAACACAATTTCATCTAGTGGGTCCAGAATAGAGTTTGAGCTTTTAAACTATAAGCTAGAACTTAAGTTTGCCGAGTGGGAAGATTGTTTCAGGCACTGCAATTTAACTAGAGCCAAGATGAGGTGTATAAAGCTATGAGCATGTTTTATATGTGCAGTCATCCCTCAGCACCTGTTGGAGAATTAGTAGCCCCACCCATGTGCCCTCTTCAGTAGGTATTCTAAATACTCATTGTGTACCAAAAATCCCTGTCGCTCCCCCCCCCAATGCCTTTTGTGTGTCTCTGAGTAAGTGAAAGCACTAGAAACACTTTAAGTTGGAAATGTGAAAATTTGCTATAACCCTATATTTAATCCCAAACAATTATCTTGATCTTAATGGAACTCATACTCTAGATGGCTAGAGGAGGATGCAATAAAATGTGAAATTATACATTTCATTAATAATTATAATAATTTATAATTCATTTATTGCTGTCATTATTTCTATGACAGAAAGAACTAGGGTTATACACTTTTTTTTTAAAAAAAGGTATGTGCTGGAGATGGTTGGTCATTTCCTTAGGAAAGTAGGTGATTTTTAAAAATTCAGATTGGAAGTTACCAGAAAAGTACATCCTCCTCATTCAGGAGGCTCATGCTCACTGGGACATTCCTTCACTCAGATTCCTTTCAAACATCATAACATAGTGACAGGGAGGTAGTGAAGTATTCATTTAGGACACAAAGCTTTTTCTCCATCTGTAAAGGAAGGCTCCTACAAACCTAACAGTCTTTCTCCAAGGCCAGTGAGCTCCCTGCAGGGCTCCAAGTTGAAGGAAAGTTCTAGTCGATGGTGGATGTGCAATCAGTGAACCGTCCATCTTGAAAGCAGCTCTTAACTCTGGTATCTGAGTTATCTATCTTGCAGTGGTTTGGTTGAGTATGGCTGCCATAGGTTCATGTGTTTGAATGTTTGGACCGCAGTTGGTAGAACTGTTTGCGAAGGATTAAGTGGAGGAGAATGGGAGGAGATGTGTCATTGGGGGAGTGATTTGAGATTTCAAAAGCTTTTCCAGTTTGCTTTCTCTGGCTTGTTCTTAGGTTTTAAGATCTAAGTCCTTAGCTACTGCTGCAGCACCAAGCCTACAGCCACACTCCCTGCCATATGGTCATGGAGCCTAACTTGCTGGAACTGTAAGCCTCAAATGAAACATTTTCTTGCATAAGTTGCCTTGGTCCTGGTGTCTTACTGCAGCAGTAAAGCAGTAACTGATACATATCTTCATGGTGACATTCATGTCACTCACTGCCCAGGTTGTATTCCCAAACCTAAATTGTGTTGATGTGTCTAAATTTTTTTTCAATATTACAGTAGGGTTTATATTTCACTCACTAAATTTGTGAGTATTGCCCCCAAAAGAAAAAAGTATTACTTTTCTTTTCTTTTTATAAAATTATTTAATTAATTTATTCATATTACAACTCAATTGTTATCCCATGACTTGTATCCTCCCGTTCCTCCCTCCTTCCCGCTTTCACCCTATTCCCCTCCCCTAGGTCTATGACCCTGGGGGACCTCCTCCTCCACTATATGGTCATAAACTATCAAGTCTCATCTTGGTAGCCTGCTTATTCTTTCTTTGAGTGACATCAGGCCTTCCCACCAAGGGGAGGTGGTCTAAAATTTTTTTACATACAAAATTATGTTGAGAGGTTTTCATTTAGATTGGTGGCCTATTGGTTTCAAAGGAAAAGTTATGTCCCATTTCTGTAGTCATTGAAAATAACGATAATAGTGATAAAACTTTAAAGTTTACAAAAATAATACATAGTTATGTATAAAAGTGAGAAAAATGTAGAAGTATTACCTTAATCTCTAATTGCGCAAGCCAGGCATAAATTTAATTAACACATATTTAATCTGTATTTTCAAATTTTATTGTATGTATATGTGCCTATGCAACACTGTCACATTTGTGTGGGTGTCTGTAGAAGTCATAAGAGAACACTGGGGTACCTGAGCTAAGATAGTGGGCAGTGGTGAGCATCTGACATGGATGCAGTTTCAGGAGATGAACTTGGATCCTGGGACAAGGTAGCAAGCACGCTAATCCCTCAGCTGCCTCTTCAACCCTGGATTTCCTTATTTTTGTAGTCTTTTAAATTTTTGAAAAATTCTTAAAAGACAAAAAATGTAATTTTTTTCATAAAAATATAGCAAGAAGTGACAAGATAAAATAATGAAAATGTATCCTTTTCTGCTCTCAGCTTGCCCCACATGCCCCATCCTTACTTTTCTATCACTGCCTCTACTGCTGACTAGAGTGAATTCTACAAATGTGGACCCTGGAATTTCGGAGTGATTTTATTTTATGCAGGGTTTTTATTCTCTAGTTATTGAGAATAATGCCCCAGCTCTCCTAGGAGCTGGATTCTTACTTCTCCTGGTTTACCCATACTTCAGAGGAGTCTCAGAAAGTCACTTGTATTCTCTGGCTCTGAGCTTATTTATTTATGAAGTGCTAGCTGTGAATTAAAGCCCCCTACCCATGGCTCTCAAGTTTTACTATGTATGGGATCTTGGGAAAAGAACTGCTTTAATTGAGCTTGCCCAGGAAAATGATGACCACCAAGGCTTGTGCAAGGTCATGTGTAATGGCCAGGACACCTAACTTGCTATCTCTTTTACTTCACTGTCAGTTGATATGCACTGCAGACCAATGCAGGGACTGGAGATACTGACTTTCAGAAACATTGTCATTAACCAATGAAAAATTCAGTGATATGTCCAAGACAACTTACACAGACTTATAGAGAGCCAAACGCTGATTTTACAACTTCACAGTGAGTGTCATCACAGTGGCAAGGTGAATGTGCCCATGGCAAAAGGATTTACATGAAAAAAGCTAGTAGACATTTCAAAGCAGGACTTGTCTTTTTTTTCCTCAAGAAAATAAGTGTGCAGTGAAGTATTTCTAGAGCAAGCCTTAGGCTGCTCTCTTTAGAAAGGACTGCATTAAAGAAAGGAGAAGATTGGTTAGAAGACAACAAATTGCAGTTGAGGAGACTTACAAATGACTATAGATTACAGATGTGCCTCATGGGGCTTTGTAGGACAATTTCAAATAGGTTGACTACCACACGTGCCAGAATCTGTGTTGAAGGGAGTGAGTGCAGTCTCTATAACTACTGGAAGATACAGGCAACCAAGCATGTATATTTTCAATGTGCTAATTTTATTTGTGTGATTGTACTATAATAAATAATATCTCTGAGTTAAACTGTATGTTGAGTTGTATAAATCCTCTTAGAAAATAGCAAAAGCCAGATAGAGATTATGTTTGGAACCTTGATACAGTCAACTCAACGGCACTTCGCTGGTCACATTGTGCAATTCTATAGACAGCAATGTGAATATTATTGTATGTAACATCCTAGATCAAGACTCATGAAGAATCAAAAAACAACCATTAACTGTAATGTGTGTGTGTGTGTGTGTGTGTGTGTGTGAGAGAGAGAGAGAGAGAGAGAGAGAGAGACAGACAGACAGACAGACAGACAGACAGACAGAGAGAGACAGAGATAGACAGACAGACAGACAGACAGACAGACAGACAGAGACAGACAGACAGCAAGACAGAGTGACAGAGAGATGACCTGAAGTGTTACACGTGATCATTTTTATGCAGTGATTTTGGATAGATATAATGCTAAAATCTCTAACTACAAATGCCAAATTTAATTTATTTACAAATAATAAGCTCAAGACTTGTAAATGATTGCTACATTTTCTTTTCTAGAAATACTGAAATAAAAATGCAAGTCAAATTATCTATCAAATTGATGTTCACAATACTCTTTTTTAAGACTTCTGTAACATAAGAAATGACCAAATAAGTCAGATATAGGAAATTCTGGCAGATAAATGAGGCTTCATATCTAATGACAAAAAACTAGAGCACTGCTCATGGAATCCTGTTCTATGGCCTTTGCTGTGTCCTGTCATTTGTCATCATTTTCTGTCCAAATGTTCCATGACTTTCCATGCACTGGGTTGAATATGTATGCATAGGTACAAGACATTTCTTGTCAAACATATTGTTGGTCCAAACTAATCGTTTCCCTCCACTTGGCTTCTGATGGTTCGGGGAGATTTCCTAGTCCAGATTCATAAGGAAATGGAAATCCAGAACCCAGCCTGACATGAGGATGACTTCATTTCAATAATTGCTATGGGCATACTGAAATCAGTGAAAATATGTTATAGAAACGATGACACCTTGTAGATAAGCCTAACAAACACGATGGAATAACGACCTGGAGTTTTTCTAAATGTTCTCTAGTTCACTGATAAATAATCCAAAAGATGTGTTTCTGCTTACCTCCTTCATATTGGTAAAATCATGTCAGTCGTCTTCTTCCTTTTGGCCCCCACCTATAGCCTTAGGTAACTACTAAATTTTAAGCAAATATCAGACTTTTGGAATTGTATTCTTGTGTATTTGCACAACAGACAGTTAAGCCACCTATTGCTGTGTTCCACAATAGCACTAATTACAGCCCTTTCAAAGTGCATGTTATTCATCTGCTGTGTATGACTCCTTCAAAGCAGATGCCATGAGTCAATGTTCGCATGGCATTTTCAGTTCTTGCTCTCAGTCGTAGGTGGAGGCAAAAATTACTGAGGCTTCTGAGTATGTGGTAATAAAAATAATAGGCGTGAACAAAAATTTTTACTCAGTCAATGTTGTATTTGAAGATATCTGTATGCTGACTGTTCTAATGTCATCACATATGTATAAATGCCCAACAGTGACTTGAATGGCATTTTGCATAGGGTACTTGCTGGATGCATATTCAAATGCACCCAAAGCCAATTGACAAGAGAGTATTTCTTTCCTTTTTTAATAATAATCAGGAACACCCATTTCTCATAGATAGACTGAGCCTGACAATCCAACATCCAGCTACTGATACATAAGGTGATTCTTGATTTATGGCCCCCGATCTTCAAGATACCTGAGCTCAGTGATACAGGATTTCTGCAGTGTTACAGAATCAGAAGACAGAAATGTGCAGAGATGTGCTGATTCTAGCATAGAATAGGCAATGATAGGGCTCTTCCCCTCCTCACGCGGGAGAGTAAGTTTCTCCTTTGTAGATTTTCTTACTGTCCATAACTGTGATGAGTAGGTAGCAGATGCAGCCGTTCTGGCCTTTCTTTTAACTGTCTCCAGGCTGTCCATCTTTCTTCCATTTCCTTCAGAAGCCTTATCAGCTATGCCCTATGGTGAATTTAAATACACCCCCTCCCCACCTTGGCCACAGGAACATGAGTGCTGTTCTATCGGCTCCATGTCTACTGCTTCTTTCTCATTCCTTCCTTGAAGAGGACATAGCTTGTTCTCTCCATCATCCTCAGGAAGATTTCCCACAGCTTTATTTCCTTGAGTTTTCCCTTCCAACCTCTGCCTCAACCTCTTCTAGTTAAGCCTGTCATCAGGGAGCCTGGCTTACTGCTGAGCTGTGTACTAACCTCACCCTACATTCTGCCTCATGCATTATATATATATATATATTTCATATTATTACATATATATACAATAAACTACCTATTTTGCAAGAAGAACCATGACACAATCAGGAATTACATAAATGTTACATTCTTAGGTTTTGGTTTTTTTAATATTTGTATTGTACAGCCTTGAAGAAAACATCTTTCCTATCTTGGTGTGTTTAAAATTCTGAATGTAAATCAATATCTATCATATCTCATCATTATCAACTTAAAACATCTATTTAGACTTAAAAATATCTTAACCCCTAAACAACTAAGCTTAATTGTAAAACTAAACTATTTGGTTTTCAACCCCATCAGAGACTTGAAAAGGAATAAAATTCATTACCTGAGCATACCAAGGGTGCAGGTTAGTAGCTTTCCAAATGAGAAGATGATGGAGACAGTTTGCTACCAGAATAGTCACCCAAAACTTTCTATAATGTTAGAGCATCATCTTCAGTTTCCTGACCCAGTATATCTGACAGACATATTTGTGAGGCAGGAACTATTGAGGACTTCCTTACTCTGTCCTGGCAGAGTTTGGCCATCGACTATGCCTGCATTCAAGCTTGCCATTTTTTAAGGCAGAATTCTGTCTGTATTAGAAAGAAGAACATTTCCCCCATTGGCTTGTTTGTCACATATGAAGCCATCTCCATAAGGAGGTTCTCTGATGCTCATTATCCTCTTTAGGGTAGGCTGGGTGTTGTCAGGAGTTAACATGTCTTATTGTCAGTGAATCTTTAAAATAATATAAAAATTTTTAATTCCATATTCTGTATGTATCTGAGGTTTTTGAAGATCTGTCTCTTTTACCTTATCTTTCTACAGAATTATATCTATCGGTTGCACCTAAGATATATATTCTTGTCATAAAAATCGACTAGTAATTGATATGACCATGATTTGATCAACTAACAATTAACTTGTATAACTTATTTATCCTAAACAGCCTGCAATAGCACTTTCAAAGTATTGGAAGTAAACCTTGCATTATAATTGAGTTATATGGGTACAGTACCTCATATTAGAGTAGAAATATATCTAATGTGTGTTGAGAATAACCTTATTTTTGAATTCTATACCACTGTATCTAAAATTAAACTTATTTTGCATCTATATATAAAATTCTATACTAGCCAATTAAAAATAACCTTGTGAGTGACAATTGAGGTATTAAGTTGAGGAGTAGATTTCCTAATCTACTTTTGCTCTATCTTCCCTATATATTTCTATATCCCCCTTCTTTCTTTTCAACCCCTATCTCCTAGCTGAGTTAAATGTTAGGGGAGGAGGGCTCCCCTTTCTAAGGACTAGGGGAGGGAGGAGGAGGGAATGAAAGAGGGAGGGGTGATTGGGAAGGGATGAGGGATGGGGATACAATTGGCATGTGAACAATTTAAACTGCAGAACAACCGAGTAACTTATATTGCTAATCTCACTATATGGGAATGGCTCTGAGACTGGCTGAGACATGAATGTCTAGGCATAGACAGTGCTTCTTATTGGCTACAGAACCTCTATGAATTATTATTAGATGACATTCTTAGTATGAGATGAATGAAGGTTTATAGATTTTTTTTATGACCATAAAAAGAGCAGAAAACCAGCCTTAATTGTCCTATGTATCACCCACACCTTATACATTTATAATTTTAGGACTGTATAATGCTTGTGAGAAATTATATGTTTTCAGAACAATAGACTGGACACTGACACTGGATCAGACCTGACAGGATTCATTCCTCTCAGCATGATGGACACTGGCATCCTGCATCCTTCATGTTCTAACACCAAGTACTTCAGTTGCTGTTCCTCATTCGAACAAGACAGTTTCCAGGACAGCTTCAAAGAAAGCTTCCAATCCCAATTGGTCCAGCATTTCAGACTGTCCCACACAGGACTCTAATTCAACATAGAATTTTTCAACATCTAGAAACTGGACCCCAGATGCTATTCCTTTCTCATTTAACCATTTCCCCAATTTTATTTGGACCCCTAAAAATGTATTATTTGTCCCAAATCAACCAGAAGAAACCTTAAAAGAACAACACCCCATTCTTAGGCTATAGAGGGTTCTTTTCAATGGGAGCTGGTTATAAGTTATTATTGATCTTACTTAGAAAGAAAACAAGATTGGATGTCTCTCTTTTCCTTTGCCTCATGTGTTTTTGTAGCACACCTTTCACTAAAACATGAGTGTTTTACATTTAAGAAATGTATTTTCACGGCCACATTCAGGATACTGTTTATTTTGAAAAAGCGCACCACAGGTGACCAAACAGCCACACCTACATGGACCTCTAGGAACAGACCTGAAACTAACGGGGCCTTCTGCCCTTTGGCAGTTTCCTTATGCAGCTTTGTTCCCCTTGTCTGCTGGAACCATTTGGAACTTTGGGAAATACCTGTCTGCATTCTGTACCTGCCACTGAGAGACGTTGTAAGGGAATCTCATCTGGTGTGAACACACTTCTGACTGCTGTTCTGCACTTACAGTGGTTCCCTTGTCGCCATGCTCTTCTACCTTATTTTAGCATGCAAAGCACCAGCTAGCTGACTACTGTCTGTCTACTCCCTTCTCATTCAGGGTGCACTTCCCTTTTCAGACCTCTCTCTATTGAGGTAACACACACACACACACACACACACACACACACACACACACACACAGACACACGGATCAAAAGGGAAAATTTGGAAGTAGCCTGAGTGTTAAAGCTTGTTTTTTTTGTTTTTAGTTTAGTTTATTTATTTATTTATTTATTTATTTATTTATTTATTTTTTATTAATTTATTCTTGTTACATCTCAATGGTTATCCCATCCCTTGTCTCCTCCCATTCTCCCCTCCTTCCCATTTCCCCCTTATTCCCCTCCCCTATGACTGTTCCTCAGAGGGATTACCTCCCTCTGTACATGCTCATAGGGTATCAAGTCTCTTCTTGGTGACCTGCTGTCCTTCATCTGAGTGCCACTAGGTCTCCCCCGCCAGGGGACATAGTCAAATGTGAGGCACCTAGCTCCCAAACATTCAGCATTGAAAACAAAATTATGTGCTTGATACTTAATTTTCTCAATCTCTGGAAACTACCAGAATGCTATATGAAGGATACATTTACCTATTTTAGATCAATGTACAGACTTTGGAATATGGTTTATTTTCCTTAGCATACTGTCTTCAAGTATATCAGCACTTCACACTTTTAAGGGTAGATAGTATTCCATTATAACACATACTTAGTTGTACTTATTCATTAGCTGATGGCTGTCTGGACCATGCTCACCCTTTAGCTATAATGGCTAAGGATTCTATGATCATGAATGTATATATATTTATATCAGTATCTGATTTTCAATTTTTAAGGAGTGGAATATATGCCTTAAAATAGATTTTCCAAACTGCTTTTCATAGCATTGATACAGTTTCACAGTCCTATCACCTGTATGTGAAAGAATTAGTTGTCTCCATCACCAATTTCTCCATACCCCTAGTGACAGTTTTAGTTACCATTTTCAGCGCAATGATCCTAGAGTGTGGAATGTGTCATATTTAATGTAGTAGAAGGTAAGCAGGTTCCCATCCTTCATTAAGGTTTCTACTTTTGATATTTGGTGATGACTATGGTCGTATAGTTTTTTGGAATACCTTTTAAGAAGATTGTTTTTCCTGTTGTGTGTGGTATGCGGTCACTAGAGTCCATGTAGTGGTCTCAATGATCATGTGGCATGTTAGAACTTCCTTAACCCATTCTTAGTGTTGACTGCATGAGAACAGATCTGCAGTAGGAGACCTACGCATTTCTCATGGGTTTCCTGCTGGAGATTCTCAAGCTGAGAATCTCAGTGATACCCAGTTCAGAATCTAGAGCACCTGTGTGTTGTTTTTTCCTTCTGCCATCCATTGTCCTAGGTCAGCATTGTGAGTGTTTGTCTCCAAAGCTGTCTTTAGCAGGCTCAAAAGCTGCACAGTGATTCTTGCTCAAGTTGAGGAAGGAATGAAAGTATGGGACACTTTGCAGTCCCTGTGATGTCTCCTTGAGAGTCTCTAACCTTTACATGCATGGCATTTATAAAAGTTTTTTTTTTTTTTTTGAGATTATCGCTAATTGCACTGTTACACTCTGCCCTTTCCTCTATCTTATCCTCATATATCTTTGCTTCCTCTCTTTCAAAGTCATGCCCTCTTTAATTATTGTTATATAAATATATATGTACATATGTGTACATATATGTTTCTGAACACATAAAACACAACCTTCTCTATAAATTGTTACTTGTATGAGTATTTCCATGGCTGATCATTTGGTATTGGATAAACAAATGGTAAAATTTCCCTTGGGAAGACTATTTCTCCCTGCCAATCTCAGCATTTCTTAGTTGCCTGTAGTTCTCTGTGTAGGATTGAGGTCTTGTGGGCACTTCTCTGTCACATTAGAATGTCTATTGTTGTCCATGTTCAGCTCATGTTTAGGCGTTAATTTTGGTGATTCTCCATGCCTATAGCATCTCTAATACTCCCAAGAGACACCATCTCACAGCAAACTGCAGGACCCTCTTTCTCTTATAGTCTTTCTGCCCCTTCTTCTGCAATGTTCTTTGCGTCTTAGGTGTGAAAGTTTATTTGTGTATGTATCCATTGGGACTGGGCTCTGCAGCCCTGCATTTTGATTGGCTGTGGTTTTCTGTGATTATCTCCATCTCTTGCAAACTTGATCAGGGTCAAGGCCTACATTTATCTGTGGGCAAAAAGACAAATATTTAGAATACTGTTAGGGATTATATCAGTTTAGTAAAGTGGTGGCTGTGGGTTCTTCTCCAAGATTCATGACTTCACTAGCCCTGGGTAACTGGGTAGGATTGCAGTGCTCTGCATGGTTTCCCTTTTGTTGAGTTGATCTTAAGTTCAATTAAAGAGCTGTTGGTTTGTCACCAAAATATGCTAAAACAGCATTGTATGAGCAAATAATGTGTAGCTCATGCTTTCAGAAAACCAGAGCATAAAGATCCCTGTATCCACATGTTTGAAGCCAGCTGGACAGCAGTGTAAGATCCCTACTTTTTGAAGGAAAGAAAGGTAAGAGGAGTTAACTCTGTAAACCATCTCATTGTTCAAACCCTCTGTGTTTCAACAAAAGAGGTAGGCCGGTATTACAAAAGAGGGAATATTCATCTTGGATTGACTACTAGCTGGAGATTCATGATTAATGAACAGGAAGTATGATAAAGAAAATGATCTACTACAACCCAGATCCCTTCAATCTTGAACTATTGATTGCTCCACAGGCGGGTGACTTTGTTCGTAGGTCTCAAATGCTTCTCTTCTCTCACAGCTCATTCTTCTACCGTGCCGGACACTGGAGCATGATCTATGCCTCAGGCTCTCACTCTTCCTAATCATTCTCTCCACGTACTTTTCGGCCATGGTAATAACATAGCTCTCTCTTCTCCCATGCTACTTTCTCATGCACTTATATATGGCAGAGACATTGGAGTAGCTTGGTTTCAGATTCGTTCAGAATGGGCACACTAGAGAAATCTCATTTTCATGGCAAGCACCTTGAATTGCTCCAACACAGGGTTTATTTTTAACATTCTGCATTGCATGTTGTTGGCTTTCCAATATCTACTGGCAAAAAGATGCCAACAAGACAGAACACATAAAAAAGAGAAAAACACCCCAACATTTTCATTCCCTTTTCCATACTCTTCTCTGGCCAAGTTTGGCATGGCTTAAGCAGTGGACTTTTTTCTCTTTTCCCTTTTTTCTTTGCTTAGAGCTGGCTGCTAAAAAGGCACCTTTTTGGATTCAAATATTTTCCTGTTGGCCTTTCCTGGGGCTTCTACTATCGAACTTGAGTCTATTTCATGTCCAAGAGAAAAATTGCTTAACAGAGAAATAGGCTTCTGGTTGAAGAATACGCTCTCCATTTTAAGAATTCTCTCTTTTGAGTGGACACATAAGTTTGTGTTTCTAGTTTCGGGGTAACTTTAGAACATATCGACCTCTGCTAATGTCACATACATTAAGAATGTCAAATGTGAGCATGGTGATTTGTCACTGGGCAAGGTGGATCATCATACTTTAAGAAGCATAATGAGCAATGACCTGCTGAGGTCTTGAGATTTTTTTCATTGTAGAGAATAATATCTTGGAGAAGAAACTTAGAAGTACAGTTATGGAGGATAAGCCATATCTGCCTGCTTCTTTTGTGTAGCCATTAATGTGAACACCGCATGGGTCCCTACTCTTTCCACTGCAGAATGCTAGCACAAGAGAACACACATTGCCATTGGTACCACACTCCCCAATGAATAGTTTGTGGCCAACTGACTTCAAGTTTCATACTTGTCCCGGGTCACTTGTAGATGTTGAGATGATAATAGCTTGAGAGTAATGAACCCATTTTCCTTTTGAGTAAGAAAAAATAAGAAACACAGTAAGTTCTATGTATTAAGAAGAACCAGCTAGTCTGGGATGATTATCAGAAGATGAAAGGGTTGCATAGAATTTAATGGGGATTTGGAGTTAGAAAGTGAGCTGGAAAAGCCTAAGAAGTAAAACATGTCTCAGTGCTAGGAGAACATTGTTTTTGTGTTCCCAACAGATTCCCGGAATCAGGATGCACACGAGATGCCCCAATTTTAAAAGAAAATTAAAGAAATCCAGAAACAAAGCGATGAGCAATGAGATAAACGTAAACACAGCATTTCTAGATAAGTGTCTACTAATGATGAAAAAAAAAGTCCTGCTGTGATGTATTTGCAGGTTGAATATGGCGATGTTGGGGTCAATGTTAGGGAGCCCCTTTAGAACCAGCCTGATGTAAGACGTCCATGTGCCAACATTCACAGGCTGCACAAAGGAAAGATTTATTAGGCAGCCAGAAATCCAAACAGCTAGCAGGTTTGGCATGACTCTCTTCACCACAGGAGAAATTGCCCCCGACTTCATTAATGCCTGCTAGCTTGCAAAGGTTGTTCTGCTGTTAATATAATGTTCCTTGTTTGGAAGAGATGCTGGCAACAGACACTCCCCTGCCTCCCCCCAAAAGGAATGAGCTGTCAAGAATCAAATATACTCATCACCAAGTAGCAGCAAAAATCAAAACATCTGCTAGCCCCCTTTCTATTGGCCAGCAGGCTTCTTTCCATAGACATTAAAAAGCAGAGTCTTATCCCTTTTGTATATTTCTCTTCTAATTATTTTTATCTCATCCAGCACCAGTTACAGTGCTGTACCTTGGATGACACTTGCTAGTCCCCTAAGGTGGCAGTTTAGTTCTGTTCTGATCTTAGAGGTGTAGAGAGTGCCACTCCCGTCTTCTTGCACTGGAAGGCAAGGTCTACACTTGAAAAAAAATTCCCTAAGTGCTAAGAATAGGATTCTTATGCCCACCAGTACCAACCCAGATATTTCTCATCTTAATCTCCATTCTATCAACAGACTCACACCGAGAAAGTGAGCTTCAAGTTTCAGTTAATAGAGCACAACTAGCTCTCTTAGTTTTGTATGCCAAAGAAGCATTCGCCTCCCTGTTCTTGGCAACGGGATCCTAATTTTAGTTCATCAGTAGCATCCTGCTTCTATTTCCATTAGATGTGGTTTGGATATGACTGTTGCACTGACATCTGCATCCCTTCAGCACTGGTGAGGGAGGGCCCTTATCAGACTCCTTTGGGTGTCTGCCCACATCCTTTCAGAGCCCCTCTCTATTTCCATGTATATTGTTCTCCCAATAGCCAGGAAAAGAATGATTGTTGGAAAACTCTCTTCATCTTAGTGAATCTCATGGGCAAGGCAGGTAGAAAGTACATTGAGGGGATGTTTCCTTTAAACCAAAATACAACAACAACAACAACAACAACAACAACAACAACGAAGCCCCAAAGAGGGGAAAAAGCACTTATCTAATTTCTGATGAGTGTGACAGTGTGGATATCCCAAATCCTGCACTCTTTGAAAGGAATAATTCTTAAATATTTATTTGGTAGAGACTATTCCTTCAAGATTACTCTCCAGACACCCAGTGATGTCTAACAACATTCCATCAGGTGGTGGTCGGTTTACTTACTATCGACCAAGGTTCCTGGAACCTTCCAACAATCTGTTTTCACTGGAACCCATGAGTAGAGCTAAGGGAGCCTGAAGTAAGAAAGAGAGCTAAATCCTGGAGCATTAGCACATTCTAACCCCTGACCCTCTGTCTGACCCAAATCAGATCAGTGAGTCATACACCCAAAACCTATGACATGAGGGCTATTTCCTTTCATTCGGGATGTTTAGCATATATAAACTATGAGCTTGCACTGTTCTCTCCCTTTTTAAGTTCACTAGAATATCCCATTTGGCACACCACAGCAAATATTCTAGAATACTACTTTGAGAGATAGGATGGAACTTAGTCAGGTATTCAATCATATTTGAAACTCTGATCTCCCAAAGTCTTTAACTTTATGTGTCTCTTCTCACAACTCTGGAAGCCAAATTTCTGCTACCTGAGAGAGAAAAGGTCCTCGGTGTAGTAATCTGACATGAACAGGAAAGTCCACTCTCAATTTGTGCTCGTCCAAGTACTTTATTGGCCAGTAAGAGGGGAGTATGGGTACTAATGTCTCCAGATTTGCCATACATGTGGAAATCAGATGTGGCTCTGTGTGCAAGGCATATATGCAGATCTCTGAATCCTCAGACGCTTTTATTTTCCCTGCATTTGCAATAAAAATTGAGACTACACTCCAAATTCGGTTGAAATATAAGGGCAAAAATGTCTAAAATATTTCATGACCCTTTTCAGATGGAAACATTTGGAGAATGTGTACAAATACCCTCTGAGGAGAAAGCATGCCATGGCGAAGGAATTTGTCCACATGAGGTAAACTATTATCTCAATTTTGCTGTGTAAATTGCAGGCTGCATTTTCTATTTTAATTAAGCAATGTTAAAGAACAGTTTTGTGGTATTTTCTTCCCAGGACTGGGAGCTTACACACATCAGTTAGTGCATGAGAACCAGAATTTGGAGTGACCACAGCTAATGGGGACCTGCTCAGGCCCATTTTATGGGCTCTACTGAGGAACGTGCAAAGAGAAAACAGGCTAAGTGCACAGGGGAAAACACAATTCTTCCTTTTCAATAAGTCTTAATAACAAATAATCCCCAGACACAAACATATGAAGAGAATTATCAATTCTAGGTCGCTTGCTTTCCTGCCATTTAGGATTTGTTAAGCGCCCCAAGGGAACAGCTGGTTCTTTCCATGTTGAAGTCAACTCCAGGCCTGCCAATTAGAGAGTGCTGTCAGCCTCAGCGGTGCTCTGCAAAAATACAGTGGAGGATGACTGATGGGAAACCAGGAGGTGCCCTAACCACAGCAATGGATGCGTAGGGAACCTTTCCTCTACAGTTGCTTCTTCCCAGCATGCATCATGATACTCTGAACATGAAAAGAAGATGAGCTGGGTATCTGGCACATAGTTGTCTTAGTTATTAGCTTTTGTGGTGGTCCCAACAGGCATGTTCTGCTTCTACGTTTTGTCTGTTTTTAGTTCTATTCCATTTTTTACTTTAGTTTGTAGGTTAATATGAAATAGTTCTTTTAAGACCTTTAACAGCTACTAAATATCCAACAAATACAGTAAACTGTTCATTAACTCATAACTTGTGAGCAAAATAACAGGGCTGAGGACTATATCCATATGACTGTGACCTCTGCAGGATGCATTGGTCTTTGGGAGTTGCTAAGAGTTTTGTTCAGTGCACCGCTGGCAAGTTGCACTTGTGAGTGTTTATATTTCACAGCCTCCTTGCTTACTCAATTGTCTCCTCTGTGTTGAGTTCCTCTCGATGATATGCTAGGATTTTCATTTTTTCCCTGTCTCTGAGACTGAATTTTCCCAAGGATGTGTTCTTTAAGCAAAGCAAGATGTCCGAAACCCACATGTCAACGAGTTGCTTATGGTTAGGTTGTACATCTTCAGAGTGGAAAGATGATCTCTCAGTTATTCACCAACGTGAACTAAAATTCCTCAAAACTTATGCAATGAAACAAGGTTTCAAGATGGTGATGGTTGTTGTTCTACTGGTTTCACTGTTTCTTGAGCAAAGGCTATGTGTGGTTGCTAGGTTTGCTGTAGTTAAAGCATCTGCCATGGAATTATCTTTTATAGTTATAAAATGGGACCATACATCGCAAAGACAGGCAAAGGTCCTGATAACTGTGAGTCAGGTATATGTAGCCCAAAGTACGTCTACATCACTTTTTTTTCTTTCTTTTTGCTTTTTAATAAATGATAAATACTTTCTCCACTTAGCAAAGTTCATCAAAGAACTTCCAAAAATAGTTAATCTTCATTCTTCAGGGATTATTCATTCACAAAGTAGGCCACTGTGTCAGATCTTAAATCCTAGCGCTCTCATGCACTCCTTGTGGGCCTCGATGAGATGTCCACAGTGTTCTTCTCCTTTCTCAATGATGCACGCATCGTGTGCCTTTTTGGTCTCCGGGCAGGCACAGCAAGGCTTCAGCAGCTTCTTCTCCTGAGCCTCAGGCGAGGCGGGGCTGGCGGCGGCCAGACCCGGCATCTTTCCAGCAGAAGCAGCAAGGAACGTACACGCGAAAACCTCCCAAACGTCGGGAAACCTGAGCAGCCCGTACCTACTTCCCGTCTACATCACTCTTAATTGGAAAGATCAG
Organism: Acomys percivali; assembly: GCA_907169655.1. Taxonomy (NCBI): domain Eukaryota; kingdom Metazoa; phylum Chordata; class Mammalia; order Rodentia; family Muridae; genus Acomys; species Acomys percivali. The sequence continues at coordinate 15,206,339 of OU015742.1, read as the reverse complement.
AGAAATATTGAAGTTGTGACGTCTGGTCAGTTGAAAACTTTAAATTGTGGCCTGGGTTGAAATATAGACTCATCTTTATGCTTTTGGAAAACCAAATGTGTTTGCGTTGCTTTGCATCTGTGTGTTGGGTTTTTCTCCCAAAAAATAAGATGTAGAAAAAACTGGGTGCCTTACCCCATTCTCCTATGGTCTAGAAAGAGGAATATGTGAGTAGAAAAGATGGATAATAACTGACTCTCAAAATGTCCCAGCTCCCTGACTTATAGACATAATTATTTCATTGTGCAAACATGTCTGCCACAGCTGAAGTCAGCTGAGAAGGATACCACAATTGGCTCTTGTGACCTGTGTATGTCCAGTCTCGTATACCACTCATCAGGAGGAATGGAAAGTAACTAAGGCATTGCCAGCAACCAAAAATACAAAATCTGAGATCTAAGACATGTTGGAACGGTGAGATCTGAGCACAGTCTCAAGGCGTAGAACAGAAATCTTTGGTGTATCCCTCCATCGGTACAGAAACATCTCTGCCATGCTCAGGATGGATGCACACACCCAAATGCACCCAAAAATGGTGAAAAGAAAAGAATGATAGTTCATTAAGAAGGAACAAAATGTAAAACTGTTCAATCTTCATTCAAAATCATTCTTGAAACACAAAATGGATTACGCAGTCATTGGCTTAATTGTTTGGTGACTACAGGAGACATGATATAATTAAAGCAGCTAGTACAAGATGAAGGCTTTATTAAAGGCTATTGAGGTGGTTGATACTAACTAGAGATTCAAATATCTAGACACACTTTCTTCTCCCACTCTTAGTTCAACTCTGTGTCCCTGAACATTAGATTTTATATATGCCTTGGGTATTTCTACTCACTTCTCCTTCTGTCTTTCCTGTGTAAATTTATCTCACATAAAAACTGATCACTTTCTTTGGCACATGCGTGCACACACACACACACATTCACACACTCACACACACTTATGTGCACATATACACCCACATATAAATGTATGTATGTAAACATATATACATGTACAATACCTGGGAATATATTCAAATGTATACAAGTACATTGACAATTATATTTACACATTCAAGCATAACTAAAAAAATGCACCCCTGGGGCAACAGTGATGCTCGCTATTAGTGACACAGGATTTCCAGATGAGAGTGTCTTTGGCTTGACTCAGGACAATTAGGGAGAGAGAATATAAATTATTCAGAAACATCTTTGTGTAGAAGATGAATGGCCCAGAAGAATACATGACATTATTTGGCTCCTGATAACGTGGTGCCATATGAGGTCCAACTCTTAGGTGTAAATACAACTTTCAGACAGAGGTAGTGTAACTCTTATAATCAAAGCTGGGAGAGCTGCCTTCTATTAAATGACAGCAACAGAAGTAGTGACTAAAATTCCTCCCATCCTTACTCCAGCTTCCTATTCTCGTGCTTCCTCACTTGTCAAAGATAGTACTTGTAGGAATCTGATGGCAACTAGTTCAATAAAGGACATTATTTCTACCAATTCTCATAAGGCGAGAGATGTACTTTGAATACTCACATTATTTTAGGGTCTAAATTTGTAAAACATCTACCCAGCATTGTGGTTCATTAAAAGCACCCATAAAAAATGAAATGAGTCTGTTCAGTGCAGATGTGGCATGCAGGGAGTTGGTCTAGAACTGGTCTTTGCAACCTGTGACTTATATTAAATATATTAAGCTTTCTTCTTATTTCAGTCGTTTGTGAAGGTTAGTTATGTTGGATGTGGTTTTTGTTCCAAAGGATCATGTGCTGCAATCTTGGCCTCTAGTATGGGCAACACTGAGAAATGATGGGACATTTAAGAGGTGTACAAAGGTAGGAAGAGGTCGGCAGGTCACTGGGGAACCCCTAGAATGATTAATTTATTTCAACCAGCCCAACTAATTATTAAAGGAGTAGGCTGTTTTAAAGCACACCCACTCCACATGCATGGCTCTTTCTCTATGTGAGCATCTCTTCACATCTCTGTTGTGCTATGATATAGCCGAGAAGGGTTCTTACCAGATTCTGAACAGACTGAACTGCCTAACTTTGGAATTTCAGCCTTCAACACTAAACTAAAACAAAATGACTTAGAGCTGATAAATTTAATTAAATGAGCCAATTAAATGTCTGTTGTTGAAAGCCCCCAGCTGGATTTTGGTAGTTTTTTTTTTTTTTATAGCAGTAAATGAGCTAATATCGGGATAGATTCTTATATACCCACGAATAACATCATTTTCTTTGAAACTTTGTCTTTAGAAACTCAAGTGCATGCATGTATATCACCTTTTCTCTCTGGAATATGCTTTTGTGGTTGTTTTATGGATCCTGGGAGCCACTGAATGTGCAGTGTCTTTGTTACACATCTGACACACTAAGTTGAGAAATGGCTGTGTAAATGCAACCTCACTTATCTGTGGAGAATGCTCCTCATTTGAAGCTTCCAGAAGGAAGGAGGATTATCTCTGTCTATATAGTATGTCTGCCCGAGAAGGGAGGGGGACTTTGAGAAACGTTAGTACTGATTTTTATTGTGCTGAGCCTGAAAGGTTATCGGTTACAGAAAGCTCAGAAAGCTATCTCTATCTTAGAAAGTTTTCACTATCTCTTTGCCATGAGCTGGTCATCATCTAAACCAGTGGTCTGTCAGGCTCACTGACTGGAAAACGCTAGAGAGAGACCTGGATCTAACCCACCCAATTAGATGTTCGGCTCTAAGCCTTCACAAAATAGAGACTTAGTATATAGTTCTCTGGGGGAGCTAGCCTTCTTCCCCAATCAAAGCAAGGAATAATTCTAATCTAAGTTTCATGGAAATTTCTAGCAATTAACCTAGTTAAGGGGGTGTGAAATCTCTACAGTGGAAACGTTAAAACAGCAAAAGAAACTGAAGACACTAGAAAATGGAAAGGCCTTGAGGATTGGAATGATTGATGTTTTGAAAGTGGATACCTCTGGAAGTGACCAGTATATTTTGGGTACTAGTCAGCAAGTATCAGTGACACCTCTCATGGAAATAGAAAGCAAAAATATGAATTTCATATGGAAGCATAAAACCCTTGAATTGACAAGTAAATCTTGAGCAAAAATAACAATGCTAGAGCTATCATCATCCCTGATTTCAGTCATTAGGAGATAGCATTATCCCTGATTGTGCTACAGAACTAGTAACATCAACAGTGTGTTACTGTCATAAAGACAGTAATGCAACGGTAGATAAATAGGACAGAATACAGCCTCAGGTATAGCCTCGTCATGTCTGGCAACTATCTCAGAAACATACATTTGAGAAATGACAGTTTCTTCAACAAAGGAAGTTACTAAAGATGGATGTCTGTGTGTAGAGGAGTGAATCTAAAGCCCCATTTACCACCCTACACAAATGCATTCAATATACATCAGAAGTCTCACTGTAAAGCTTGGAGCTCTGAAAATACCAAGGCAAGCACAGGAACAACACCTCAAGGAATAGTCACTGGCAAGAATTTTCTGAAATATCGAAAATAACAGGAAAAATTGACAAGTAGACTTGAATGGGATTGAAAAGCTTCTGCAAAGCAAAAATAACATCACCAAAGTGAATAGGTATCTCAGTGGAAGGACAATGTTGTTAGCTTTGTGTCCGACACACAACAAAGAGGGTAGATGATATAAAGACCTTTTAAAAAGGAAGCACAAAAATGTCATCTAATCTAAATGGACAAATCAAATGAACATCCTCTTCTTAAATGATGAAGGACAGGCGGCAGACACATGAAAAATGTTTACCAGGGAAATAAGAATCTAAACAACAGTGAGAAACCATCTCACCCCAACCACAATGCCTATCATTAAAACGCAATAAACAAAAAAAATGCTGGCAAAAACTTGGTGGAGGGAAGCCCACTTTTGTGTTGGGCATGTAAACCAGCGCATTCTCCCTTAACATCACTACAGTGGTTCTTCAAACGAGGCCCTGAATTCAAAGGAGAGCATGGAGAGTTATATGGGAGGGATTGTAGGAAAGAAAGATAAAGGAGTAGTAATGTGCATTATTATAATCTCAGAACTATAATTTAAAAGTTTATATAGAAAATATAACCATCAGTTGATTCAAGTGAACCATTCTTGCTTGTGATGTTCCCATTCATGTCTGCTGAAGCAGTTTTCACAACATCCAGGTTGAAGAATCAGCCTAGACGTCCATCAATAGATGAAAGAGTAAAGAAAACGTGATCTCAATATATACAGTAGAGTTTCATTAAGCTATAAAGAAGAAAAGAGTTATGCTGTTTTAGAAAAATGGATTTAATGGGAGGTTATCATGTAATCAAATCAGCCCAGATCAAAAGTGAAAATTATCATCTTTATGTTATATTAGTGGAACCTAGGATTACTCAATGCACATAAATATATATAAACATATATAGATGTGTATGCATTCCTATGTACATACATAAGCACACTTACATGACACACGAAAAAGGAGCATTATTTGGGAAGGTGGGAGAAGCTGGTAGACAGATGGAGAGGCAAGAGAGAATGATGATAAGAGGATCTGGTCCAAGCACTGCGCTTGCTTGAACAAAATACTATTATGAAGCCCTCTGCATTGAGCAATGAATATACACCAATAAAACATTCTTAAAGACAGAAAAGAGGTCAGGAGAAATGTATCATTAATAAAAAGAAATTGCTGCCTTTGCAGACACAGGTTCAGTTCCCAGCACCCAAATGGCAGCTCACAGTCTTCTGGAATTCCAGTTCAAGGAAGGAGTCTCAACACCCTTTTCTGACCTCTACAGACACCACTCATATGTGGTTCTCATACATGCACGCAGACAGAACATTGTTGTGCACAAAATACAACTAAGACTTCAAAAAATGAAAATAAATAAATAAAAGAATATATTTGTTGAGGGGCTAGAAGTGGCAGAGAGGTCAAGCCGAGTTGCTCACAGAATGGATGATAATAGTAGCATTTCATTGACAGCAGGAAACTTTGCAATGCAAGAGTAGCCATGTTTATAAGAGTCTTAGAAAATATAACCAGAGCATAAGCTAGTTTATTGAGTTCTTAGCTTAGGCTAGTATCTTTCCAAAATGGCCAATGTAAATTATTTTTGCTTTAGAGCATGCATAGGATACAGGGACAGCAGCCCAGTCATTTTCCCCAAACATTTTATTTCTCTATTATCTTTATATATTAGAATTCCATGTGAGGGAGAGATTTCAATTATTAGAAGTTTTAAGAAGAACTCCATAAAGGAAAGTTTAGTACCAGTGGAGACATTTGGCATTCTTTTCATTTCTCCATGAGGAACAACAGTTACAATGTGTTACTTCTTCACAGTCAAGGAATTACAGTTGTCTTTGGTAGGCTAAACACTGAGGAAACCTTTGCTTTTTGCAGGACCTACTATGAATGGATCAAATGGACAAATGTGCCATATTCTTATTCCTGTAACAGCACTGATGAAAGGCAGTGGAGGTGGGATACAGAAGAGCAACAAATAGGTCAGTATCCTTGGAAACCAAGTCCCAGCATCAATTCCCATGACCCATTAACATTTCTCTAACGGTGCTTGTCTTGATACAGTTAGTATAATAATGCAGAGAGGAAAATGACTTCTTTAATCAGGAGTCAGCATGTGATCCAGCTTGGATGTGGTCTGGATAAAACCTCCTTGGTTAGTTTTGGATTTATACCCTAAGAAAATAGTCTCATGCATAGACTTAGATGAAGGAAAAAGGGTCCAAGGATTCAGAATCCAAAGAAACTGATATTTAGAATGGCGGATTCCTTTCTAAGACTGAGCATCTAGAGCAGCAGTTCTCAACCTGTGGGTCAGGACCTCCTGGAGGGTGGTCAAATGATCTTTCCATGGGGGTCACATATCAGGTCTCCTGCATATCAGATATTACATTACTATTCATAACAGTATGCAAATTACAGACATGAAGTAACAAGGAAATAATTTTATAGTTGAGGAACTGTATTAAAGGGTCACAGCATTAGGAAGGTTAAGAACCAATGGTCTAGAAGGAGATCACAATAATTTGGAGGAAGAGCTTTGAAATCTTACAAGACCTGTACTAAACCTTCACATGTAATTAGGTTCCAGATTATACCCAAAGTAGTTGACTCTAGGGTATATTGTAGAATGTTAAGTAATTCTGTGGTATGTGTTCTAAGTGAGCTTACCTAAAGTTGCTTTTTGTTGTTCTAAGAGTTTATAGTCTAGTAGCATATAGATGACCTCACTGTTTACCTGGCTATGCTCAGCACTCACCACACTGCATTGTGTTCCACATTCAATACATCAGGAAGAAAGCTCTGTTTTTACTCTACCATACTGGCATCTGTGTCTTCTGTCTAGGGGAGCTGTGGTGTGAAGTTAACCATGTAAACTTCTTAGCTCTCCAGTTCCTACATATGGGTGAATTAGTAAAATAAAGAAAAACTTAACAAAAAGGAGTCCCCATTGCATATCTTTCATAGCCTACTTTTAGTTTAGGTTCATTTGTACACGGCAGAATGTAAGGCAGCTTCAGTAAATATCCCCACAAATAAACACACACACACACACACACACACACACACACACACACACACACACATCACTGTGTATTGAACAGGATCAATAGCTCATCTTCAATTAGAGAACCAGCTTCTCAAGCAAGTGGTATTTGTCTCTTAAGACAATTTTATGCTTCCATATTTAAAGTGGAACTGTTTAAGTTTAGAAAAAGAATTTTCTGGGGTGGTAAGATATAAATGGCCTGACTGACCATAGCATCCAAAGGGTTCAGTATATAATTCTTAAGCACATCCCAGTGCTAAGTAAGACAGGAACAAAATAAGATACATGAAAGTGAACTCTTCCTCTGATAACCAGCTTCCCTCCCTTTGAGTGTCTCAAGCATTCACTTTCCATTCTATGGAGAGATGTGTTCCTCAGCTTGGACTTAAATATCCCTATAGAGTAGAAGGAGCAAAGAGCCAATAAAGTGAACACAGCAAAGCTCCTTGGGAATCGCTCCCAATGGCTTCCACTCAGAAGCTTCTCTGGTTCTTTTCCATTGGGAACAGAAGAAGTGGAGGTCTGTTTGAAGTAGTGCCATGACAGGGGAGGAAGTGACTCAGTGGCCACACAACAGTAAAACTCCCCCAGCGAGAAGAATCATGTTTGAACTTGGCTGCTCCAAGGAGATCTCTGCGTGGTTTGGGCTCACAAAGTCAATCTAGATTTACTGGCTGGTTAAAACACCCCTGGGGGCTCCCTCAAGCTACAGCAGGGGACATAGTGGACATATGTGATGAAGCAACACTCTCTGAAACACACGTGGGAACCGGGACCTTGGGACAAAGTGGCCCTTACTTGACATCAAGGTTAAAGCAGCCCTTCACTATTGATGTTGACCCGGCTCTCTGATCTTGGGCACAGCACCTCTACGCTTCATTTCAGCAACAGTACATTATGACATTTTCATAAAATGTATCACAGGTGGATTCTTATGTCTTCTGTGTATGTGTGTTGCTGAGACAGGGTCTCAGTATATAATTCAGGCTTTCCTCCAACTTGTGATGCTCTCGCCCCAGCCTCCTGAGTGCTACCATTACACACAGATTACATACATGTACTGCATCATAGCACGTGCTTTCACTTATTTTAACACGATCACCTTTTTTCCACTAAATATCCAAGAAAGGTTTCCTCCTCTTCTTCCTCCCCTTCCTTCTCATTGCCTTCATGCTTCTCCCAGTGCTTATTATTTATTATGTATACAATGTTCTGTCTGTACTACACCTGCAGGCCAGAAGAGGGCACAAGACCACATTATAAATGGTTATGAGGCACCATGTGGTTGCTGGGAATTGAACTCTGGACCTCTGAATGAGCAATCAGTTCTCTTAACCTCTGAGCCATCTCTCCAGCCCTACAATTCTTTGTCACAAATCAAGAGCCCTTAGAATTAAATAAGTGGGGCACAGTGGCACATGCCTGTGATCCCAGCATTCTGGGAGGCAGAGGCAGGTGGATCTGTGTGAGTTGGGGGCCAGTCTGGTTTACAGAGTGAGTCCTAGACAGCCAGGGTTACAGAGAGAAACACTGTCTCTGGAAAAAAAAAAAAGAAGAATTAACAAATAATTTGGCAAAGTAAGGCAATACATATAATCTCTTTGGATTAGACACAGAGGCTATCTCATTAGTAAACAGGGTGCTGTTGTTTAGAAGCTTAAGTGACTTGCACACACTGTCCTTGGGGATACGTGGAGAGCTGAGCACACTCTGAGAGAGAATGGCCAAAGCAGACATGTACGGTCTTTGCTTTGAAAGTGTCGCCCTTTCGGGGAAGCAGATATATCACTCTAAGTGGTTTTATAGTATTAGGAAAAGTATATCACTTGCGACCTACCCCTTTAGCCATGTTTAGTAAGTTGCTGTCATCTTCAAGTACAAGGTCTTGCAGCAGATCTCTAAAGCACCTTCATCTTGCTGCATCGACCCTTCATGCTGATCAGTAACGTCCCATTCTCTTTCTTACATTGTACCCACTGGATGCTACATGCAGCTCCCGGGTTCTGTGGATTTGGATATTTTAAATAACTCACAACAATTGAATCAAGAAGTGCTGATCTTTGGGCTGGCCGCTCATTCACGAAGCTAGTGTCCATAAGGACTGTCCATACTGTGCCTACTGCAAACTGCCTTTCTCTGTTCATTTTGAATAGTTCCCTTTATAGGCCAAGTTTCCATTTGTCATGCCTTACCCTTCTGTTAGTGCTATGTCCTGGCTTTTTACTAACGGTGCTGTGGTGTACCTCAGTATCATGGCTCCAGGACAGGTGTGGGGTTTACACAAGGACTAAGTAAGAAAAATATACTACGCATGGGAGCATACACTTGTAGACTTGATGCTCTGAAGTATGAGGCAGGAAGACGGTGAATTTAAAACCAAACTGAACTACACAAAGTGTCCTTATCTCAGGGAGAGAGAGAGAGAGAGAGAGAGAGAGAGAGAGAGAGAGAGAGAGAGAAATGAATAGATAGGTGAATATAAACAAAGTGAACCTGGGAATGTTGGCATCTCTTTGGAAGCCTGATTTTAATTACTTTTAAATAAATACCGAGAAGATGGATTGCTGATTACATGGTAAGAATTCCATATGTGATCTCCCTTGTGTCCTGCTAGAGCAGGGGTAAAGGGCCATTAAAGGGCTCATTCAAAGAACAGAGGACAGCTGGGTCAGAAGCAAAGTCCAAAAACAAGTGGCAGGTGATGGATTGGGAACACAGAAGAAAAAGCTCTCAGTGGCAGAGATTCAAAACCAGAGGGCTCAAAACACCAGGTGAGTTAAGAACTTGGTGCCTTGGGTGAAGCTCAGTGATCTAGTTTGCCTGGAGCCAAACCTGCAGGTGGGGCAGAGCATAACACTGGGAGGGCCTGCCCTTCTATAAGCCCCTGACTCATGCAGAGATGTTTTTGGCAAAGAACATCACAGAAACAGGTGGAGTTGAAGCAACTGGCTCTTCTAACAAAGTTCTAAAAGCAATCCAGCCTGAGTGCCAAGCCATGTCTTGAACTTGAGATAACTTCACAAATCTAATGTTTTTACTTTTAGCATCATCCATGAAAACCTAGTAAAGAAAGAAGGAGCCGCGTCACAGCACATAGATCCCTGGGACTAAAACCCTCTTCCTTGTTTGGGCTTTTATTCATCATGCATGCAGTAGGAATGGATGGATGCTTTCACGTTATATAACTCAAAATGATGGACTCAGCAGCAGGCATATCTCCCTCTGAGTTCAAGGCCAGTGTGATCTACATAGTGAGTCTCGGGACAGCCAGGGATATATAGTGAGACACTGGCTCCTGTAAATAAATAAACAAGCAAATGAGTACATAGCATCATAAATAGTGCAGACGATAGTATCTTCCAAATAAAACAAAAAATAATGAAAGTGCAGATGACAGCATCCTGCATTATTCCTGGATAGAAATGTCGTTTTTGCTCTCACTAATGTTACATTTGGAAAATTAAATTGAATGCAATTTCTCATGTCAGAATTTCACTGGAAGAATTAAGGTTATGCCACTGTCATCCCAATTTATCATTCTGCCCCATACTCACGGGGGTTTGTAGCTTGTATTTTGTTACTCCCAAGAAGCTAAATTTGACTTCAAATTGGTATATTATAGGTAATTCTCCACCCTGTATATTTCTTCAAATTTATTATCTATTTCACACAAACTTCCAAATACCCAGGAATTTTAAAAAGACAAAAGTAAGTACCTCCAGGGGGGCTGAGCCCTGCTGTACAGTGGGCCCTTTATGAGGCAATTAAGCCTCAGCTTTCAGGAGTAATAAGTATGCCTTCCTCTTTTCTTTCACTGTTCCTTAGAACTAATAGCAATGAGGGTTGTTTGTATGTTTTGTTAGTATTTTTTCTTTATTTCATGTTTGTTAAGCTTTCTTTCTTTCTTCCTTGACTTTTCTTCCTTTATTTTCTCTTTCTTTCTTTCTTTCTTTCTTTCTTTCTTTCTTTCTTTCTTTCTTAACTTTTTTCTTTAGTTTCTCTTTCTTTCTTCCTTGACTTTTCTTCTTTCTTTCTTTCTTTCTTTCTTTCTTTCTTTCTTTCTTTCTTTC
>OU015742.1:15173684-15186341 GCA_907169655.1 Acomys percivali | reverse complement strand
CACACACACACACACACACACACACACACACACACACACACACACACGCACAGCAAAACTCCACCAAAGGAAACTACTGTGTTTATAAGGCTTTCTTACAAAGCATAGCTTGGTGAAGGTTTACTTACAGAGGTGTAGGCATTCTAACTCAACTTACCACACCTGAAAAAGCCTTACATGCAGGGATGAATGAAGGTTTCCTCCTGCTTGCGTATATGGAGCCCCACCTGCCTCCCTATACTTGAGTACTTTCCTTACATTACCCGTAGTTGCTAGAAAGTAGGGAGCATCTGGAGCATCTCTGGTAAGGATCTCATGCCCTACTCTGTTCCTCCCACCCCCGTGAAGGTAGATCAATAAGTCCAGCTGAGATGATCTTTTGCAGGGATCAGTGCTGCTAGACTCCTCAAAATTGTTGGTACTTGCCTTAAAAGACAGTCAATACAGTGCAAAAAATGTTTTTGAGAACATCATACTTCCACCTCTACTTCCCCTCCAATCTCCTCCTATGTCCCCGCTCTATATTCATTATTTCTTCTTTTATTGTGTATACATAATTATATTTTTATTATTTAATTAATTAAAGCATTATGTAATTATAAATGTATAATACACACATATAATTATAATATTATTGTAATGATTAGTAATAGTATACAATATATGTATATCCAAACCACATTGCTTATATAGTGTTCAAGGCTATCCATCCGGGATTGGACATTTTATTTAGGAACTCCTCCCTGGAAGAAACAAATTCTCCTTCCCTCAGAAGCAGTTGACCAACTATAGCTCTTCATCTATGAATGGATCCATGTGGAATTTCCCATGTCCACATTGTCATGTCTTTTAATGGTCTCATTATATAGGTCTTGCTTAGGGAACCATATTGTTGAGTTTTCATGAGTTTCTTGTATCATGCCTAGGAAATAGTATCCAGCAACAGATGTACTAGGCCTCTGGCTTTTATAATCTTTCACCTCTCTTCCTTGGTTTTTCCATGAGTCCAAGGTAAAGAAAGAGGTTGCATTGTAGGTGTATCAGTTGAGGTTGGGTACCCCACTGTACTTGTCATCCACATTTTGATCAGTTACGCATCTCTGTCTACATCTGTTCAAGTAATGAAATGCTTTTGTCTTTGATTGTGAGCTTTATTGCACTATATTCAGCTAGGATTCATAGAGTTATTTCAATTTTGCATTTGCTGAGATTTTATTTGTGCCTTATTTTGAAGAAAGTTCCACAAATAGGTGAGTAGAATGTATATTCTTTGGTGTTTGGGTAGAATGTTATGTAGATAATATTCCATTTAATTATGATGTCTCTCTGTTTAGTTTTTGGTCAGATAAGCTGTTTTTTTTTTTTTAAGAGAAAATGAGGTGTTTAAGTCACCTATTATTGGGTTGAGGGTAATCTGTGCCTTCAAGTCGAGCAGTGCACTTTTCATGAAATTGGGTGTGCCGGAGTTTGGTGTATATATGGATTTTACTTATTAATCTATTCCCCATGTATATATATATATATATATATATATATATATATATATATATATATATCTGCTATAATGAGTTTTTCATTTAGTCCTTTTTGGCATTCTGTGTGCTTCTTCTATTTGTATGAATGTACCTTTCCTTAATTTAGGGAAGTTTTCTTTTATGGTCTTGTTGAAGTTCTGGTTTCTACCACTGATCTCTATTTCTTCATCTCAGTATATAATTCATAGATTTGGCTTTTTTCCTGGTGACCCAAATTTATTGCATATTCCATCTGTGTATAGACAGTGTGACTGTGTCTAGGACTAGGTACTGGGGACAGTGCAGATGGGTGTTAGTTTGGCAAATTTACAATGTTAACTCAGTGCACAGGACACATGATCCAAGCTAGACATGATCATTGTAGATAGCATGAATGGAGGGCTAAGGTGGCTCACTGGACAGGTGGGCACATGGGCTCTTTCTCTTTGCCTTGTATGCATGCCCTATTGCACACCTCTACCCTTACTGGTGTTGGTTTTCAGGCAAAGTATTCATTGTTCCACTTACATTTGAAAAGTTATGTACACCAGTAAGACTTCAATGATTGATGCTTCGTAAGAAGTTCTGCTTCACACTTCACTGTATGATACCATGTATCATATTATTTTTAGGCTTCTTTGTGTTTCTTTTAAATTTAATCTCTTCCACTTTACTACATCATTTATAAAAGCTGACTGGCACATAGCATGACTGCTACAAAATATTTTAAATGAGAAAAAACTTACTGAATACAGTAACTATTATGCAGATATGCATGTGACTTTTCTTGTGTAACATGCCACAACAAAATTTAGTGGCTTAAATATATTGCATTAAGTATCTATGATTCTGAGATGTCCTGACCCTAGCTATGAATCTCTATTTGGGGTATTTATGTTACAGACAGATGCTTTAGTGTGGATTCTCTTACTGTGTACTATTGGCCCATTTTAGTGACTATCTGAGACACCAGCCAATCCTGAAACTGCGATTCTCCCAAGCATAGCTCAGGTACCACAACAGGTAAAACACTGAGTGAAGAAGAATTGATTGTTCAGATTTTTTTTTTTCTCTCTCAACTAGTACTTTAGCTCTCAACCCATGGCCATTCATGTGTATATGTTTGTCGGGGGGGGGGTGTTATATTGTTATTATACAGAAAATCTACATATATGAGTACCATAAACAACTTTGAGCCTGCTTGAATCATACTTGGTGTTTTGTTGGCTCCCTTTTGTCAACTTAACACAATTAGACTCATGAGGTGAGATGGAATGCCAATCAGAGGCAACAGAATTTGGGCATGTCTGTGAGCATTTTCTCAGGTGGTAATTGATCTAGCCCGCTTCTTCTGGTCCCATCTCTAGACAGGTGGGCCTGAAATATAGAAGAAAAGCAAGTAAACAAGCCAGAGGGCAACATTGTTCCTTATTCACTGCTTTATTTTCTGCTTCAAGCTCCTGCCATTAGTCCCAGTCTTAGATTTCCTCAATGATGATAAATCATAAGCCATAGTGTAAAATGTACTCATTCCTCCAGAAGGTTCTTTAGGGTAGTCTTTGGCCACGGAAACAGAGAAGGGGACTAGGACAGTGTTAGTCTACTTGCCAGCATCAACTGCCAAATGCAACCAGAGCCAATGTGAGAGAGTACTGACCAAGGTAGTAGATACACCAAAAGCATATCCTTATAAAGTACTTTACGTGCACACAGAAAACCGTGGATTCTGGTGGCTATAAAGATGTTTGGCTTGCTGAACAAAACAAAGACTTGTTTCAGAGTCCCAGTGCTTATGTAAAAAGCTGGGTGTGGGATCATGTGGCTGTAATCTCAGAGCTAGAAGTGGAGGAAACTGGAACCCAAGACCGGTCAGATTACTTTGTCTACCTCTTGCCTCCACACATACACATAAAGGTACACATTTATACAGAGGTGCATCTTCACATGTATATGAATACATATACATCACATACACACACACACACACACACACACACACACACACACACACACGACAGGTGATTTATAAGGAAAACACCCATCATTATAAAGTGTGACAGCCTACGTATCACTTCTTCCATCTTGGATGTGCTTTCACTAAACATTGTTTTCCTGTCTTTTTCTCTTTTTTTCTTCCAGACCTGAGGACCGAACCCAGGGCCTTTCAATTACTAGGCAAGCGCTCTACCACTGAGCTAAATCCCCAACCACTCCTGTCCTTTATTAGCAGTAGCCTTTCAGATCTATCGATTTGAATTTTTCTGATTCTCTATGTCACCTTTCAGTTTTCTTGAGATATAACTAGGTAGATGTATGCTGAGCTGTTGTAACCTGGTCTCTTTCTTTTAATCAATTTTCTTCATTTTTCTCTCCGAAATTTATAACGGATCCTGTTTGAAATTGTTCTGCATTTTTCCATTCCCCTTAAATGCCCTTACTTTTCTCTGATTTTCCTTTGCCATTTACATTTTTCTTTCAAATTCAAGGTTCTTAAATTTGCTCTTGTCAGCTACTCAATGTAGGGAGTGTTTCCCATCTATTTATAGAAGCTTTACTGGGTGATTTTTTACATCTGTTTACTTAGGCTTTTTAAAAACATTGCTTCGTGTGCTTTACCAGCCATTCATTCATTCATTTTATAGCTTTAATCATTTCAGCTCACATATTTTAAATTTTCTTTTGTGTAATTGTTTCATGGGGGGGACCCTTTACCTATTTTTGTAATTATGTTTCATTTCCAGTTTATTTTCAGCAGGAAGTGATGTGCAACATCCCTGAAATCTGTTTAAAGATGCATCCCTCCAGGGAGCTCAGCATAGCCTTTCATCTGGAACCTTAAGGTATCCTGACTGCCATGGGGAGACTTTCTCAGCTTGAGGTAGATGTGTTTTGGTAGGTGGGGTAGCCTTTTTAGAGCTATTTTCTGTCTTCAGTATGGGTTAATTTAACCCCATCTTTCTGTAAGGGCACAATTGAATTGATGATTCTCAAGGCTGTTTCTTGTATTCTTTTTTTTTCCCAAAGGAGTTCTTTTCCTCCTCCTCCTCCTCCTTTTCTTTTTGTCTAATCTAGTAAAATAGAATCGATTTATACTTCATTCTTTCATTGGAATAACATCTTTTTTAGTTTTTCAGTTTTATAAATCCAGGGACTCATTCTTTTTTTTTTTTTTTTTTTTTTTTTTTTACTGTTTTTAAATTTCTATTTCTAAAAATACTTTTAAAATATTTTATATATACATTTATATTATTACACATATATAAAATAAACCACACACAGCAAGAAGAACCACAAAAATTCAGGAATTATATTACTGTTACATTCATAGTACTTTGCCTATTTTCACTTTGGAAGCTGCTAACCTGAACTTCCTGTTTATTCAGGTAATTAATTTTATTCCTTCTCAAGTCTCCGATGGGGTTGAAGACCAGATAGTTTAGTTTTACAATTAAACTTAGTTGTTTAGGGGTTAAGATGCTTTTATGTCTAGATAGATGGTTTAAGTTTATAATGATGAGATATGATAG
This sequence comes from Acomys percivali, assembly GCA_907169655.1. NCBI lineage: Eukaryota > Metazoa > Chordata > Mammalia > Rodentia > Muridae > Acomys > Acomys percivali. Next base: position 15,181,300 of record OU015742.1, on the reverse strand, counting down.
CCGAAGACTCTCATGGGGTCAGAGCACAAACTGGCATTCCCTCAAGGAGAGAGAGAAAAGTCACAAGATTCACCAGGCCCCCTTCCTGAAAACATTGCCAGAGAAGGGGAAACTTCGTTTTTAGGTTCTTGAGAACAGGAAGGATTATTCCTGTGGTGAATTCACCCTCAGTAAAGCCATGTCATTATGGACAAATGATTCTTAGTCCTTGTTTGTTTGATTGGTTTGTTTTATTTTTGTTTGTTTGTTTTTTGTTTTTGTTTTGTTTGTTTGTTTGTTTTTTGAGATAGAGTTTCTTTGTATAGCCTTGGCTATCCTGGAACTAGCTCTGTAGATCAGGCTGGCTTTGATTGATTCTTAGTTTTATATATAACACTGATGGGGAAATGTGTGGCAGGAGAGCAAATGGAAGGAGCCACGAGTAGGCCTAACGGTATGTGTGCCTTTATCAGTTTTCACTGTATGTCTCTGGTTATGGTCATGCTACTTTTCACAAGTTTCCTTACCCTTAGTTAATTATCTAGGGAGGTTCTCTGTGTAAAGATATGCACAGAATGCTTTGACAGCCTGAACAGACACATTAGGTAGCATCATTATTAAATCTTGCAAATACTTACATTATAACTTTTTAATTTTTTTTCTTCCATGGTTTTCTAACTTACAACATTTTTCTTTCTAAACTGCTGAAACAACAGTTTTCTGAGTCTTTTTTTCCTTTCTTCTTTACTCCCTCTCTCCTTCCCTCCTCCTTTCTTTTTTCTTCTGTCTCCTTGTTTTTCTATCTTTCAATTAAACAAAAATGAATTTCTTATAAATAGCTTTTACAAACACATCTATCATCCATCCATCTATTATCTATCTATTTCTCTATCTGTCTACCTATAGATAGATATCTATCTATCCATCTATCATCTATCCATCTAAATATATACATTTTCTCCTTGTTGGCTCTGTGTGTGTGTGTGTGTGTGTGTGTGTGTGTGTGTGTGTGTGTGCGCGCGCTAAAAGAAACTGGGTATGTAAGGAAGGATCTACTTGGTTTTTATGTTTTCTTTGCTATGTCCTCTATATTTGCTCAGCCTGTCAAGCAAGTTCAGACTGCAGTTCTTCATTAGTGTAATCCATGGTACAATACATATCTGGGCTCAAATACCAACTCATTGCTAAGATTAGTTTTGTCAAAAAAAAAGTTTTTTGAAGTGGTTAAAAATAAGATGTTAGAACAATTTTGCAATATGTCCAGCTTGGGAAATAAAAAAGGAAAAACGACAAAATTGAGCCGCTTAACACTGGGCGATGATTTCTGTCAGCTAATTAAACCTGTGTTTTAATTCTCTTTTCCTACTTGGTGAAACAGCTCGCCAGTATTTTTCAGAAGTTAATAATCATTATGACAGTGCACCAGCTATTACATAAATTCAAATATATTTGCTGGAAATTCATCATAGACTTCCAGTGAAGCCTTGTAACTGCTTCTTAGAAGCAAGCAATTCCTGGTCTCAGCCCTTGTGCCAGGATAGTTCAGTCATCCAGCAGCTCTTTTTTTCTTCATATTTTGTACTCAGTCCCTTGGTTGGAACCTAAGATGTGATGCTCAGTCGGGACTTCTGCAACCTGGTCTTCCTAACATTTGTCTTTGGACACTAAACTGTGTTTTGAGCACACCAACCAGGGTCATGTTGTGCTCATGTAAGCCCTATCACGTCTCCTTGGCTTGCTCAAAGTCCTTCAATCATTTGTCATGCCTTTTAGCATAAAGACATGCTAAAGCTATAAGGTCTTTTGCCATCAAGGAACCAATGATCTTCAAAACTCACCACCTTGCTTTATTGGAATATCACATACATTTTCAGCTTCATGCCCTTGCCTGGGTTCATTTTGCTACTGGGAAAGACACCTCTGGACCCCACTTCCCCAACTTCTTCAAGTGTTTTCTCAAATGTACTTTCTCAACAAGTTACCTACTCCCAGTCTCTTCCTTTCTGTCATTCCTGATGTTGTTCCCTATAGCATTCTTGTTACATTTTGAGCTGGTAGATACTTATTTATCCTCTGTCTTCTTGTCCCCTTTGTTCAGTGTACTAAGGCCACAGGAGCAAACATGACCAATGTTGTTTGCTGCCGTTGTCCCATCCACTGGAACAACACAATGCAGTCAGTAGCTATGCTGGAGTGCAGGCATGTATTTTCCACTATAATGGGATTAGCATTCTACTTGCTGCTTAATCTTGCAATCCTGTTCATGTAGGCCCTCTGCACTTCAGAAAGACAATTCTTTAGATCCTGATGAGATGGTGGGGTTTCCTCTCTAAATCCCATCTTCTCTTTTTGTTTATATAACTTAGAAAGAGCTATTAAATTAAAAAAAAAATCACATTTCCTATCTTGTCTTACCTTTGTACTCACAAGTCCCAGACAACAGTGATGCAGTTCCATAGGACAGAATAAGCATGAAGCTCAGAGTGAGGAGCTTTTCAACTACTGTAAACACATGATCCTAGTAAAGCCTAGTAAGAAGGGACTGAGATTTATCAAAACAGTCAATAGCACATAGCACGATAGCAGTATTATTTGACATTGCTAACAACTGTAAAACATGACTGTAGTTTATTTTAATATCAAGAACTATATAGCTCCCAAAATATTTTCATGAATATCATCTTGACTTAATGGTACTGTCAAGACATCATGACTCTCTGGTGAACTTATTTTTTAATTGTTTTTAAAACTGTATTTCATTTTAAATCTCTCTCTCTCTCTCTCTCTCTCTCTCTCTCTCTCTCTCTCTCTCTCCCTCTCTCTCTCTCTCTGTTTTGTATGTGTGTCCACATGTGAATGTAGGTACCAGCTAGGGCCAGAAGAGAGCTCTGGATACCTTGGAGTTGGAGCTACAGGTATTGTGAGCCGCCTGATGTGCTGGGAATTGAACCCAGGTCCTCTAGCAGTCTAGTGTGTTTTTTTACCCACCGAGCCTTCTCTCTAGCTCATGTCAGTGCATTTCCAGGTTGAGTCTGCTAATCATAAAATTCTTCAGTTTTCATTTGTTTAGAACCTGGAACTGTCTCTATACCACCACCAGTTGGTGAAGTATCTTTCCTGGATACACAATTTTTACCAACCATCTTTTTGCCTCTGAGTATTTTTGTAATGTATTCTCACTGCATTCTAGTCTCCGTCAGTCACTTTTGTGAGCCACCTTTTTGTTTGTTTTTTTGTTTTTAATCCCTTTGAAAGTGACAATCACTTTCTCCGTTGTAACTTTCAGACATTTTCTGTGTCTTAGATTTCAGCACTTCCCCTTAATACATCTTTTAATGGATATTTTGGATGCCAAACGACTTGGACTTCATTAAACTCCCTGAATGCGTAATGTTTGTAAAGTATTCATTATAATTTTGAACTTTCATCTTTTGCTTCATTTCTCTTGTTTTCTCTGTACTTCATCTAAGGGGAGATCAGCTTTTCTTATGTAATATTCTGGCTATTTATGATAATTTTTTAGAGGTTTCTAAAAATTTAGGTATTGTATTTCCTAAGTTCAGAATCTCATTTGTTTCTCTTAAAGCAATTACTAACCTCTTAACTGTTCCGTATTTAATTCAACATTGCAACCATACCTTCCCTTACTGCTATAATTGGTTTTTCTCCTGTTCCTTATTTGAACATATTTATAGTGCAACCTTGAATTATTTTCTTAAATTTGACATCTATGTACTAGACAAAGCGGTTTCTGTGGCCTTTTATAAGAAATGCCTTTAGTTCTTTGTGACTATCATAATTTTTTGGTGGACAGTGAAAATTTCAGATAATATACATCTGAAATCCCTAGTAAACATATATTGTGGGGCTTTTGTTAGTATTTACTTTCGTATTTGATTATCAACAGACTAGACTGTTTGTTTTATACAGCCTATCCCAGTCTTTTTCAACTTCCATCACAGTATCATCTTGCCCAGCTCCTAGGAGGGCTCTTTCACCTGCCTCTTTTTTTTTTTTTTTTTCATTTTCTCTGGTAGCACATTGCCCCATGTCTCCATTATATACGCAGAGAGGTTCCTCATAACATCTCTGTGGTTGGTAGCTTCTTGGGACTGAAGTTGTCCAAATTCTATAGAAACGAACGTCAGTTTCTTTTGGCAGATAGTGAGTTCTGGCCTGTGTCTCATCTATTGATCAAACCTGTGAGCCATGGAAAGGAGACAGTGAGTGCTCTTACCTCTCTTGCATGGTATACCAACTTTCTGAGCTAAGCCCTTGGTGAAGAAGGTAGACCAGTAGGCTCAGGGTGACTTTACATGCATTTTCCAGCAAGAATCCACCTTACAGATGCTGGAAAGAATAATAGGAGTTTAATTATTTTTGGTAGAATTTATCTAAATTAGAGGTTCCATTCCATGAATGGCTGCAGAGAAGATGGGACTGCCTCTCAGTTACTCTTGTTTGGAACATCACACCAATAACCAGTAGTAGACGTCAGAATGAGAAAACCTAAACTCTTGCCCTCTTCAAGAGCACTATCTGCTTCCTAAGGAGATGGGGTAGGGAAGGAGGAAATCTCTTTTCTAGATGGTGTCAAGATGGAGCGCTGTTTCCACTGTTCTCTGACTGGAGGGTTTAAGGATGGAGTGAGTCTTCCTTCATAGACCACAGCCTCTTGCTCACTTATCAAATTTTAATAGATATTCTTGAATCATGCTTGATTTGCTAGCACATAACTTTAGTGTGTTTTCTAGAGGTTTATATGGCTTATCTCGAGCACATAATTACAGCAGTATGTTTTTTATTTGGCAAAGCAAAAAACAAAGAAAAATAAGACAACCCAACCAACCAACCAACTAACAACAGCAACAACAACACCCCTCAAAATCTAAAGAATAAATGCTTTCTTAATCACTGTAGGTTAAGAGCTGATACTGGTGGTTAATGCTGGTGTTTCATCAATGACGAATGAGGATAAAGGAATAAAAGATACTTCTGAAGGTGCATTCCAAGGTGAGAAGGAACATTCTCCTATCAATAGGTACTAGAGCTAGAATAAAAGAAATCTTCTGTATTTACCTATCTTAGGATCCCTGTTCCACCCCACACATTATCCAGTTGTTTGTTGATGGCTTGGGTTCTTTTTTCCAGAACACTCTTGATCTAGTTTAGTTGTTCTGCAATGTTACTTCTCAGAGCTGCCCGAAAACTACCCACGTCTATTCCATTTAAGAGATACAGAGATGGAAACTGCCACAGGCAAGGCCTCACACTCTTCTTTAGTGAATCTCTCAGGTGATTCTGATAAACTCTGTAGTCTAATAAGCAGAGTTCTCAACAGCTCACACTGCTCTCACTGGGCAGAGCTCCATTTACAGGGATTGATATCTTCAAGGCCCTTGATGGAGCTCCTGTGACTCAAATACCCACTCGTGATTATAGGAATAGCCTCATGCTGTTTGTAAACAAGGAATCAGTATAACATTTCAAAATCCCACATGGAGCACATCTTTGATTTTCCTCGCAGTCCTAGTAGCATTCAAGATTTGGGGGAGATGCTACTCTCCACTTCAGACTCCTGACCTTTCTTCCCTCCTTAATGTTGGCTGATAGATCTGAGCCTGGTCTTGACTACAGTTCCTTCTTTTTAGGATGTTCATCTCCATCTCTTTTTACTGCTCACCCTGACCTTTGTTTCAGATCTCAGCTGAAGCTTAGTTTCCTGAGTATAAGCTTTAATTGAAATGAGGCCCATTGTCCCTCCCCATTTTCTCCAACCTCCCTCCCTCCCCTCCTCCCCTTTCTTTCTTCCGACTCCCTCCCTTTGTTCCTGTGCACAAAGTTCTGTGTCAGTACAGGAAATGATGCCTAAGAAAACTTTTGTATCATGTTCTAACCACACAACCAAAGTCCCAAACTATATTATAGATACATCTGAAAAGAGAGCTTGGATACAAGCTAACAAAGTCTGCATGATTTCTACCAAAGTCTCTGTCCTTCCCTTCTCTTCCCCATTGTCCCTCATTTTGTAGATGTAGTTCAGTTGGACATCATGCATTTATATATGTAACATTTGGCTTTACAGTTTTCTTTCTTGGACACAAACTCCATATGAGCTATGAGTGAATTTGATAAAAAAAAAAAAACTTTCATCTGATACATGTAACCAACACACGTGGTTAAGTAATGCGTCACAAAATCCTAGTTATCAACACCTTGTGAAATCTAGCTAATTGACGCCCATAAAAATATTGTGGAGTTTTTGATCATCTCAAGATGACAGGTGTGCAGTGAGTTTACCCTCTGTACCAGGCATACATTTGTTCCTGATGATGAAACAGTAAACAGAGCATAAAAGACACCTGAGCGCACGAAGCTGGGTCTAACATCTATCAGAGGCTTACAGCAAAGCCATGAATCTGGATGCTTAAGATTCCATCTGTAACTCTTATAACAGAATTTAAACAAATGAAATGACAATTAAAACAAGTTAGAAAAGGGATTAGTCACTATGGAGGATAGTATCAATGAAATGAGAGACCAGAAGAATTGAAATTGGATTTCAGAGTCACTGGGGCAAAGTTTAAGGTAAAGAACCACCCTAGGCCTGAGCCAATCAGGGACAGCAGGAAAGTAACTAACATTCCCAGATGTTAAGCATTTTGTGATCGGGCTCCACCAATCCCCTAGCAACAGCCAATCAACACAGGGTAGGACATTACAACCAAAACCCGAGACCAGATGCTTCCCACAGCAAGAAAGAACAAAGAAAACCAGAACAGCTTGTGGGTTTGGTACCCTCTCACAACCAATCATTTTAAATCACAGTATCCCCTTTTGTATCTTAACCAATAGACACTTGCCAGATTGGAATGTCTCTGCTTTGGGTGTGCTCGGAGGCAAAGGGACCTATAAATTACCCTCAGTCCAGAGCTCGGTGCTCTCCTCCTGTGTTGGTGGCAGTTGGGAGCCCAGCTCGAGCTGTGAATAAAGATCATCTTGTGTGTTTTGTCTCCTGGTGGTCTTTCAGGGGTCTCATGAAATGGGCACAGCAGAAGCATGTACTTGAATTTGAAATGTCTTAACACACTTTTTTTTTTCCCCCTAAAACAAAGAAGCAAGGACATTTCATCTTCCTAAAGCACTAAGTGTTCTCAAGTAACAATGATGAGGCTCCTTGAAAAATAAACATGTTCACTTAAAAATAAAGAATATACAATATTCCTATTAATAAAAGTGTTACTGTAATGGCTACTGGCACTGTAATGCTAACGACTAACAGGCTTTTAGGAGAATAATTTAAATAGGAATGAGTTTTTGATTTGTTGGCAAAGTTATATCCAATGGACACACTTTCCTGAAATCAATGATCTCTGAGTCCCATGAATTGAAGGTCCTACAGCTTGGATGTTTGCTCTCTTCTATTCTTCTGTTTGGAACTGATTTAGTGTCCTGAATTATTTCAAATGGATGGCACAGCTATCTTGCCAACAAAAAAGGAGCTGTCTGAATTCGTAAATGATTATTCTCTTTGTGAAAAAAATTTAAATCTATAATTTCAAAATAATCTTATCTTTCCCAAGTAGAATAGTGTGTGTGTGTGTGTGTGTGTGTGTGTGTGTGTGTGTGTGTGTGTG
>OU015742.1:15143917-15164073 GCA_907169655.1 Acomys percivali | reverse complement strand
ACACACACACACACACACACACACACACACACACACACACACACACACACAGAAACCTTGATTATAACACATTATTGGAATGTGTGCAATAACCTATAATTTGGCAAATTTTTGTTTAGGCATTGGGGATCAAATATGGGATCTTGAGCATGCTCACCAACTACTGAGCTGTGTCCCTAGACTAAGAATGCAGTGTTTCCTTCATGGCATTGAGCATTTGTGCATGGACCACAGTCTGAAAGGTGGACATCTGAAGTTTGAGCAAAGTGAGATTGGAATGTTGGAACATGGTTGGTATTCTGAAGACATCTGAGACATCAACAGGAAGGCCGTATACGCAGGCAGCTTTTATATGTAACCTGTCTCTTCGGTACCACCTAACCATCTCCTCATCAGTTAGTTGAGAGGTATTTGGGGACAAGAGATTTGCACAATCACAGACAGACCCAGATTATTGCTCACTCTATTTTCTGTCTTCTAACTGTACTTTCCATGACTGGAAAGCTATTCCTTATAAAGGCATGGGAAATCTCATTGCTCATGAGGTTCTAGTGCCTATCTGGGCTGGCTTGCTACTTGGACAATTGTATGTTACAAAAACTATACTACTTAGGTAATACCCACCACATACTCCTTGAGATTTCTGGCAAATACTAAAATCAGGATTACACTATAGATTATTTGGTTGTACAGGAAGGACATGTCATCTTCAGATAATAGATAACTTTGTGGCTGACCTCTGGGCCAGTACAGACTGAATCGCTCACTGCACTGCCATGCAACTATGTATCTGAATTGCTTACGATGAACTGAGAGTTATGTGATTCACTGAACCATAAAATTAGACACAAAGAGCTGCATTTCATTATGAAAGAGGAATCTCATTTGTGCAATCATAACAAATAGATTTGAAAGGCCTAAATACAATCCTATGCAGGTGATGACCCTGTGTACCTCTCTTGCTGTACTATATAGCTCTTTCATCCAGTAATTGTGAATGCAAGGCAGGTACCTAAGGACCACTCAGTTGAGGGAAAATTTCAGTCTTTCCTTGTGAATGGATATATACAGCATGCTGGCACTAAACAGAAGTGGACAGCTTTTGTTTTTTAATTAAAAAAAAAAAACTCTTTTCAAAGATAGCCTTTGAAAACAATGACAAACATAAAACATTTATTTAAAGGTATAACATGAGGATCCAAGAAATGACAAATCTATATAAACCCCATATGGATAACATCATTTTTCTCTTCCCATCAACTTTAGCGTTGGAGGTTTAAAAGTCCATGTACCTACAATGAAAATGTTTGCTCTAGGTGCTATCTTCATTTCCCTATCTTTTTGACTTAGGTCACAAAACCAACAGGAATAAAGGGCAACAACTGTTCTCGATAGAGTGGCTACACTTTATCATGAAGTAGGATTAAGGCTTTTATTACACAGTGTGGTCAATTAGGACGATGATTGGAATAAGGAAGACTTTCTGGTAGCATCTTTTAATACTTCCCTTGCCAATAGTTCTAGGCAAAGAGAAAATGCAACCACCGTAAAATTCCAAAGGAGTAAATGTTAGAGTCACCACACTCATAAAATACCCCACCCATCCAAGGTACTGCCATAGATAAGCAAAACAGAATGATTGATATAGAAACATGTTGAAGTGGCATGTAAAGTCTCAAACAATTGCTGAGTTAAGAGGTAGAGGCTGTGATAGTCTCTTTTTTTTATTATTAATTTATTCTTGTTACATCTCAATGGTTATCCCATCCCTTGTATCCTCCCATTCTTCCCTCCCTCCCATTTTCCCCTTATTCTCCTCCCCTATGACTGTTCCTGGGGGAGATTTCCTCCCCCTGTATATGCTCATATGGTATCAAGTCTCTTCTTGGTAACCTGCTATCCTTCCTCTGAGTGCCACCAGGTCTCCCCCTCGAGGGGACATGGTCAAATGTGAGGCACCAGCGTATGTGAGAAAGTCATATCCCACTCTCCACTCAACTGTGGAGAATGTTCTGGCCAATTGAGAAGTGGGGCTTGGAACTAAACAGAGAATTCTCAACAGAGGAATATCAAATGGCTGAGAAACACTTAAAGAAATGCTCAACCTCCTTAGTCATCAGGGAAATGCAAATCAAAACAACTCTGAGATTCCATCTTACATACATCAGAATGGCTAAGATCAAAAATTCAAGTGACACCACATGCTGGCAAGGATATGGGAAGAGAGGAACACTCCTTCATTGCTGGTGGGAATGCAAACTAGTACAGCCACTTTGGAAATCTATCTGGTGCTATCTCAGAAAACTGGGAATAGGGCTTCCTCAAGACCCAGCTATTCCACTCCTTGGAATATACCCAGAAGATGCACCAGCACACAACAAGAAAATTTGCTCAACCATGTTCATAGCAGCCTTATTCATAATAGCCAGAACGTGGAAACAACCTACGTGTCCCTCAGTAGAAGAATGGATAAAGAAACTGTGGTACATATACACTATGGAATACTACTCAGCTATTAAAAACAAGGAATTCCTGAAATTTGTGGATAAATGGATTGAGTTAGAAATTATCATAATGAGTGAGTTAACCCAGAAGCAGAAAGACTCAAATGGTATATACTCACTTATATCTGCATACTAGCCCAAGGGGCATGTCCCACGAAAGCCTTCACTTACCAGGAAACTGGGACAGAGGGGAGGACATCCTATTGGGACTCTAGATGAGAGAACAATGGGAGAATAGCAAAGTAGAAGGATCCAGAGGGTCCTAGAAACCTACAAGTAGAACATTGTGATAGTCTCTTTTTGTCCTTATCTGACTAATGAATTATACAATCGTTACTTTAGTCTTTGATTTTCCACAAATAAAATATGGCTGGGTCTCTGCTACCTGCATGTTTTACTTGGGTATTTTATTGTTCTTTCAGCCATGATGGTAAAGGCTGGGTATTAATGGTTGAAATGCCCAGCTCCCCAGTTGTGTTTGGATGGAGAATTATGGCTGGAGTCATGAATAGCTCCACATAATTGATTTTCCTTAAAATCTAATTCACTTCAAATAGTCTGTAATTCATTTAGTATGTTGGCTCAGGTGAGATGTTTGCCAATATAGGGGTGTTATGCTCTAGTTCTGTCTAGGTTTGCTATGATACAAGGTTTATCATTTTTGTAATGTTGCTTTTAAAACTGTCTTCCTAGAGTTCAACCTCATTTTCAGAGTAGATGGGAGATGGGGAGAAATGGTGAGTTTTCAGATCATGAGATATTTTATGCTACGGGTTAATATTATGATAGAGGAGGGTTTTCTTTAATGAACTTCTCCCCCCTCCCTCCCTCTTTTCCTTCGTTGCTTCCCTTCCCTCCTTCACTCCTTTCCTATTGGTTCTGTGTATCAAACATGGGTTCCTCTGCATGATAAGCACAGGCTACAGGGTTTGTGCATTTTTGAGTATTTCTTGATTTTTATTTTGTAATTAGTCCAAATTGGATTTTCCTTCTTGGAACCCTTGGACATATTCACTCAGTATGTGGTGTACAACTAGGAGAGAAAAACTTAAGTAAAGATGCAGTTACTAAATAGGAAAACATGTAAATGAGAAAAAATTGTAAAAATGTATTGTCATCATAGGCCACATGTCATATTTTTCTAAGTGTTAAGTGTTGTGTAATGTGCACAAAATATTTCTAGTGAGTTTTTTTGCAGATGCCATAGCCATAATATGGAAATAGCATTGTAATTTACCATTGGGATCTGTATCTTCTTGTACAACTCTACCATAACAATTAAATGGTATTTAAAGCATGTATGATGTATCATTGATACATGGTTGTACAGACAACCATAGCTGCTTTGAGTCCATGAGTGTAAGACTCTGTCATATCCAGAAGACACTGTTTTATCCCGGTCTTTCCAAATCTCTACCTCTTACAGTATTTCTACCTCCCCCTCTATGACCTTCCCCATAACTTGGGGGAAAGATGTGATATAGATAGATGATCCATTTGTGACCTACATGATTTACTGAAATAAGGGCATCATATATATATGTGTGTGTGTGTATGTATATATGTATGTATGTATATATGTATATATGTATATATATGTACATATATATATATATATAATGTAGAGAAGACAGTGGCAATGGTCTGAGTAGGACAAACTACATCCCAGAAGACACTGAGGCAAATACTTCATCCTGACACAGTACACCCTGTCAATAAGTCTCTTATTATAGATAAAGAGAGGAGGGTACTGACCTGATGTCAAAGAAGGACAATCATATGCAAGGTGATTAGATAACTGTTGATAATAACTGTTAACACATTTGTATGGGGGTTGGCTAGATAGTGCCTAACTTCATATAGATGTTGTAATTTGATCCATATCTGATATTCTACAGGAGGCTAGCTCAGGCACATTCTCCAGGCAATTATAAAAGATCCACAGAAGAAATAGAAATACATACATATATAGACAAACATCACATTTGCTAACATTTTATTGGCTAAAAATTACATGGCTAGTCCAAGAAAGTGTAAGAAAGCCGGGCTCTAACTGAAAATTAAGAGTCACATAACTCATAAGAAGTTAATAGGAAATGGTGAGGAAATTGAAACACTCAAGGCATCAGTCCACAATAAGAGAAGAATAGGGCAGGAGGAAGACTCTGAAATTCCTGCTAGAAGCTATAACATGCTAATGGCTTAATAAAAGAAGAAAGATTAATGAAGGACAGTGAGCTTTCTCAGGTGCAGAGATGGAAACATTTGTAATTTCCCTCTTCAATTAGAGACCTAAACACAAAGGAAACCATCAAAACCATTAAGCTTACTTCTAATTAAGCTTACATCTAATTAAGCATCCTTCAGGAGAAAATTCACATTCTCTGGCTCTCTTAGGATGTCACTTAAGAGTGCCCATTGTCCATTTGAGTCTTTCTGCTTCTGGATTAACTCACTCATTATGATCATTTCTAGCTCAATCCATTTATCCACAAATTTCGGGAATTCCGTGTTTTTTATAGCTGAGTAGTATTCCATAGTGTATATGTACCACAGTTTCTTTATCCATTCTTCTACTGAGGGACACTTAGGCTGTTTCCATGATCTGTCTATTATGAATAAGGCTGCTATGAACATAGTTGAGCAAATTTTCTTGTCGTGTGCTGGTGCATCTTCTGGGTATATTCCAAGGAGTGAAATAGCTGGGTCTTGAGGAAGCCCTATTCCCAGTTTTCTGAGATAGCACCAGATAGATTTCCAAAGTGGTTGTACTAGTTTGCATTCCCACCAGCAATGAAGGAGTGTTCCTCTCTCTCCACATCCTCTCCAGCATGTGGTGTCGCTTCAGTTTTTGATCTTAGCCATTCTGAGGGGCATGTCCCACGAAAGCCTTCCCTTACCAGGAAACAGGGACAGAGGGGAGGACATCCTATTGGGACTCTAGATAAGAGAACCATGTGAGAATAGCAATGTAGAAGGATCCAGCGGGTCCTAGAAACGTACAAGTAGAACATTATGATAGGCAGATTTGGGCCAAGGGGTCCCGCTCAAACTAAGGCACTAGCCAAGGACAATACAAGCGGTAAAATTTAAACCCCCTACCCATCCCCTGGATGGGGGGCCCTAGTGGCACTCAGAGGAAGGACAGCAGGTTACCAAGAAGAGACTTGATACCCTATGAGCATATACAGGGGGAGGTAATCCCTCTGAGGAACAGTCATAGGGGAGGGGAATAAGGGGAAAATGGGAGGGAGGGGAGAATGGGAGGATACAAGGGATGGATAACCATAGAGATGTAACAAGAATAAATAAAAAAAAAAGAGTGCCCATTGTCAACTTTTTCTAACAGTAAGTCTGCAATCATTTGTTGAGTCAAAAACTACTTCTTGACTAGGCACGTAATTCTTTCAAAAATTGAATCTATTTTCTAGACATGTTTATCTGCAAAACAGATACATTGATTTGCTCAATATGTCCATGTTCTTGCATTCAAACACTTTTAGATATAAGAAAAAAAGTGGTTTTCAATAAATTAACAAAAAATGTCACTGTGATGATAAACTTAGGGACAACTTCTATGATTGACCCACATGCTGTTCATATAACACAGATCAGCTCAACGTCTCACAGCCATGCACTTGTAATGCATGGGATTCACTCTGATTCCTGCATAGTTTCTTGTTATCTCTATACTCAGGCCAGTACTCATTAGGTTGACTTGTAAATAGGTCCTTAAGGAAAACAAATATTGATGTTAATATTTTCCTGAAGATAACGCCTTCTTTGAAATAGTAGCTTCTGGTATATTTTTTCAAACCATCATTTCTTGTTTCCTGTAGATAACTTTTGCTATGCTTCTTCTTACTGTTTTCATTTTCTCAACCCCAATTGGGAAATGAATATTCTGAAAATGATCTTTAGTTGGGGTTGGTCTATGGCTCATTGGCAGAGATAATGTCTAACAAACACTAAGGCCATAGATTTATATTCAGTGCTGAGAATTCAGCACTGAAAAAAAAAGTGTAGGGAAGGACATAGACAATAGATTAATCTGGGACTTTGTCAGTCACTACAGAGAAGCTAGTGACTGTAACCTAATTTTCATAGTGCATGGAAGGGAGCACGGTGGGAAGAGGGTTTTCTTTTTATTTTAATTGTACATTTAACTTCAGGGGTACATTGACTGACTTTTCAGTACTGAACCCTCTGAGATTCTAGAATTAAAAACCAGTTGGTTTTGTGTCAGAGTACATTACTTCTGAACTCATTCTTCACCTGTATGCTCTGCGATAGTTTATATCTTAAATATCTTCCAAAGGCCCATGTAAGGCTTGGTAGCCAGTCTATAGCACTATTGGAAGCTGATGGGACCTTGAAGTGGTGGGACCTTGAATGATAATGGGTCACTTGAAGCAAATATCAGAGTCCCAGGCTTTTCTTTTTCTCTTTTTTCTCCTTGCTTCTATCTTGCTTGAGCTAGCATCTTCTTGCACCAAGTGCTTATGCTCTACCATGATTTGCTACCTCACCACAGATATCAGGGACCAATGGTCATAGGATAAAACTTCTGAAGTTGTGAGCCAAAATTAAAACTTTTCTTTACCATCTGTCATAGTGATGCAATGATAGCTAACACATTGTACATTGGACTTAGTATTTTGTTAAAGGTTTTCAGGTCTACACTCATGAGAGATATTGATGCTTAGTTTTATTGAATATTTTGACTGTTTTTGATGTTAGGACAAAAGTGAATAATGATGGGCAGTATTTCCCTTTCTGTTCCTTAAGACAGATTTTGCACAGTTGCTACTATTTATTGTTATTTTAAAAATACCCAGTAATGCCAGGCTGTGGTGGCACACACCTTAATCCCAGCACTTGGGAGATAGAGGCAGCCAGATCTTTGGGGGATCAAGGCCAACCTGGTCTACAGAGAAAGTCAGGAGAGGCAAGCCTACATGAAGAAAATGTGTCTGAAAATCAAAAAAAGAAAAAAGGTTCCCAGTAACAATATTAATCCTGAAAACATACTGGTATTGTAAACTAAGAATAATGTATGCAATATTTATTACAATATTTGAACAACCTACTTCAATTTAAGTGACTTTTGAAAATTTTTGGTTTTTGAGATGCAGATAAATTTTGTCTGTTTTCATTCAGTGTGCACAAAGATTGTTAGGCATTAGGAGGAAAAGGGTAAGTTCATCTCCAGCTTTAGTATTATACCCAGAGTTCTGCTGCTTTTGTTTTCTAACCTTCCTATTACTCTTTATTATTAAACATCTTAAATAGACTCAGTTCACACCTTCTTCTCTGAGATTTGGGTTATGTTTAGTTAGGTTTATGGTATCCTTTTATGGAATACTCTAGCATGTTGAGTGGTGCTTCCATTGAAGACATGATTTTCTAAGCATGGAGCAAAATAGAATATCTGATTCACACTGGAAGAGTATTCCTTAAAGGACAGTATGTGTCAGTAATGACCTGTATGATACTTAGTGAAATTTTGGGTAGATAAATATCATTCAATAGCTAGGCACGGGGAGAAATATCTCACTAACATTCAATATAGCACTTAGGACATCTCAATTGATGAGTTGTATGCATAGATATAGGCGCAGATGTAAATAGACTGAGATGTATTGTTTGAGCTTTATCCATAATGACTGGTTAAACCACTTTTTAATCAGAGGATCCTCGAGACTTTTTCATCCCTGCTTTATTAAAGAAAATGTGCAATACCACCAGAACATATCACTTAATAAATCATTAACAGTCCAACACCTTTCAACTACCACCTACATAAAAAGAAAGCTTTGCCATTTTCTTTAAAGCTTTGCCCTTAACTATCAATCACAATCCAGTGCCACTTTTCTATCATCCTTGATCTTTTGATTTTTATATCAATCACTTCCTTTACAAGGTTAACATACAATGTGGATCACTTGACACTGTACTTAAGTATTTCCCATTAAAAGTTTATAATTGTTTTCTTTTGTGCAGATGTATGGGTGTCTGGAGATGTTGTATGTATGTATATGCATATGTGTGTGAGTATGCATATGTATGTGTGTGTGTGAGTGATCATGTTCACTTTTGTATACATATATATGTGAAGGCCAGAGGTCACTTTGGGCACATTCTAACTCCCCTTGCACCTTAGATTTTGAGAGAGGATTTTTTTTACTGAGCCTGAAGTTCACGGTTTTGGCCACTGAGTTCCTGGGATCCTTCTGTCTCTGCCTCTCCTCTAGAACTGGGGTCAAAGGTGCATGACATCACACCCAGCTTTTATGTGGGTACTGGGGTTCCAAACTCAGCATCTCGTGCTTGTGTAGTAGAATGAACCATGTCCCCATAACCCCGTCGCCAATTTATCTTTTATACTTTCATACTTCCTATGTATATATTTCATTTGCCACTTGGAAAACATTAGAAAATAACCATCAGAGGCTTTAAAACAGTCATAAAAATGGAAATCAAAATTACCAATTTTTAGGCCTTCAAATCAAGGAGTAAATCATTAATACCTCTAAATCCTTTAAAGTCATTACATGTATTTATTAATAGTGAAAATTCAAAAGAGAGAGAATTTTAAATTATTCATGATAAATGCATATTATATAGTCACCTATGTATACTTTTGGATAACTGTAACAAATTACTAGAGAAGTGTTTTGTAGAATGGTGTTCTGATCATATGTGAAACATACATGTGATATAACTATTCACACATAGTATATAGTACATTGTATCTTATTAGTATATGATACTTTCACTTATATGTGATAGTCTTTATGTTATCCCTACATATTTCTATAATGTCACGATTAATTTTAAGTGTATAAGCATGTTATAAACAGCATATGCAGTGATCTTTTTTGTGTTAAATTACGTGTACAAATAGAAACCAAGAAGGGAATGGAGCCAATGGCTAATAATCTGTCCCCTAGAAGTTAAAGTTTGCCTTTATCTGCTTCATGCTCTTCTGTTGTTTTTTGTTGTTGTTGTTGTTTTATTTTGTTTTCTTTTTTAACTCAAGGAATGTTTAGATCCCTCAGAAATCAGAAAAAAAAATGCGTTTTCTAAGAAGATAATCTACATGAAAATAGAGAAAAATAAAACTTGGTTCACATCCATGATGCTTTATTATTATTATTATTTTTTAAATATTCGTTCTGACATGAATCCTTCTTCCTTTGTAACAGGAAACAGGGAGCCATTTTAATGCCATTAAAAAGAAAACTCCTATTCATATAGGTGCAGAGCAACTTGATTTTAAACTGTGTGCTGTATGAGAAAAGCCACAGATAGTCCTAAACTGACAACAGCAAGCACGTGTCTACACATCATCCCGCATCTTGCCTTTCTGTATCTGTATTAAGGTAGAAGGCCTGAGGCCTGTGCATGGAACATGATCTCGATTGCTTTCTAATCCCATGGGAAATCCAAGAGGGATGGCACGGAACCTGGAGGAGAATTTCTTCCCAACACACACTCTGGATGGAGATGCTTACAGGAGGAGATGCTGCTGCTCAATGATGACCAAAACAAAGCAAGATTCAGGCAGGAAATGGGAGCCTAAGTCCTGGTCCTGTGGCTGTCCAGAGAGAGAAACCTTGCTAGTTGCTAAGACTGGCTTCCTGTTGAATGGGGTCAGTCACAGGGGGGTATTCAGGAAGGGCAGTGTTTGGTGGCTGCTTCGGGGCTAGGGTCAGGCTACTCTCCTGCTTGAGACAGTTTGTTCCTGAAAACTAGAAGCAGACATTGAATTTCTCTGAAACAGAACAGATACAATCAGTTCAGCATGTGTTTAAAACTATACTAGGTGCACATTTGTGAATATCTACTTATGTCTTTCAGCCCCCACCTCCCTTTAACTTATGACTCCTCAAGGCTATAGAACATTGAAATTGGGCTTTCAATTGATGTGGTTAAAGAGAAAGAAAACCCCAGCCTTAATTATATTAAAATCTAGGCAGAACTTTGTTTTAACTAGTCCCTTCTTCAACTTTTGTAAGCCAGATGTTTCTCTAATAATGCTCATGAAAATGTGCCTCATATACAGGTCTTACACTTTGTGGCAAAATGTCTTTTGCTTTTCTTTTTCTTTTTTTTTTTTTTTGGCTAGAGATAATAACCTATGTGCAACGTCAACACAAAAGAATGAGAAGTTACTTCTGTTTTGATGCTTTTCCCCTAAATGAGCTAAGCAAACAAGGATATGACAAAGAGCACACGTCTCACCAGGGCCAACTTGGTAGCAGGCCACCTCCACATTATTGAGTTCGCATTTCCAGCTGGTGTCCCTGTGTCATTTTAAAAGAAGGTGCTGTGCGAAGTCTTTACAAACTCCCTACTGCTTGCTGAGGTGGACAAAAAAAAAAAAAAAAAAAAAAAAAAAAAAATGCAAACTCATAGAAATACGCCAAAGAATATAATAGTCTCTACAGAAGATCTGGCTGAATCAAGCAACAAAAGGTTCCAGCTGAGGAAGCCGCGTGGAACAAAGGGAACACTTGGCCTAATGTGCGGCGCATGCTTCTGGCGTTCCAGTTCAGGGAAGGAATAAATAAAGCTATTCCAAAGCCGTTGACCAGATGTGTCTGACATAGTCTAAACTCTGTGTGCACAAAACCTTCACTATCAACATGGGTTTCTCTTCTAGCAGTGGACATCTGTTCCTAAGGCCAGCGGGGGGGGACTGTGTGCATCCATGATCACGGCACAGACCTGTCCTGGTGGCTTCTTTAAAGCCTGTTTCTCCTGGCCACTGAAGTCCATATTAAACTGAATGGTTCATAGCTATATGTGGATTAATGGTTCATTTAATTCAGAGCCTAAATGCGTTTGTGTCGTGGAATCAAACTCTGTCCAATTGGTCAAAGACTTACTATTTGCATTTGTTTTCCAGGAGCAACTGTGCATATTCCCCATAGCTGACTTGACACTGTTAAGCCTGGACACACTTGCCATCTGTCTTTGACTTAGAGTGTTCCGAAGGTTGGCTATTGATCATCATTCTCACATGAATCCTTCATTACTCTAACTGGAACCATTTATAAACACATTCCTTGGACAGATGACAAAAGGATCCATGATAGGCAACATTTTATTCAAAACAGCTGCCCAATATGTAAATCAAAAGCTGGTAAAGGAGTGTAGTGAGCTGAGAACAATTATATAAGGTCTGAGCCTGTTGTGAATTAAAGGGACTGCATTGAAGCTTACGGGATTGGGAAAGAGAGTCTTTCTTTTCAAGAATGCCAGCTCAGGTTGAGTTTAGGCCCCTGACAAGTAATATCACATGAAAATAATGGAAAACAAGCTTAGTCGTTAGCTGACAGAATGCCTTCAGAATGTAGGATCCTACAGCCAATATACTGGGTATCCGAAAACTTAGGGTCTGACACTAATTATCTAAATTAAGGGCTACTTAGCATTCATTTTAAATGCCAGGCTATGGTTCAGCAAGTTTACAGAACTGTAGGTACATTGTATTGAATTTCTTTTTAATTTAGTTCTGTTTATATTCACAAATACTGTTTTCTTCTTCACTTGTTATATAAAAATGGGATAAAATGAAGATCAAAAGCTGAGCAGCTCAAAAACTGACTGTAGAGACAACCTGTTTATTGCTTCTTTTTATATGTCAATAATTATTCTAGTCACTGTAATGGTTATTAGATGATTTAACCTTTGCAATAAGTACAGGAGGTGAGAACTGCTATTATCCTCATTTCAAAAGAAACAAAGGCAATAAGGTCACATACATTTACCCGATGTTGTGCAAATCATGGTCAGACCCAGAGCATCCTATTTAAATGCTACAGCGGCTTCATGGAAGGTGCAATAAATGCCACATCTTAGTGTAGGGAATGGATGGATGGATGGTGTCCAATTTCTGCCTCCCAAGGATAAGATACGTAAATGTGATGGTGGATGATAGAAGGGCAACGCTGACATTTCCTTTAATTCTTGGAGGACAGCACTGTTTCTAATACTTGTTCTTTCTCTTTTAATGTCCAGTTCTTTATATCCACAGTGAGAAATGTTTTAATAGCTTCATTCATAGCCGCAGGCAGAAGGAGCAGGCTGCTCACTGCCTGCCACTCATTCTAAGCTACATTGCAGGAATGCAGAGGATTAGGTAAGCCGTGGGGGCACATACGGTGTCCTTGTGGGCCTGGTTCTGAATGGAAGTTGTGCATGTGGAATCAGTATCTGGTATAAAGGAAAGGAAAGTCAGTGGTTCTGAGACTCTAAATACTTACATCTAATTTTATGTTTGTGACACAGGAGACAGGGGAGATTTTTGCTTAGAATTCACTTAAACATCAGAACTGGTTAGTTACAATGTGTATTTTGTGTAGGTCTAGGTTTGCAAAATTCTTCTCATCTCTGGCTTGTCTCCCACAACAGGTAGGCAATGGGCAATGGGGGAATTAACCAGTTCTGAAGTAAATGAGGTGGGAAGAAACATCTTGAGAGGTGTGTATGTGTGTGTAGCATGTGTGCGTATGTGTAGTGTGAATGTGTGTGTGCAGTGTGTTTGTGTGTATGTAGTGTGTATGTGGTATGTATAGTATGTGTGTGTAGTGTGTGTGAGGTGTGTGTGTGTAATGTATATGTGTAGTGTGTATGTTTAGTGTGCATGTAGTGGTTTTTTTTTTGTGTGTGTGTATGGTGTGTCTGTGTTTGATGTATGTCTGTGAATTGTTCTGATTTTATCTAATACTATAAGGACACTGTCCTAGTTACTGTCCTGTTGCTGTGAGGCAACACCATGACCAAGGCAACTTTAAGAGCAAACATTTCTTTGGGGGCTGGCTTACATTTTCAGAAGGTTAGTCCATCAGCATCATGGTGGGTAGTATGGTGCCAGGCAGGCAGAATGCTGATGTAGTAATACATGAGAGGTCAGCCCGATCCAGAGGCCACTGACAGCCTGCAGAGAAGGGAGGGATGGAGAGGGTGGCTTGGACTTTTGAGACATCAAAGCCCACTCCTCCTTATCCAACAAGATCTCAAACCTGAATCCTTCCTTAATAGTCCACCAAGTGGAAAACAAGGATTCAAATACATTAGCCTGGGCGAGGTGGGGAGGGGGGGGCAATCTGCATTCAAACTACCACAGGCATTAATTTAGTCTTATGGATTCAGAAGGAAAAAAAACTTCAAATAAAAAGGAAGATGTATTCTATTGTTGTTCTGTATTGTAATCCCCATTGAATCTCGGTTCTCTTGCCCTGAATTATAAATGATCAAGACATCCAGTCTGAGTACTAAGAATTATTTCTCTCAACTAAGCCTTCCCATAAGTGGTCCTTTTTCTACTTGTCTTTCAGAAGACAATGTTCTGAACATGCACGTGTAGTCATTGATTCCACCTACAGTTTAGCAGTGCCTCCTATAAACAAAACACTAGACTGAGAAGAAAAGCCAGAGCTCCTGTCTTATAAGGGCTGGGATAGGAAGATGAAGATAAATATGGTGAATAAAACATAAACATGTTACAATGTTATTTTTTACAAATCATTAAGGGAGATGGAAACCACCTATGTTGGGGAAATGGGAAAGGGTGGCACTTAAGTTAAATATTAAAGGATTTACAAGTATGTGAGAAAAAACAGGTATTCCAAACAGCATCACAATAAATGTAAAATAAAATATCTGTTAAGGATGGACTATCTTCTTTGAAACAATGATACATTGAGAAAACATCCATTTGGTACAATGATTCCTGCAACACTGATGTAGAAGAAGTGTGTTAACTATGGAATAGCTACAATCAACATTTAATCAGCAGTTTAAGGAGAGGGAGGGAAATCATTCTATTATAGTATCTACATGGAACTGTGCCAAAGGCTAAAAAGGCACCAGTCTCCAACACTGCATTAGTCGGTGATTTCTTAATAATATCACATACCATAATACAGAACCATAGTGGCTCACAGGGATAAATGCTAATTTTCTGTTTCCATCACTTCAGGTCAGCAGGGAGTCTGACAAACCCAGGCTGAGTTTGACTGCATTTGTCTCACAGCTAAAGGCTGGGTTTGGGAGGTGTGGCTACTCACATATATATGTCTCATAGAAAAAGTATTCATGGAGAACAAGCACCAAGCAAGCACGTATCAAGCTTTGGCTTACGTCATTGCCCACTTACCCTCACCAAGTCAAAAGCCAAGTATGTATATATGAAAAAGGAGGAAATAACTGCCAAAAATGATTCAGCTACCAAAATAGTTGTTAGTAAGCTTTAAAGATTTGAACATTCCAGTAGAATCCAGGCAATATACCTCTTCCAATCTCAAGGACTTCATAAAAAGTACAAATCTCACTTATTTGAAGGTTGCATAAGGAAAAAGGAAGGATCAAATAATCTGCAAAGGATGAATTGAAACCACCCAGTAGTGAGGAAACATACCTAATGATGGTTGTTAGCAGTAACATCAGAAGCTTTGAGCCTTTCTGTTTCATGCTGCACTTTTAATGCTTGCTTTAGAAAATGCCAAGAGCTAGTGTGGCGATGCACGCCTGTAACTCAGCACTCTGGGAGGCAGAGGCAGGTAGATCTCTGTGAAGTCGAGCCCAGCCTGGTCTACAAAGTGAGCCCATGAGAGCCAAGGCTATACAGAGAAAATTTGTCTCATAAAAAGGAAAAAGAAGGAGGAGGAGGAGAAGAAGAAGAGGAAGAAGAAGAAGAAGAAGAAGAAGAAGAAGAAGAAGAAGAAGAAGAAAATGTCAAGAAGGAAAGAAACCGACCCAGTTTTTCACGAAGTTATGACAATCTGAAGGAAATGCTTTTCACTTTTTCTTTTGATAATGATATTTTTGGTTGAGACCTTTAATATTCATAGGCTCTCTGCAAAAACTTATTCTTCCAGAAAATACCTAACAGTGTCTACTATTGAAATCATGTCTGTGCAACAGCTTCCAATCTGAAAAGTTTAACTACATGGTCCTATAAACTTCTACAGTCCCGAAAAGGTGAAAGAAATGCAGGAAGCATTAACTTACAACCCTGAACATGGTGCATGGATATATGTTTAAACACATTTTCAAGAGAGAACACTCCTCAGGCAGAGACATAATTGTCTATACTAACACACTCAGTTCTTACTATGAACTGAGTTCAACCTTCCATTCCAATGACTTGTTAAGGAGATAATTCTCTGGCTTATGATTACTTCAGTTTCCAGCTTTAAAGGAAAAACAGTTGACCAAAAGGTAATCACTGATCTTGAGGCCCAAAAGCACCTCCTTCCTCAGATGGCACTAATGATTGAACATAGGTTTTTGTAGATGCCAGGCAAGCTCTCCATTGCTGAATTCTGTCCAAACCCCCTTCCCAGGACTTTTCTAACATACCAGCTTGGATCTGCTAACTGGATATACTCATAATGGAGTCTGGTTACTTCTTTTCAGGACTATGGTATATGTGTAAATATGATATGGCTGACTTCTATCCAAGAGAAAGCATATTTTAAAGATGTTTCCTGTAAGACTTGGATTATCTGGCCAGAGACATACAGAATCAATGAATTATTAAACTGAATTAGTATTGAACTATGTCAGCAACCCCTTTGAGATATTACACAGGGTATTATGCATTCCAGTAGTTTCTTTCCCTTTTTATAGATTCACTTGGGTATTAGTAACTTTTAGTGAAAACCTCAAATTTTATGTCCTACTCAAAGCCCTTTGTGGGGTTTGTCTTATCATCAACCTGAGAGCTACTTTTCAGTCAGAGAGAAGAGCACTGGCATTAAGAACCTTCTAGCACTATGATTTATCCTCTTTCATTATCCACCTTGCATTTTCACTTTGTCTTTGAGTGTGTACTGAGCATACAACCCATGCTGAATCTCCGCAAGTTTCATCAGTAAGACACCATTTATCCTTTAGTATGTTCACAACAGTTTCTATTATGATTTGATCCTAGAATATTTATGTGACTACAGTGCACCAAAGAAAATCATGAGTACTGATGCTGCCTAAGGTTGAGGCCAAATATAATTGAAAGCTTAATGAAATTTCTAGAAAATACCAAATGTAAAAAAAAAAATACACACTGAGACTCAGAAAATACAAAGAACAGTGTACACACACTCAAAATCTCCTTGGCCAAAGGTCTAAAGCACACTTACAGATGCCTCAGGACACATTTTCCCAGATCTCTAGTCTTTCCTTTCTGAACTTTATACTTTTGAAGATTTCATCCTCCTTTTCCCAGTGTACTAGAGTACTAGAAAGATATAGGAAGGATTGTATTTCCTGATCTCAATATTTCATGACACTGTTTCATGTGTACTACATACTTTTCATTCTTTTTTATGTGTACAAATGCTTTGCCTGCATATATGTCTGTCTGTGCTACTGAGCTCCTGGTGTCCATGTAGGCCAGAATAGGGTATTGGACCCCCTGGAACTTGAGTTCTAAGTTGTCATGTGGTTACAAGGAATTGAACCTGGCTGCTCTGGAAGAGCAGTCAGTTCTTAAACACTGAGCTATGTCTCTAGGCCCCACTGTATACTTTTCTGATTTTTACTTGTTCTTCAGTAACCATGGACATGTTGTCACATAAGGGAATGAGAAGTGGGGACATGGCATGACTGAGAGGAGGGAGGACACTGTGTGTTTCCTGCTCCTCATCTGGCTCTCTTCCAGCTGCACGCACTGTGACATGATGAAGTTATTATTACATCACATAGGGTAACCTCTGCAGCTACCAATTTCTAAGAGGTGACATCACTAACTCAGAGCTCAGTCTCTGCAATAAATATCCCCCTAATGGCTTAGGGATCAAGTTAAATTATCTGTGACTATTCAGGTTCAACTGGCTTACATTCCAAAAATATACTTCTAAAGAAATTTCTCTCATTCTCTCCATTGTTGAACAGATCTCAACTATTTCATGCTCCAGTAGATCCACATTCCTATTTTAAGTACATATCTGGTTAGCAGTTTAAGAGAAAAAAGCATAGAAGCTAAGTTCAGACTTGCCAGAGGAGATTACTTTTTAATTTGATCAAGTTTTCCCTGGGCCTTCTCATCAATGCATACATGAGAACGAGATCTTGGCCAAGCTGCGTTTCTGTGCTCTTGTACCCACAAACCCACAAACCCACTTCTTCTACTGTTCCTTTGATCCATCAACAGCTTCTGTCTCTACATCGGCAGGTGAGGGAGGTTGCAGCTGTAGAGAGGCCCAGCTGTTCATCTGGGAGTCATTTGGGCAACGGTGTTAAGAGGTGGCTGTGCCTCACCTGCTAGACTCTTTTCTATCTTTGTGATTGTATTTCCTGATGAGAATGAAGCTGTTGTAGGGACAGATGTTATTAAAATTAAAGAGGAGGGGAAAAAAAAGGCTAAAGATCAGAGAATGTTTGTAAACTAACAAGGGTGGGAGTTGTTTAAAATGAAGTTGTATGTTTGGGATTTTATACATACCCTTGAGCAAATTAAAGTATTTTGAACTTTTGATTCTAGAAAATGTTTCCCTTTCTTTCTAGACAGGAGGGATGGAGTGGGCATAGGAGCAATATGCCCACTGTACTTAGTGGGCATCTGTCCTCACCTCAGCTAGTTCCATAGCATGACATCTCAGGAAGGGATACCCACTGAATTCTCTTAAATAGTAATGGTAAAGAGACATCTTCCACTGCAGAGAGTTCTTCCTTAAAATGCTCCGACTTCTGGCCCATATAGGATGAGTTTTCTGTCAATCAGATGATGGTCGCTGGGCTGTGAATAAAATAAAATAAAAGGTGAAATAGAACAAACGTTCCTTCTGTACTTGTCTCATCACGAGGTCCAAGTCTCAAATATTAATCTTCTTCACCTATACGCGTTGGTTCCATCCATCAGTTTTATCATGAACTTGGCTTACCGCTGAGGATACATCTTGTCTTTCACCGCACATGATGGCTTCCAGATGTTCTGATTAAATAGTGGAGCTCTCCTGTAGACATAATGGACCATAGCAGCAAAGTCACTCTGCAAAATGAGCAAACCAGGCTCTGCAAATGATCTTAATTATTTCAACTCCGAGGGAACAGAAAAGCACTGAGTGATACAACAAACAGTCCTTTGAAAAGAGCAAACAAAAAGTCCTAGCAATTTACGTTCAAGTTAAACTCACTCCCTGCAAAGTATAATGTGTTTGGAATAATTCAGGAAGAAATCCAGCACTATGTTATTTTCGTAGTTGGTTATTCCATGCCGTCTTGAACAGTAAGTAGCATATAAATCATAATGTTAATAGTAGTCTGCCTTTCAATTTTTAATGATTTTTATACTTTAAAAAAAATCACTGCTGAAAATGTGAATTTGCTTTTACATTATTCAAAATGTGTCTTGTGCTTCCAGCATTTAAAAGGTAGTTACAAATGTCATGACTTAGGCAAGTTAAATTTACATGGCATACCTACCTACTTACCTATCCCCCTAGCTTCTCCCCCTCCCCCCCCCACACACACAGAGGGGGAGGGAGGTCATTGTATCTGTATCAGTACTTTCCATGAATAAGATAAGAGAACACACAGATTGTATTCTGTTTGGCATAATACTACACAAATACAGTGTTTAAGAAATAGGCAACAGGGAGAGTTTGCACTAGCAATATCTTTTTTGTGCTTCTTTCCTAAGCAGTAAGCTAAGCTGTCTAAATCATTGACACTTATCCACAAAACACAGGTGGCAGTCTCTTTTCATACACCCCAAAGAGAGTGTGATAAAAATAAATTATGCTGCCATCAAAAACATGCCAAAATAATATTTTCCCATCTGCTTAGTACACCCCAATGATAAGTGAACAAACAGGTTCTCTAGGCTCACACTTGATGAACGGATGCCATAACCAATTAATTAGCATTAACATGACAGGAGTCAATTGGACTTCTCTCTCCCAGACACTAATCAAAGCCAAAAGAAGAACACAGACCCTGGCTGACACTCAGACTTGTAGGTCTTCAGATGTGGCTTCCCTCAAGCTTCTTTCTTTTCAAATATTTTCAATGAAGCTGGCTTGCTGAAAAGAACTAAGAAGTGAGTGCTGGCCCCAGGCTCCACGTGGCCAAACTGTGATCAGCAGGTCCACCAGAGCCAGCCCGCTACACTGTCTTAGCACTCACACTAAAAAATGGAAATATAAGTTCAAGTCTAATTTTACATTGAATCAACTGGTTAAAGTGAGGCAACTGCTGGCCAGGATGTGTGATTTCCATAGGGTGCCACTGTGGAAATCAATAAGTGGTTTTTTAGAACCTAAAAATAGAACAAATAGGAGCATCTTTCAGCCGAGCCCATCTCACTCCTGAGCATACAGCTAAAGAGTTCTAAATGCCATCACAGTGCTACTTGCTCACCCAGGTTCATGGCAAGCATGTTGATTTAGCCTAGATGTCCTCCAATAGATGAATAAAAAAACAAAGTGCGTCCACAGGATAATACTTTATTCAGCCATAGAGGAAAGTGAAATTATAAAATTTGCGAGAAAATAGATCAAACTGGAAATGTTTATATTAAGTGAGGTAACCCAGACATCGAAGGGCAAAAACCACATGCTTTCTCACATGAGGATCCTAACTCTAAATGAGTGTGTGTGTGTGTGTGTGTGTGTGTGTGTGTGTGTGTGTGTGTGTGTG
>OU015742.1:15124226-15139921 GCA_907169655.1 Acomys percivali | reverse complement strand
GTGTGTGTGTGTGTGTGTGTGTGTGTGTGTGTGTGTGTGTGTGTGTGATTCCTAGTAACTTTACAAGTCAGGAGGACAAGATGAAACCAGCTAACATCTGTCAGAAATTTCATGTCCAAAGGCATGATCTGGAGGAAAGAACTGAGTTCAGAAGAGGGAAAAAGAATGTAAATTAAGTCTAAGTCCCAGTCATAAAGAGACAGTTACTACCTGTAAAATAGCACTAGATATATTTTAATTGTGAAGTGACTTTAGCATTTCTGCACTAGTTGGTTCCTACAGCAGAGATGTGATGAACTGCTCTGATTTGGAGTAATTAGCCAGGTGAACATTTCGCTCAGCTAGTGAAGATTCCACGGGGAGTCGCTTCGCTGGCATATTAAGAGTCCACGTCAAATTCTCAGTAATCTTATATTCTTTACGTTTATTTTTGCATTGTTTTGTTTCAGTTTTTGTTTTTGTTTTGTTTTGTTTTCTTTTCATATTTAAGGCCTGTAGCTGGAGAGATTGAAAACACTTTCTTTTCTTTTCTGTTTTGGTTTTTTTTTTTTTTGAGACAGGTTTCTCTGTATAACAGCCGTGGTTGTCCTGAATATCTTTGTAGACAAGCTGGCCTGAAACTCACAGAGATCCACCTGTCTCTGCCTCCCAAGTGCTGGGATTTAAGGTGTGATCCAGCACTGTTTGGCTCAACACACTTGCTTTTCCAACACCAGTTTCCAGCACCAGTATAGTAGCTCACAACCATCTGAGATTTTAGCATCCTTTTTTAACCTCTGATATTGCTAGGCATACACATGGTGCACAGACATCCACCTAAACAAAGTACTTTTATACATACAATAAAAACAGATAAGTTCTTTCATAGTCCTGGAAGGAACAGTGAAAGCTTCTGGAGGACAAAGGCATTCAACCACCCTACCGGGCTGTAATGCCTATGAGGCAACAGCAATCAGAACGGCAATATATTCTGGAAGGTATACTGCTGGCACCTAAACACTGGGGTAACCAACAACAACCTAATGGTAGAGTTTAAGGTGCACCCAATAGGACAGGACCCATGACGGTTATGGCAAATGTAGCCCACTACCCATGGTCTGTGAAGACATAGACCTTAGTTAAGAGAAACTACTACTGCTACTTCATTAAACCCATGTAATTTCTAACAATTTTTGATCTATAAAAGTGGATGGGAAATCTTCACAAGGCCATTGATCTGTAGATTAAGAGGTGTAGTTAATCAGTGGTTCCTGAGAGGGAGAATCATTCCATTCTAGGGATGAGCCTTTTGATAGCCCAGCTAATCCCAAGATGTCAGCCCCAAATACATAGAAGCAACATTTATTCTCTCAGGAATATATATATATATATATATATATATATATATATATATTTTCCTCCATCAGGTGGAATATATTAAATATATTTATTTTTATTTATTTATATATTTAATATATTTATATTAAATATATATTTATTTTTATTTATTTATATATTTAATATATTTATATTAAATATATATCTATTTTTATTTATTTATATATTTAATATATTTATATTAAAAATATATTTAATACATATTTAACATATACATAAAAGAGTAAGAGGGTATGAATTTAAGGAATATAGTTTAGGTATTAGAAATTTCTGGAAAAACTCCTCCAAATGATTCTACAGTGCAGCCAAGGTGAACAGTGCTGCTTTCTCACACTCTTTACATTCAGCACATCTGGGGCTTGTGACTCTGAAGTTGTCTGAAAGTGGTAGGTCCAGCTGAGCCCATCACAGATGTGTGTAAATCAGCAACTTCAAAGGCTGGGAACACTGAGCCTGACTGCAGGGTAAACCTGAAATGCCTCATATGTTATTCTTTCAAGACTTGTCAAAGCATTTGAATCACTTCTAATTAAAACACACACAGGGTTTGCTTAAATCCCAACATCTTAAAATGCCTATAAGAGTCTTGCGTGTATTTCCACTGGTCCTCGGATGTCCTGTTTCACTGATGACATGAAAAGTAAATAGTTGTTTTTAAAAATAATAATAAAGCAAAGAGGCAAGGGGGCAGCATTTGCTTAATCTAACCTTCCTGACTTGCAAGGTGCTAGGAAAAATCCCCCTCACACCTGGACCTTTCCTGTGATCATGCACTTTTTCCCACTCATCAGAAGAAAGTAGAAACAAGATCATACCTTAGGAACAGCTGCACATCAGAGTTTTTAGGCAAAGTATTTTGGCAGGAACTAGAAAAATAAACAGCCAGACCGTCTGCTCTCTTCCTGGTTTCTTCTTCAAGAACTGAAATATTCCCTAAGCAGCCCTTGAACGAGTCACCGCTATTTAAGAAAGAAGTATTTGGAAGTCTTCGAATTGCAGGGTATTATTTATCACACTGGTGATGAACATTTACGGTTTTTCTGCAGGGAATTTTTTTTTTTACTTTCCATGAAGCCTTCTGTTATATTAAACCAGGTCTATAGCATTCTATAGTACTAGATGCATAGATCGTATGGCCAGAGTTTTACCAACTCACACAATTCGAGATTTCCTGACTTCTAGGAGATATGGTCTTCATAGCTAAGGCATGCCACCAGTGAGATGAGTCTTCTTTGGGACAATGTCTTGTGATTGCATCTCCAGGAAAGAAAGCAGCAATAGTGCACCTTTGCATGAAGAGGGGACAAGTGGTCCAGATACTTTCAATTTCAAGCCTTCTTATAAGAGTGCAGATCCCCTCATAAAGGCAGAAGATCGATGCTTTCCTCAGCACTGTGTGTGTGAGCACACCTCCCAGCATCGCTGGACTAGGAGTACAGTCGGGGCATGAGTTTTGAGGGGCTATCATCTTTCAATCCATAGCCACAGGTACAATCTGACTCAGAAGTGGTAGCAGTGTTCATCTTCCTGATGCTTGCAATGAGCAGAAGAGTCCTGTTTACATGTTCCAAATATTATTGGGGGGCACTACGCAAGGGAAATTACTTCTCGTGCTAAGACTTTCCCTTAGGTAGACCAGATGAAGACTTAGAGGAGGATTTCAGTTGTTTTTTTTTTTTTTTTAAGCAACAGAAGAAGGAGTAAGTTTTAATGAAGATGGACAGTCAAAATGATCTTAAGAGCTGCCCCTCACAGACACATTTCCTAAATAGGGCATCTTGCCACATTCATGTATGGAAGGGAAAATATGGACGGAGGCTACCCTTAGGGTTTACTAGTTATTTTCCTTGGTGGTGACAGGAGGTCATTAGTCCTGATCTAAGAATGGATGACAAATGACAAAATCAGAAATTCAAATGATTTTGATGGAAATTGCTTTTTTATAATATTATGTTCAATAAAATGCATTGTGGGTTTGCTGGATAATGTAGAACTATATCATGTTACTGCTCAGTAAATGCATTAAATCAGAATGAGTCGTCCATCATGAGAAGCCAAGTACTGTTATGGTTTTGCACAACTAGCTTATTCTTTTTTGACATGTCTGCCTGTACAGGAAAAAGAACCTGAATGAAGGTATTTAGGAGCAGTTTCCAGTGAACCTACTATGATTCCCACTTGCCCTGCTGAGGACCACTTGCTTCCACAAAGGAACAAAGCTTCTGGCATGGGCCTGCGAAGGTCCACAGCTTGAGATGCTCAGAAGTAGGGTGTCTTCACTCAGCTCACTCCGAGAGTAAAACAGAATTGTACAGATTGTGATACAATGAGAGAATCAGTTCAGATCAGACAGGATGGTTGTCAACCCTTCCATCAACTGTACTGCTTGAGAGCTTTTTGTTTTGCTCTTTTTCAAATGTACAACCCTCAGGTCCTGAGTTTAAAAGCCAGTTCCAGGCTGAGTCACTTGCAGCACCCTGGACGCCTCCCTGGGGCAGGTGTGCTGCAGGTACCCCCTGTGCTCACATTTCCCGTCTTCCCCCATCCCTATTATCCACCACCTGACAACTGTAAAACTTAAGGAGAGCCTTTCAGGGTGGTATAGCTTCAGGCTTAGGAACTCCTTCCGGCGGGTGGGGGCTCCTTTGAGCTTGGAAACAGTTTAAAGGTAAGAAAGTTTAAAGAAGGAGTGAGTTTCCATGAATAAACATGTTTCAAAGGAGCCAGAATGAAGAACTATGTTTATGTGAGTTTTATATGACGTTTGCTTACTTAATGTAGTAACTCCCTGAACGTATTGCCTAGTATGATATAATTTATTTACATAATTTTTTGATCGGAAAATCATGAGCAAATCTGAAGAAAACATAAAAAAGAAGAAAATTTGTGTTAGACTTTTAAAACTAAATCTATGCACATGTAAGCATATGTATATAAATCCATAGAGGATACATATTTTATTCCTAAATAAACAGAGATACTTAAATATAGAGATATTTAAATAGGAGGGCAAAATTAAATTTACATCATAGGAAACTTTTGGTTTAGTTTTCATTTATGCCTGATGAGTTCCTATGGGACTCTGAAGAATACAATAATTTGCAATTCTTCCAAGTTTTAGGTCTTAAAGTATCTTATTTTGCTGTTAGTTTGTTTTGCCTTGTGACATCACCCTGTGACAAGAGCTTTAAGATGCCCACCTCTCCCATCTCTGCAAAATCATGCAAAAGGCACTGAAGAGGTTTCCCCTGTCTTGACTTTGGACACAAGTTGGGGAAATTTACCTCCACGGTGTAGGATGGTGATAACAGAGACACATACTCCCTGGAAGAGCGAAGTGACCTGTTCTCCTTTAGAAAAAAAAGATTTTCATGACATAAAGAATATATGGTTGCCTCTTTTATTCTTGTCCTCAGTGATTTTTTAAAAAAAAACTTCAGGCTTCAGAAATACACACACACACACACACATATTAGAGAAAGATTAGGCTGTCCCCAAATACAAAAGGCTGGAACAGGAACACTTCAAACACTAAAGCCATTCTGTCACAAGACCAAAGACTTTTATTTTTGCTATGAAAAAGAATGTTTTAAGCAATTCTGCTGAAATAACTCACATTTTTTTAAGGATGAAGGGGAAAAAAAAGCACAGATTGAGATATCCTGCCATCTAGGCTCAACCTAACCCTCTTAGAATATTGCTTTCTTGTTGTTTGCACAATAGCCCATAACTGATAAGTGCATTCTTAAGCAACAGGGAGTCTAAGAATAGTTGTAATTTGCCCATAATTCTCCTTAGGATGTTGCAATTCTCTTGTTGGTAAAAGGAGAAGATACTGAGAAAGTGGGGCATGGAAAATACATGTGTTCTTACCTACCATACAGTCTAAATATAACCATTTGTAAAGTATTTGAAGGATCTGTCTACTAAACAGACAGAAAAGAAGCTTCGGAGCCAAACAGACCTGTCTGCAAAGCCAATGCAGTGACTTATAGCAGCTTATTTTGCTAATCGATTTTTGAGGTAATCATAGTTCCAAACCATTCTAAAATATAGGTAGTCCCCCGCCTGCTGCAGCAATGCTTCTGAGGGTGCATTTTTCACATCAGAGTACTTCCCTGGCTTCTGTCTACACACAGGAGCTCAGGAAGAAGCAACTGGAAACATTTCTAGTTCTGACACTGCAGCAGGTATAACCGAGCAAGAGGATGAAAGCACAGGGGCAGATGAGGATGTTGTATGACACTTCTTTCTTCTAGGAGCCCATCCTTTCTAGAAGTTGAATTTATCAGGTGGTAATTTCCTAATGTACATCTTTGGGAGGTAGGTGGGGTGGAAGATCCAGTCAAAGAGAGAAAAGAAGTAGACATCTCCAAAAGCCTTTGGAGTTCCTCCAAAGCCATTACACAATAGATTCTGATACTACTACTGCTACACATATGGATAAAGTGGTCCAGTAAGTACAGCTCAGAGATTCTTCCTGGGCCAAGACTTAGAAGAATGGGATCTCCAAATGATAACTCAGAAATATTGCTAAAAAGGAGCTCCATTGCTTCTCATGGGTAAGAGGATTACAGAAAAGACTTTCCTGGGTTTTTTTCCCATCACTCTTTTCAATATCAAGTGTCTATCTAACCTTAAATGATCTTGTAAGATGTCTGCTTTCAAGTCATGTTTGACTTATAACCTGTGCTCCTGTAAGTGAGACTGAAAGAGGTGCTGAGTCGTGAGCATACCATGAATTATTTGGGATGTTTATTTTATAAACCAAAATTAACTTTTAAATTACATGAAAGTTAGAGTCTTTGTTCACTTATGTCCAATAAATATGGTGGGCTAGTTTCTAAATTTATCATTTTTCAGATGCAATGGTACAAAGAAAATCCCTCAGTATTTTTTTCTAGTCACTATCCTTAGCCTATACTTGTAGACTAATGCCCATTTAGTCAAAGGTTCTTCTAGTCTGCTGCTCTTATGGCTTATCCTTCATGTCTGCTCTGTCATATCTGCGAGAAAGTACTAAGCTTACCCAGAATCAGAATGCAAGTGGTCTACTTAGTAAATACAAGCTCACGCTAGACTCTCAATTGCTTTTGAGTTTAAGCTGAACTTGGTTGAGTGGGTCGTGGTGCCTGTTTTTCTGCTTACTCGTTCTCACTCCTCCCCTGGAAGGTGTCTTCTCAATCTCTGGCTCCATCTGGTGGAGCACTATGTGGCTCATGATGTTCCTTTCTCTAGTGCCACTGATTGTCATTATGATCTGTCTCTTGCTAATGGGATTGCCTCTCAGCATCAAATGTTCATTGCTGAAAGACATCTTCCAAAGAACTGAGCCAATGGAAAAAAGATATATAAGTTAATATAAAAATCCCATCTTGTCCCAAAAGCTTATATCATTCTTTGACATGTTTTACCTCACTTGATCATCTAAACATCTTCCACGAATTAGGGCAGGCAGAGGGTGTTGTTACATAAAAATCTTGTATTGTATTAATTGAGTTTATTAAAAGGAATAAGGAAAATTAAACAGATGGACATAATATCAAAAGTCACATGCCTTGATAATGCATACCACATTTATAACTTGTATATCATTTAAAGTAAAAGTAAAAACCTCTATTATTTCATTGTTTTCATAATATATAGTATTTTATTGCCTTAAATATTACACAAATTGAAACAAAAAATATCTCCTCCCAAAGGGAAAATATCACATAAAAGAAACTTTTCTTGGTCCCTGTGGGTTCCTTGCTGGGTCACTTTCCAGAGCCCCTTGGAAGGCTACCCAGGGGGAGAGGTGAAGGTTGAGTCTCTTCGTGTGCCTGACAAACCCACCGGCAGTGAAAGAAGCTATGCTTCAAGTTGGGTTAGTCACCATTATCTCTTGGCTGTCTCACTTACCCATCTTCAAATTCCAGGACTGTGTTAGATATTTTTAGAAAACAATTACTTCGAAGTAATGAGATTTTTACAGAACCTCTCAGGGTCACATTGGTCCTGGAGTAGGATCATACTGGCCTCAGGTAGTCATCTATTGCTTCCCAAATTTGGACCTAGTGTGGGTGGAGAGGGATATAAGACTCATCATACATGAGGGCAGCCAAACTATCCACGTAGTCATCTATATAAATGGTAGCTTGGAAGTATGTAGCAAGGTAATGAATGACTAGTGGTTAAAGTGTGTCTAAGCCACAGGTTGGCATGGAACTCCTTGCATGTTTAGCACTCGATTGTTTTCTATGTAGGTTTTTGGCCCCTCTTCCTCTTTTCCCCTCTCCTCCTCTCTGTTGACTTTTTCCAGCTGAGGAACAGTAACCACTCTTGCCAATCCCAGCACCCACTTATGGTGAGTCAGGCTCCAGTGCTCAAAACTCACTGTCTTCTTATCAGGTCTTGTCACTTCACAACCTCCTCTTCGTAGCCAAGGAGAAGCTCATGTTGGCCCCATTTTTAGCCGTTCACTGTCAGTCTGTGTGAAGGAGGCATAGTCATGGTCATAGAAGGGACACAATGACTTTAGATAACATGGAAACATGAGGCAGATTGAGAGGCAGACCTTGCACACCTACAGATGCACATTTTCTTCCGAAACCAAGGTCTTTTGTTCTTGTGTTTTTTTTTAAGAGGCCTTAACTTTCTGAGTAATTTATGAATTACAATAAGATTACTAAGATAATATGGAGATTTTCCATATAGTTTCTGTTTCAAACTTGTACTGCTTCCATGCTAGTAATGTCCCATAGATGCTGGTATACTTTTCACAATAAATGAACCTGGGTTGAGACATCATCACCCAAAGTTCATAGTTTACAATAAAACTTTTCTGGGCAGAATACATTCTGTGGGCTTCAACACATGTGCCCTGTAAAGTGTCTAGCGTTATACTGTCATGGAGAGCACTCTCACTACCTTAAAAGCCCTCTGTGCTGCTTTACTCTTGCCTTTTTTCTCCACCCTGACCTCTGACAAACACTGGTCTGGTCCTGTTTCCGTCACTTTTGCTTTTCACACAATGTCATGAATAACATTCATACAAGGTGAACATTTTTATGTTGTTTTCTTTTTTAATGGATAGGATGTGTTGACTGTCTTTTCCTGGCTTTTTTTTTTTTTTTTTTTTTTTTTTTTTTTTTTTGTGGCTTGATAGCTAATTTGCTTTTATTGCTCAATAATCTAATCTTCCTTTGTTGGGATAAAGTGAATTTTATCCATTAATTTACCAAAAAGCATCTCAGTTGCTTTCAAGTCTGGGCTAGCAGAGTAAAGATGCCATAGACACCTGTGTGAACATCCATTTTTAATTCCTTGGATATGCACAGAGGAATTTGATTACTTGATTATAAAATAAGAAACTGTTTACTTTTCTAAGCACTGTGAAACTGTTTTAAAGTGACTATACTTCCTTGTTCTTCCCAGCAAGACAATCACTGTCGCTCTATGCCCTTGTCAGTGTTCAGTGGTAAGGGTTCTAAGTTCGGGCCACTCTAGCAGGTGCCCACTGGTAGCTTTTCATTATTTACCATATGAGTTTGAAGATGAACTTGCAAGTCAGACAACCTTGAATTTCAGAAGATGTAGGCCTTGCTGTATGTCCTTTCCAGAGGTCAACCAGGAAGGGCCTTTCCTTTCTTCCTCTGCCATTAGAATATAACTACAGGGCCAGGTCACTGATATTGTTGGGTTTACGTTTCCCTATCCACGCTGAGCAGCAGTTGGTATAGTTTTATAGCTTATTAGTATCACCTGGAACCCTCTTTAAAGGTATCTTATCACAGACACCAACACAGATGGAACAAATCCCAACCTTGGTCATGGGGCTCCAACTCAGGGTTCTCATTTCTAAGGTGTATGAGGTTTTACTGCGTGAGGCTCACTTGCTAGGTGAAGGCTGAGATCTGGCAGGGGGTCTTAAGTTTCGTGGCTCCTCAGTTCTGTAGCGCGGACTCCATGTGTACTATGACTTACTAACTGGGTCTTCATTTCCAGGACCCCCCCGTGTCGGTCTTTCAATTTCATATTTCTTGTCACACTGTGCCACTTACTATTTCACCTTGCTTTACTATTATCAACATACTGAAGCAGAGAACCATAGTGGCACATCTTTTATGACCTCCTAAATCCTAAATTAAAGGATACTTAGACAATAGTCATTTTGAGGAAAAGAAGCCAATTCTTTTATCCCTCTCTTGCCTCTTATACCTGGAAAAAGGGTTGAAGCACAGTTATTAATTGTGGTAATAGCTACCCTGCTTCTCCTTATCATAGCTCTGGGGTATTGCTACAAACAAGTATCCAGTAACCTAATCTCCCAATGCTGTGTGCTTTGTTTACCAAGTGATAGCTTATTTGCCATGTCTGTGGAAGTGACTCCACAACTTTATCTTCCTCCTCCAGGTCCCTCATAATTCCTTAGATGACATTGTAAGTACATCAAATTACAAAATTAAGGGTTTTTTTTTTTATTAAGATTACCAACGTTGCTTCATTTTTTCTTTTTTAACATTCTCATTTTAAAATTTTGTTTTGGCAAAAATCTCTACTCCATATTATATACTGTTTATTACCTCATTATCTTTCCTTTGTTCTTGGTCATATACCTACCTTCTTTCAGAAGAACTTACATTTCCATGGCACAGAATAAATCTAGGCACTGACCCTTAGGTTCTTCCAAGGCACTTCTACTTGACTGTCCAATTGGCATATCAAACATCACTTAGACACATGTGGAGGCCACATGTCTTTAATACCAACACTTGGGTGGCAGTGGCAGGTGTACCATTGTTGAGTTCCTTGCCTGACAGGTATACAGAATGGCACCTTGTCTACAGAAAAAAAATTAGTTTCAAAATGCTACTTTGCTGTTCCCTAGCAAACTGGAGTAGGCTAGAAAGTGAAGATACTCCACTAGACATGTCTTGCCTGATAAAATTATGAAGAGTTTTTAATGATGTGTAGGGCATAGTTTTGCCTCTGAGAATTTCACAGAACTCTCTAGTACACTATACTAGTTCCAAAAAAATCCCAATAAACAAAATAGTTTAAGCACTTTTCGCAACACAGACAATCAATGTAGGTACTTACAGAGAAGGCAGATTTGGACTAAGTCTTAAAGTGGCCATTGTATTCTGGGTAGTTGTGAAAGTGGGCATCCCAGCAAGTCAAGGGTAGGAGTCAGAAATGTGGAACAGTCACAGCTTTAGAGGGATGGATGTGAGGAACACTGAAATGTGTTACTTCAGGTCTTACCAGTGACTCATTCAAGAATCCCCTTGATTAAATGAATTTACAGTGCAGTGCCAACGGCTTAATAATACCCTTTCTGGAACATCAAAGAAGGATTGCGGTGAATGTCTCCAACCAAGGGTTTAAATATCTAATAGTGGGGTCCTTTAACAAGGGGGGGACATGATATTTGGGGATGGAGATAAGTTTTAGCTTCATTATTTAAACCATACTCCAAAAACCAACTGGGGCGAGACCCAAGGAAAGATGAGCTGATAAAAGGCTGTTAGTTTTGGACATGACCTGTTATTGTTATTCCTATTTTTAGCTATTTTGGAATTGTGCTGCTTTCATGGAGATGTGGATAAATTTGAAAACATCATGGTAATTGTATGTGTATGTGAGCTTGTATTGATATGTTAATATGTTTATGCCCTGGAGTGTTATAGGTGAAGGACTCCCTTCAAAAATTTGAAACAAATAAATAAAATGGGAGCTGACCTGATTTTTTGCCTCAAATTGGAACTGAGTTCAAACTTTTGAGAAGGATCAAAAGCCTGATTAACTGTTGTTTATTTGTTTTCGGAGGCTTTGCTTCCCTCCAACTCAAAAAAGTAAAAGTGATCAAACACTACACTGTGAGGGAGATGCTTGTCTCAACGTTTCCAACTGGGTTGAAACCAGAAAATACTTGTGAGGCAAGTGGGAAGTGCAAGTGGCTTTCAGGCCCAACGTCCCAGATCCAACGGGTCAGGAAGAGTTCACCTAAATTTCCTGTTGATGTCCAAGGAAAACATAGTTGTAGTGTTGTTTTCAGTAGAACTCAGATCCTAGAGGGCAGAAAGCACCATTATGTGACACAGAAAAAGAATGTGTATTTGTGTTTTCCATTGAAGGCTTAGAGAAAACACATTTTTTTTTTCCATTGGTTAAACATTAAAAGAAGGCTCATGAGAAGATATGTTGGGACTTGTGTGGTCAACTTGAGCTAGCTAATATACATATGGCACAAGGCATGAGAGGCGATGGCTCGGAATTGAAACTCTCCCCTCACAGCTGTGTGACCTTGGGCATGTTCCAAGACTTCTGCAAATTGGTTGTTTGGAACTTTGAAGGGTTGCATTATTCAGAATACCCACAACCAGTATTGTATGGCACACTCACCATTGCTGAATTGTATTGTCCTAACCTTGGTAAGAATTAAGAATACCTTTTAGGTCAGTAAAATTCAAGAGTGATCCTAAAACACAATAGACTATGTGAGTTTGGAGGTATGCAAGGTAATATTCCTTCACCTTTGTGTTAGGAGGGGTTTATGAAAGAAGAATTGGATATTGGTAGTGACTTCCTAAAGAAAAGCTTATCACATAGAGAGCATTATAGAAATAAAATGATAAAAAAAATTACCATGCTAATGAAATCATGACTTACAGGAAGGAGCACATTAAAATTATTGGTGTCTGAATTGAAAGGGACTAAGAAAAACACTGAGGGAAAAAGGGTGCATATTATTGGGTGCTCAGCTGCTGGTTTGGGATTCACTTTACATACAAAGGGAATATTTGTAATTCTGCTTTAGTATGGAATAATTTCAAACTGGCTTTAAAGATTGAATCCAAAGCAATAAATTTCATTAGAAATGAGACTTAATGGGAGGCACTAATTAAGAGTCTGTCACATTTACTTAAGCAAAAGGTAATATGGCCCGAACCTATGCAATATGGATGCTTGAAAGACAAGATCAAGCAGAATCAGGAGGAGTTTTGTATCAGCAGAGGAGATAGGGCCAGAGAAGAGTCTCAGCTTCATTCTTGATTGGCTTAAGAGATGGCATGATTTGCTTGATTAACTAGCAATATAGGTAGGTTGAGAGAGAAGACGGTGAGTCCAGCTGAGTTTAAAGTTAAAATGGGAATCTACTGAAATCAGAGGCTGAGCCTTGAGATGAACAGCTGGGCAGTGACTAAGAAAATGGTGAAGAGTAATTTGCATAGAATTTTGAGTGTCATGGATTTATTAAGTGCTAAAGAAAAATTTCAAATGTATTTTTCTGTGTCTGAAGCCAGTTTATACAAGGTTTTTGTTTTCCCCTTGAGCTCTATTGATAACTTTCCTTATGTGAGCACAGCTATTGCCAACAGGACTTCATCTGTCAACCCATACCCATATTGCTTACAATACAACCCATACAGCTAAGGGTCAGGGAACATCAAGGAAGAAGGGGCTGACATCAGAGGAGCAGGGCACCTGCTCACTTGCTGTGTGTTTCTAGAGCATTCCATGAAGTCTGATTGGCACGTGATACTTACCTACTGCTTGTCTGCCCTCCCTCTTCTTTTTCATGGGCCCAGTCCCTAATGCTTATGCCTGCACTTCACATGTTCATAAAATTTGGGAAAATGTATAAAAACCATGTCCAAAATAAATAGGAACATCAGGCATTATGTGGTCCTCTATATTTAATTTTCTTCATTTATTTTTATTCATTACTTGAGGATTTCATACATCATATTTTGACCTTATTTATCCTCCCACAACTCCCCCCCGATTCACTTGCCCTTTATACTAATCCATCCTTCCCTCCCTCCCTCCCTCCCTCCCTCCCTTCCTCTCTCTCCCTCCCTCCCTCCCTCCCTCCCTTCCTTCCTTCCTTCCTTCCTTCCTTCCTTCCTTCCTTCCTTCCTTCTTTCCTTGCTTTCTTACACTCAACAGGTCAAGTTTGTACTATGCATTTTTCCTTGGATGTTTGGCCTTCCACCTTAGTGTAGTTGACCTACCAGGGACCATACCCTTAAAGACAACGAACTTTCCTTCTCCCAGCATCTATTAATTGCTACTAAAGTATCTTCTCAACTAAAGGTGGGACTCTTTTGCTCATCTCCCCAGTTCATGCTGGGATTTTGTCTGGATTGAGCTTTTGTGGGTTTGGTACATTCTGTTACAACTATGGGTCCCTATGTGCAACTGCCCTTCTGTGTTTGGAAAACAATTTCCTTGTAGGCATTCACCACCTCTATCACTCATAAACTTTTACATTTTTTCTTTCTTTCTTTCCTTTAATTTAACTGTTCACATTACATCCCTGTCATAACCCCCTCTTCCCTCTCCTCTCAGTCCCACCCTCTCTCCCTGTTTCCCCCATTCCCCCCTCCCCTACACCCCCGAGAAGGAGTGCCCCCACCCCAATTCCAACATATCAAGGCATCAGGACTGAGTCCATCCTCTTCCCCAGGGCCTGATGAGACAGCCTAGCCAGGGAAAGTGATCTAAAAGCAGGCAACAGAGTCCATGACAGTGTCAGCTCCCATTCCCCTTAGTAGGGGACCCATATGAAGACCAAGTTGCCCATCAGTTACATCTGTGTAGGGAACCTAGGTCCACTCCATGCATGCATGATCCTCGGTTTGAGTTTTAGTCTCCACAGGGCCCTGGTTAGTTGTCTCTGTGGGTCTTCTTGTAGAAGATTTAACTGTTGAAACTAAAATGTATTTAATAGACTTGGATTAGTATTTTAATATTTGTTATCACTTAAATATTTATATCTAATGTTAATATCATTTTGCTTTTCTGTTAGTATATTTCCAAACTACATTCCAAGAAATTTTCAGCCCAGCTTCCAAGTCAAATGAGGAAATTTTTTCCGCTCATCAGCCCATTTCCCCCTCTCCCTTTTCCATATTCTTCTACCTGGCTTCACATGGCTGTCACAGGATTATCATTAACCATTAAAGGCAAAAAGAAAACAATAACAAAACTCTATGAGGCTTGTTACCTTCCTGAAATTGGCTTTAAAAGTCTTTAGTTGAGTCGATATTTTTAAAAATAAGTTTTATTAGATTTCAGAATTACTACACAGTGCTCTGGGAATCCAACTACTTGAAAGCCATCAACATGAACCCTAAATATTAGGACAATGAATGTAGACAAAATCAAGAAAAAGTCTGTGTTATAATTTGGAAGGTGGCAGGTAATATTTGCCATGGGAATTTTACATTTATTGTTGTGATCATCTGAACAATGCTTAAGTCTAATATTAGAATGTTGGTCTCATAATGCAGACTCCAGGGAAATTTGTTGCCCTGGTAGCTACTAATTTACTTATCATAGGGTAGATGATTTTTAAACAGTTTTGAATGAATTGAATTTTAAATAGTTTTTCTTTGTTCTTTATAATTTCATATATGCATGGGATGAAATATGGTCCCATCCTTTGTTTATTCTATCCAGTAAGCATTCAGCCATAGACAAAAACAAAAAACAAAAAAACAAAAAGATAACGGGATCCTTCTCCTCACAAGGGAACGATTGGCAGTAGAGGGATGCTGGGGAAAAGGAAGCCATCGCTTCCAGTGATATAGGGACTGACCAGTTACTCATCCACTAAGGGATACCTTTCTAATCATGCCCATCTCAAGAACCTACTTAAAGCCCAGTGGTCCCAAAGCAACAAACAAAAACAGAAAAGTTACAGGGATTTGGTGAGAAGAGGAGGTAGGTGAGGATGAGGATATGAGGATGTGGAACATTGCATGTGACTAAAATGTAGCATACACATGTAAGAAATTGTCAGAATAAATTAAGTTTTGAAAGTAAGAGGTGAGAGTTATATGTATATCCAAACCTTCAATGAGTATTTTCTCAACCAAAAGAAAGATGGGGAGAAAGAGAGGGGAAGTACAGAGTGAAAGACACACACACACACACACACACACACACACACACACACAGAGAGAGAGAGAGAGAGAGAGAGAGAGAGAGAGAGAGAGAGAGAGAAAGGGATGCTGACTGTCAGTGATAACCCTGACCCTGTTTAAGTTGTTTCATGCCTCACACCTCTCTGTAAAACCCATGTTCATCAAGAAGCAACAAACTGGAGCTTCGTCCCCTGCCCTCACTGCTCTTTGAAGCTGTTTTCATCTACAGCATTTACCAGCAGATTTATAGGGCACTGCCTTTGACTGCTCTGAGGACTGTCATTCCTTGAATATCACTTTCTGTGGCTTTCTACTAAGTATTTCTTGCTTTCTATCTCTAAAGGAACATATGTCTTTCTTCTTCTTCTTCTTCTTCTTCTTCTTCTTCTTCTTCTTCTTCTT
>OU015742.1:15101076-15124216 GCA_907169655.1 Acomys percivali | reverse complement strand
TTCTTCTTCT
This sequence comes from Acomys percivali, assembly GCA_907169655.1. Lineage (NCBI taxonomy): Eukaryota > Metazoa > Chordata > Mammalia > Rodentia > Muridae > Acomys > Acomys percivali. The sequence continues at coordinate 15,124,206 of OU015742.1, read as the reverse complement.
TCTTCTTCTTCTTCTTCTTCTTCTTCTTCTTCTTCTTCTTCTTCTTCTTCTTCTTCTTCTTCTTCTTTTGTTAATGCTTTTATTTTATTTTGTCCTGATGTATAACAGTTTCAGATATGTAGAAGTCTTCAGTCCCTCAGTTCTTCTACATATATTTAATGGGTTTAATCTTCCTTTGACTCCTAAGAACCAGTTTCAACAGCGTTTTGGAGAGATATTTTAGCAGGAATATATGCCTACTATGTAAAATTTCTACTATCCTAGAGTTAACAAAACTTAACTTTAATTTTTATCTTTTTCACTCTTTACCTTATTTATAATTTGGCCCTTAAAATGTCCATTTATGTACTTAAAGTTGACTAGTAAAATTAGTTTCTTGCTATCACCCATATATCTGACAAATATAGTTTTACTTGCCAGTGCTCACTACATCATACCTATAATTGCCTGACATCACAGTTTCCGTGAAATGTAATGTCCAGTGACCCTGACTCTGCTCCACATGTACTTCTACCGTAGTTATCATTTTACCTTCAGCAGCCAGTGCTCTTTATGCAGGCTCCAAAGGGCAAGTCTTTGATTTCCCTTTAAGCAAAGCTATGAATTCTTTAATATTTTCCATTTCGAATTCATCAAACCCTTATAATATGTTTATTATAACATAGTATGTAATTCACCCTATTGGAATATATAGATCAATGCTTATAGTATATTCAGAGAGCTGGGCAAGCATCTACAAAAGCAATGTAGAATGCTTTTGCCACCCCAAAAGGAAGCTCATAACCTTTATGAGTCACTATGCCCAGTTTTCCCCACTTAACCACAGACATAACACCTCACTAATTTTTAATAGGTTTTCCTATCATTAGTATTTCATACGATAAGATCGTTGAATATGTTATTCCTTCTCCTTCTCTTAGCACAGTTCTGAGACACACCCGTGGTATAGTGTGTATGGCTACTTCATCCCATTTTTAAAAATTTCATGTCAACATGTCACAGCATGGAATAATCAAGTTGTATTAATTTGTTCAGCCCTTCTTAAATTAGAAAGCAGATATTAAGTCTTATTTACTTTCCCTAAATGTCTTACAGGAATGAAGTTGCTTTCACATCTAACATAACTAATGAATTTCATTAAATAGAAATGCTGTTTTTAGTATTATGAAAATTATGAGTATAAGAGCTATAATAACAAGAAATTCAGATATGGACACAACCTTGAAATTCATTACATTTATAATGTCACAGTACTTAGGCCAACAATCCTGTATCATTATTTTTCATAGCTGATGTGACACCCTTTGTACATGCAATAAGATTACTATTGGAATATATATATATATATAGTCAGTTTTCTAATACAGAAATGAGAAAATCATCTTAATGAATACATGCCTTTTGCTATTATATAGTTTCAGATACTGAACTTAAATTCTTTTATTCTTTAGGTTTTATTTTTCTTGCCTTTAAAAATTTGTTTTTGAGAATTTTACACATGTATACAATAAAATATGTCTATATCTACCCTCATCTACCCCCTCTACTGCAACATCCCCCATAATACCCAAACATGTCCCATTTCAGTGTGATGAGGATTTTGTTAACTTGTTTTTTATATCCCTCTCAATACAGCCATAAATCTCCTGCTGTTTACCTATGCCTGGGTGCGAGGCCATCTGAGTGTAAGTGTGGGAACTTTTCAGTGGGCACATCCTCAAAATTGTATGAGTCTTCCTTCCACAGCAGCAGTATAGACTGTCAATAGCCACTTGGTGAGGGGTGGGGACTGGAGATCACTTACCTTATCTGTGCAAGAATCTTGTTTGCCATGATCTTGTGCAGATCTTCTTTAAGTAACCAGAGCTACTGTGAGTTCATGAGTGCAATATTATTATCATGGCCAGAACACAGCATTTCACAGCTCCTACCTGAGCCTTGTGTCATGATGGGGTTAAACAGATGTTACACTATGGCTGAGCACCCAGTCTGGTCTCTTATTCTCAGCACTTGACTAGGTATGTATCTCCCCATTGAATGCTTTCTAATCTGAAAAGAAACTTCTTTGACAAGGCTGAAGGTAGCCCAGGTCTATAGGTATAAACATAAATGTTTAGAAGACAACACAAAAGCATGATAATTTAGCAAATTACCTTACAGGCCATAGATTTTAAACATAGATTATAGGACCAGAATATCTTTAAGGAACATTTTATTTTAGGATACTTTTAAGTGGATTAAAAATATTACAAAGATAAATAGAGAGTCAATACATATGTAATATGCACCTGGACTTTTGTTTAGTTTTCATGAAAACATTTCTCCTTTTTATTTCCTCCCTCCAAACCTTCTCATATATTCCTCTCTGATCTCCTTTAAATTCATGAGCTCTTTTTTCATTAATTGTTGTGCATGTATATATGTACACACATATATATTCTTAAACATAACCTGCTCAGTCTATATAATGTCACTTGTAGAATGTTTTTGTGGCTGACCATATCTTGTACTAGTATGGCAGAGTGTACAACTGTATTCTAATTATATTTCATATTTATTTATATTTCCACTTATTCCAAATATTCCATTTATATTATGGTTTGAGCATAAAGATTCCCCACAGACTTGTGTGCCTGAATTCTTTTTATTTTATTTTGTTTTATTTGTGTGTGTGTGTGTGTGTGTGTGTGTGTGTGTGTGTGTGTGTGTGCTTGAATTCTTGGTTCTCCACTGGTGGCAGTATATTGAGAGGCTGTGGCATCGTTGGTATATGGAGTCTAGCTGGGTGATGTAGGGCTTCGGGGACAGGCTTGAGGAATACCCCACTGCTAGGTGACTATCCTCTGGCTCCTCTGGCTCCTAGTCCACTAACATGTGAGGCTCCCCGATGAATTCTCCTTTCTCTTCCTGTGATGAAACAAGTGCAAGCGCAGTGAGCAGAGACAAAGCCTTCCTCCCTTAATCTGCTTCTGTCAGCTTCTTTGTCACAGCAATGAGAGAAATAACTGATACAGCATATAACTTTGACCTAAAGTGTGTTTCTTGTCCTGGGCGCCTGGCCAGAAAGTCTCATTACATTTAGTTGTTCTGGCTCCTTTAGCGTTTATAAATTGTGACATTTTCTCCAAGTTTCCTTAAAGTTGGTGTAGCTGGAAGCCTTAAGGAAGAATGAAGGGGCATTTTGTAGAGTGTTCGTCACTGGGATTTACCTCGTGCACTTCTCATGTTAGAAGGGAGGTGTGGCCTTCAGGAGGAAGACCCCAGGTCAAGAGTCATTTCCATCACACCCAGCACCACTTCTCATTGCTGATGTGGACCTTGGTCATCAGGCCGAAAAATGAGCTTGACAGAATCCTCTGCTTCCTCTGCACTCTCTTTACTGTGTTCTTTGGAAGGAGGCCACCACGCACAGGCCACACACCAGGAACTGGTATATTTTCTCTCCTTATCTGCATTAGTTATTCAGAATTTCTCTGACAAGACTTGTCTGCTCTCTCCATGGATTAAAGTATTTAGGTCAGTATGGATGCATGGATATTTTTATCGAAGATTTTAATTCAATATCATGTTAGCTCCTTCTGTTAAACTATTTCACCATTAGCTCTTTTGATCAATACCTGGGCCTCTGCATTTCCATATTGTGGGGTTTTGCTGCTGTATTTTTTGTGGGTTTGCTTTCTTTTCTCCTTCCTGCACTGTAAGATGCTCTAGGATGCCCTTAGATAGCCTCTGCCCCTGCTAAACAATCACCCATTTCTCTAAAGAACTCTTCTGTTTTCCTTCCTTCCTTCCTTCCTTCCTTCCTTCCTTCCTTCCTTCCTTCCCTCCTTCCTTCTGTCCTTCCTTCCTTCTTCTCCTCCCCTACTCCATTTCTTCTTCTCCTTTTTCTTGTTACATTAGAAAATAACATCCTGAATCTAGTGGCTTCTCGGCTATCGCTGCTTTCACGTTCTCTGGTTGACAAAGCAAGGAAGTACTTGCAGAAGAATTGGCTCACACATATCTACTCATGCCTATGCGAACAACATGTATCCATCTTAGCTAATGTGAGATCGGTTAATAGCTCCAGATTCTATCCACTACTTCTCAGGTCATTCTGGCCTTCAACTAAATTATTCATAACCTCCATTTTAAGAATGAGTTTCTGCCATCTTCTATGCACTTACTTAATTTTTCAACTACACTGCACATGTATAGTAGTTCTAAAATGATGAACTCACATACCCCGACATACAAGTCCTCCAGCTGGAATTTGACATTTTTACTTATGTCTTTTCTACTGGGTGCACTGAAGTAGCAATCCAAACTAAAACACAACCTCAAGCATTTAATAACCTGGAAGAATACATGCTCTAAGGGGCTAATGTTCAACCCACTGGCTTGTTTTTAAACAGAGGAAGGAATCAATTAACCGTAGGTCTGGGGACATAAACAGCTTCAGAGATAGGGCAGATCCTGACAAGAACAGAGAGCTTCCTCCCTAACCCAGGGCCATGTCCCCAAGTGACAATACAGGTGCTAATCCCATTCGGTTAAATCATTCATGGGTTGAGAATGGCCAATCAAATGCAAATAGATAAATGACCTCAAACTCATGAAAAAGATAACCACTGTCTGGCTCACTGTTCCTGTGAATCCCAAAGTAGACCTCCGGTCTTCGCGAAGCAGATGTGTGTAAGAAGTGCAGGAGGGACCTCTGGGCCATTCTAGTTCAGAAAGATTTTCAGATGGATAAGGGAAGCACTAGTAAATCAGTGGCCACAGCTTGAGAGCCACAAACTGAAAACATGCAAAAACCTGCATCTTCCACAGAAAATGACCTCTTTAAGTCAGTTTGTCCTCCTTATACAATGGACATCCTCTGTTAGGAAGAAAGCCAGCGTTTTCCTTACTGACCTCCATTTCATGAATTTGTGCTAAGCCAAGCTGGTACCTCCCTGCATCCCCTGCCCTACACTGCCTGGTCTGCAGCAGGGAGCTCTTAGAGAACATAATTGTCTTCAGTCTCTGAGCATGTAGCGTACACTACACGATCAACAAGTATCGAAGAGCGCATATGTGGCAGAAGGAAGAATAACTCAACCTCATAGCTTCATATTTAGATATTTCTCCTATGAAAATGAATGCTTTCATTAATTTATTTAGGCACTTGGCTTCTTGACATGAACATCACACTCACAAAAAGGTAGGTTCTCAAGACATGTTACTGTACTTTGACTTATTGAAAGCCAAGGGACTCATGGTTCTTGCTTTGTGTTCCCTTTTCCACTGTAGTGTACTTTTTAGTTCATCATTGGGGGTGGTTAAGCTGCTTGAAGGTTTTTATTTGAATAATGGTGCATGAGCACCGTAGCTGATTTAGGCAGCTAACACACACACACACACACACACACACACACACACACAGACATATAATTACACATACTCATATACACTCACACACCCAGTACTCATACACCCACACTCATACACCCACACACACCCAGTACTCATACACACATACACCCAGTACTCATACACACACACACACACACACACACACACACACACACACACACACACAGTGGATGCAGTGAGATTGAGGTAAGCTTGGGCACTGGTGATTTCAAACCACTTCTCTTAGTGCTTCTGAGAAGGTGGGTTGTGCTCTGCTCCACCTTCTGACCTTCCGGAGGTGGTTGAAAGGTCCCCATCCCCCCCCCCCCACTAACGGAAGTTAGTGCTGAATCAGAAGTCTTCATCCTCCCTGTGTGTGCTCCACTATTAGTAAGCTTTCCCCTGGAGAACTGACTTTGACTTCTCATCGGCAGAATACCCAGAGTGCAAAAGCCTTTGGGATGACAAAAAAGCAAAGACTATACACAGTAACAAGATTTTCAAAATGTAGGTCAAAAGAGAAAACCAGTTTCAGTATAGATCAGCTTCCCATAGCACAGACTTAACAGGACAGCCTGCTTTCTGTTAAAAAAAAGAAAGAAGAGGGGGAAAAATAACCAAACCAAGCAAAGAAAGCACCTTATGGAGTCTTCATGGCAAAGGCATCTGTTGGCAAGGTTCGGGGAAGGTGTTTTAGTTTCTACACTAATACCTGTATTATTATTATGTCTTGAGAAATCCAGCATTGGGACAGGCTGGGCAGACAAAGCTCTGCGTCTCAGGAAACAGCGCCACCTGCTGAGTACCTATGGCACAATTTACGAGGTTGAGTCTGAGGACAAGGGTTGAGCTCCCAGCTTTCTAACCACCACACTCCATTCCCAGGCACCAGGCTTGTCAGCTCATTGGATGTGAAAGTCCAGTACTAGTGGGAGTGGTGCTATCAAAGGGCAGACACATTTCTCTGAGTACCTCGGCTCAATTTCTCAGGTAGACATTTCAGACGATGGGTATAGCATGGACGAACTCAGCCCTTGAACAACCAAACCAGAGTGAGTAGACAGAGTAGTCAGGCAGAGTAGTTTGCCCAGCACTGGATTATAGAAGGTAGTTCAGTGACAGTGGAAGTACAGGAACTTCATATCCCAACAGACTTTCTCTAGCGCCCAACAATAGCAATCCCCACAGTGTCATTTCCTGCAGGAACTGGTCCCCCTAGTAAATAAGACCCCAGGGAAGCTCGATTTGTATTGGGTTATGCTTTAAAGAAATAGAGTGATATTTTTCCCACAAGTAACTATTTGTGTCTTAATGTTAGGATCTATCTCATATAAAATTCTTCCAGGATCAGGAAAGGAAAATGGTAAAAGTATGGCATTTGGAAAGTGAAGCAACGTTGATTGTGTGTGTGTGTGTGTGTGTGTGTGTGTGTGTGTGTGTGTGTGTTTGTGTAAGCCAGTCTTTTGAAAGACAAATATTTCATGTAAAGAAATGTTGAAAGTAAGAAAGTTATATGCAGGTTTCATATTATATATATATATATATATATATATATTTGGCTTTCAAAATCAAGCCCACTTAAAGTTTTCTGAGTTTTATTTTCTTTTCTGAGCCATTTTGAAATATTTTAGGAGATTTCACCATGTCAAAATAATGTTATTTTATATAGATTTTAATAGTGAAAATAAAGTTAGTAGACCCCACTGCCCTCCAATATAGCTGAAACTTCATTTCTCTGCCCAGTTCTTCCCACACTTATGAAGAAATACCAGACTTTCAATTAAAGTTCGGCACTTAGGCTCTTGTGAGGTCTTGAAATATTTGGTCATAGCTGCAGAAAACTCTAGCATGCATTACAAGTTATAGCAGGGATGTGTCCAGATGGGGCCAATTAGGGTTTGCCAATTGGATTTTGCCATTTGAAAAGCAAAACGCTTTATTTTGAACTGTTTATTTTTATGCATACAAAAAGTGTAAGGATTCACTTCTCCACACCTTTGGTCTTGTGATAACTGTGCCCATCTGTTGGTGTTTCTTCAATATCACTAGGTAGAGATGTGTAAATGTACATACATCACCCCCCAATACACATGCTATTTGAGAAAAGACAAAGATGAAGATGCCCATGGAGAGGGAGGACAGACAGAAAGTGTGTTTCTGCTGTGTTCTTTCTATCTGCATCTGGCTTTCTTTCTTTCTTTTTTTTTTTAAATCTTTTTTTTTTATTTATTTTTTATTTTTATTTTTTATTTTTAATTAATTTATTCTTGTTACATCTCTATGGTTATCCCATCCCTTGTATCCTCCCATTCTCCCCTCCCTCCCATTTTCCCCTTATTCCCCTCCCCTATGACTGTTCCTCAGAGGGATTACCTCCCTCTGTATATGCTCATAGGGTATCAAGTCTCTTCTTGGTGACCTGCTGTCCTTTTTCTGAGTGCCACTAGGTCTCCCCCTTGAGGGGACATAGTCAAATGTGAGGCACCAGAGTACATGAGAAAGTCAAATCCCTCTCTCCACTCAAGTGTGGAGACTGTCCTGTCCATGGGCTAGATCAGGGTAGGGGTTTAAATTTTACCGCCTGTATTGTCCTTGGCTAGTGCCTTAGTTTGAGCGGGACCTCTTGACCCAAATCTGCCTATCATAATGTTCTACTTGTAGGTTTCTAGGACCCACTGGATCCTTCAACATGGCTTTCTTAACCAGCAATCTTGATCACTCATCTCCTGGAGGCCCCAAGAGCCATCTTACAATTTCCAATTTCATAAGCTTCGTGGCACACATTCGATTGCTATTACACTGCACAGAACTGGAAAATGTCCCCAGCAGTGGTTGAGAATAGGAGCAGATCCCTCTGCATTGTGATGTCTCAAACAACAGAAGGCTTGGGCAGGTGACAGCATTGGCACGACATCAGCAGGTCAGTACTTCGCTTACAATTGCCCCCATGAGCCCTGCATTGTGCTGGGGAAGGCAGTGAAATATTAGTATTTCCCCTACTTTTTAAACTTGCACATGCCATCAGTCTGCATTTTCTTTTGTTATTGTATTATTTTTGTTGCTAATAAAGTTTTGTTTTTGTAATTCTAAACATCATAGCTACTCTTGCTTTACAATATCACCAGGCTCACCTACCATATGACACTCATTTCTAAATGTTTTTAAAATGTGCAACTTTTAAATTAAAACACAGTTATTTTATACCTTCCTTTTCTCACTCCAACCCTTCCTGCATCTTTCCACTTGCTCCTTCTCAGATTCATAGCCTCCCTTTCTTTAACTATTATTGTAGCAAATAAATACAGAAGTATAAAGATCCAACCTGCTGAATCCATTTAGTGTGGCTTATATGTATGTGTTTTCAAAACTGCTTGGTGTTGGTTAACAAATTAGGGATCTCATCCTTGGGGAGACTAACTCTCCATCTCTTAGCAGCCCTTAATTGCTTGTATCTTCTGGTCTGGGGGTGGGATCTTTGTCTCTTCCACATTAGCACATCTGTTGTTGATGTTCAAGGCTATTGACGTTGCCCTTGGTTACCTTCCAGAAGCTGAAGACAAGCCCCTGTTATTGAAGACACCACCCTCTTCAGACCCAGCACTCAAAAGAATATCAAGCTGTGCCTGACCTGAAAGTGTCCTCCCTGAGGACTAGCTGTCATAGTGCTAGACGGTTCTATGCAGGGTGCCAAGGGAAGGAAGCAACCAGAACTAATTTTTATTCTAGATCATTGAATTATTTTCATGAGTTTTTCCTTCCATTTATCACATATACAGAAGACATGAGAAAATACATGAAAAAATAGAAAGGCATAGCACCTATGAGTAGGTGCAGTGTTACCAGAACTTGAAGCATTAGACTTCCCTCATGGCCAGAGCAGCAGAGGCACACATCCTCTCAAAGCTAGGCATGTAATCACATGGCTTTGCTTACATCTTTGGGTAGGTGATGGGTGGCTTTCAAGCCCTGCAGCTGCATTGTAGAGGCAAGGCAAGGAGCCACTGCTGATCTGAAAGCTATGACTTGAGTCAGGGAAGGGCAGTTAGGGCGAAACACTGTCAATGATACTGTTTGATTAAGACATTATTTCTAGTGTTATAAGCCAACTGATGTCCTCACGTGGCTCTAACACAAACCTCCTACCTCATTGTGATCTATCACATCAGGCAAAGTATTTCAAGACTGAATAAAAGAAAGTCTGTGCTAAGAAACAACTTATCGATCTGACACATACAAGTGACTGTTTTTGAAACCTTAAGATCAATCTTTTCTTCAGCAATGTTTATCACAGAATTCAATTATCAGATACCTCACATTGTCATGTGCAGTGGTGTTTAGGGATGCTATTGATATGTCAAGCAGGGACAGTTATTTACACATTTTCCTTTTCTCTTGCAATTTGTTCATATAAAAGCAAAGTCAGTCATAAGATTGTACCTTTAATTGGATGTAAAAGTTGTGTTTTTGGGCCTTGAAAATCTTTGTTTAGATTGGAGTGGCTTCCATTGAGTAAAATCATAGCTTTTAAAATAATATCTTAGCATTAAGAATGGCCACACCCCTGCAGGCAGCTATAAAAAATGGAGTTTGTGCTTAAAGCATAAACCTCATACTTATGGGTATTTTCTTCTTTATGTTTAAAAAAACACCAGAAAGGAAAGACTTAACTCACTGCAGTTATTTTGAGAAAACCAGTTTCCATAAATACTTTTTATTGCAAAATTATAAACTTATACTTCCTTTTCCCCTCACTCCATAATTGGCTTCCTGCATACAGTTTGCCTCCATGTTTTATATTTCCATAAGCATTTTCTACTGATATTTGTGTGGTCAGGAAATACTCCTATTAATAGACACACAGCCCTTCCCTGTCTGTTCAAAAGTTTAAAGTGCAAAAGTCTTAGATAGCCATGCATGGCTCTTCAGAAGGCATCACCTCATTTTCCAGTTTCATCTCCATCTTAGCATTCTCCACCCATTTCCTTCCAGTTCCTTCCCAGTTATAACAGTGCTTTTACCCTTTGTTGTTCTGCATCCAAAGAATTTTCAGTACAATTTTATCCCACTACATTTAGCTACACTCATGACTACTTATCTGTATTACTTGCATTTTCTCTGTCAGAAGATCTTGCCCACTCTTTTCTTTCCCAGACTCTTAATCTGAAAAAGCATGTGTATGGGTGTTTTGCCTACATGAATGTCTGTGAACCGTTTGAGTGCCTGGTGTTTGAAGAGGCCAGAAGGGGCCATTGGAATCCCCTCCTAGAACTGGAGTGAGAGAGCCATGAGCCACCAGTTAGATACTGGGAATCAAACCCTGGGTCTTCTGGAAAAGCAGAAGGTGCTCTTAATGATGAGAGATGGCAAGAAGCCGTCTCTCCGGTTCCCCATTCACTCTTTATACGGTAATGATTTATCAAACTCTTACTTCATAGGATTTTTTTTTAAACCTGTAGACAAATATTTGTGGCATAAGTTTTACATCTTATTCAATTTTTAGCATGCAGTGTAGTGAATGATACTTTTTGCTCCAAATGTTTTCCATCATCTATGTGCAATGTCTGTTCATCATCTTATTGAATCTTGGCAGCTATTAACCCTAACCCTAGGCACTGGTAACATTGACTCTGTGTACTCTTGCTGTGAAGTTGACTACTCATTATATATCAAATGATATATTCTTTAATATTTCATACAGCACACATTATAATTTCTTTTACTTTGCAGACTGAAAAATGATTGTATGTACAAAAGCTGTTAATAGATTCAGCTGGTTTTATAAAGTTATTTTCTGATTTGTGGCAATTAGAATAATATCCCAATGAATATCATTGTATTTTAGAGTTTGGACTTTAGATGTCCTACAAGACTTGAGCGCTGAAGGTTGGTGCTGAGTTTCTAGCACTACTGAGATGTAGAAGAATCTTTAGAAGGTAGAGCCCAGTGGACGAGAAGTAGGCCACTGGCAACGTGTTCTGGAAGGGAACAATGGAGTCCTCATCCCTTCCTCCTGGCATCTGTGATACTCAGCAGGTTTATTCCACCCATGATCCTCACCACAATGTTTTGCCTTACAGAGTGCCCAAAGTGACAGTGTCAAGCAAGCCTTGAGTGATTGATACCTCTGAAGCTGTGAGTTGAGATGAACAGTTTCTTCCTTTAAGTTAAATAGCTTGATTATTTTACCACAGTTATTAACACATCTTCTAAGGTATGAAATTTTTAACTTTTTATTTCTTTCTTTTTTGGTATATACACATAAATAGATCTGCTGGATCAAACTATATTAATTTTATTAATTAGTACTACTTTCTACAATGTTCATACTAATTTATAGCTTCATAATGCACAATTATTCTAATTATGCACATTTATGAAAATAGTTCTATGTACTCTCATCACTGGAATATTGTATCTTTGTAGTGATTCTTGGAATCTGAAAGTGAGACTGTAGTAAAATGCTTAATGAATACCCAGAGTATTTCAAATACATTTCATATTTCACTCCAGAAAATCTGGTTCTGTTACTTGTTCACACTTTTTCCTTCTTTTACCTTAACTAAAGCTATTTTTTTCCCTCAGGTATATACCTTTAATCACAGTAGATAGCAGAAGTTGGTACCAAGGACTAGGGTATTATTGTGATGAGCCTGGCCTTTTGTTTCTGTTTGGAGGAATATGGACTTTTTGGACTATGGGGTATTGCTGTGATAGGCATAAAGATGTTTTTCTTTGAAGGGATGAGGATTTTTGGGATTTAGATTAGGAAAGTAGTTAAATGCTTTAAGTAGTTCTTAATGGGCTATACTATCAGAAACATGTCAGAGAGGGTGATTTGAACTGTAGGGGCCTGGCTCAAGAGCTTTCAGAGGAGAAGAATCTTAGTATCTTGCCTAGTGATAATCTTGTGAGATTGCCTAGTAAAATTCTTGTGATACTTTGGTAAGGAATGTTGCAGCCTTCAATTTTTCAACAATCTTCTTTAGAGTTCTTAAATATATCTACCTCTCTTCCAACCCATTGCCCAGAGGTAGGAGAGAATGAAGGTTAATAGGGCCTGGAGATGTGGACCTTTTTAGATATAATTCCTTGGGCCATTCCCACTCTGTGTTTTCAGGATGCCAGCAGTCCGGGCCAATAGCAAACACCAACAAGCAATGTGAATCAGCAGCAGTGGCGTGATCCAGCAGAAATATCAAGGCTCCACTGAATTTATATAAGTTAGCAGAAGTGACCAGACTCAGCTGGAGTACCACAAGAAGTTCTCTGGAACATTTCTCCCTGCAAAGTAAAAGACAATGAAGACCAGCCAAGAGCAGTGAAGCCATATAAACTGTGCACAGCGTAGCAATGCAAACACCTCCTCTCACTGTCTGTGGAGTTCTATTTATATTCTTTCTAAACATTATGTGCCCTCTCATATGTCTGATTTCAGCAAAACATCACATGCCCTCTCACAGACCACTCCCAGAAAAACATCATGTGCCCTGCCACAAGACAGTTTCCACCAAAACATCACATGCCCTCTCATGGGCCTGCTTTTTGATAACAAGGGTCACAAAACTGCCTTCAGTGATGGAAAAACAGTCCCACATCTCAGAGTTGGGACCAAAACAAAAAACACAAAAGAGAAACCCAAACTTTCACTGCAGACTGTGGCTGCTTTTTGCCTTTGTCTGAATAGTCGGCCTGAGGCTTAAGTGAAGAGATTTAGATTAATTGCATTGAGGAAGAAAATCTCAAAGAGCCTAGTATAGACTCTGTTCAGTAGTTTACTCTTACAAAGAATAGTTGATCAAGCATAGCAAGCTTATAAAGGAAAAAAATACAAAATGTGTGGTTTAAATATTAATGGGACACCAGGAAGTAGAATGCAGCTTAATCCTGTGTTCAAGGAGAATAAATGGAATTAAGGGAGTGGTGACCTCAAGAAAAGCTAAGCTTATTTTTCATGCAATTGCAGTTGAACAAGAAAAGTATATCATGTTAGATATTATTATGATCTGGTTATTGTTTTCATTTAGACATAAGGAGATATGGTTGTATATCAAATTGACAGGAGATGGATATTCTTTGTTGTCAATTTGACTATATCTAGAATGAACTAAAATTCAGAGATGTAGGGAACACCTATGATCCAAGATCTTGAGGCTGGAAGACACACACTTTTGATCTAGATCTTGAGGCATAGTGGCCATGCTTGTGGAGATCTTGTGAAAAGGAATTTCAGAAAAGCTTAGGTCCAGGCATGGTGGTATATGCCTTTAATCCCAGTGCTCAGGCGACAGAGGCATGCAGGTATTTGAGTTCAAAGTCAGTCTACCAAGCAAGTGCCAGGGCATCCAAGCTTAGTCAGTGAAGGAAATCATTGATAACAGAAAACTGGTGAAGATGTAATAGAACAAGGGGCCCATGTTCCAGCCCCAGAAAGCAGCAGAACTTGGCAGCCTCAGCCACATGGCTCTGCTTTAGAGTCAAGAATAGAAGGGGTTACTGGGACGATTGATGGTGGTTGGCTGGAGATGAGTAATTAGTGGTGATTAAGAAGAGAGCAGCATCACTGAGCTGAACGCTTCTGGGAAGTATTTTCTGAGGGCACAATGAAGCTGTGTTCTAGAGATAGATGTCATGCTGTCAGCCAGAAGGTATAAGTCACCCAGCTGGACTGGGTCTGAAAGCATCGAGTCTTGGAGAGCAGATGAGTCTTGGCACTGTGTGAGGCCATGAAAGGACATTGGTGAAGGTGCAGCCTCAGTGGCAGCTTAAGACCCAGAGCTAGGAAAGGCTATTGGTGAAAGTGCATCCCTATTGCATCAGAAAATCCCAGCATATTGGAGATGCCAGTACCATGGAGTGACCACCAAGAACACCAGCAGCAGTGGAATCAAATCAGCTAGAGCGTACAGTGGGCAGAGCTGCAGAACTGACTAAAGCCCTTTGGAGGAACCGGGAAGATCATATGTGGATCTTAGCTACTGGAACAAGATGTGGTGATGTTAAAATTGCCTTTGAGACCCCCAAGATGTTACAGATGCCAGAGATGTGGGCTACTTGCAGAGTAAAGATGCTAACAGGGAGTGTGACTAACCCAAGAGGAAGAATTGTGTTGTAGCCAACAAAGCTGAAAAGAGTTGGACATCAGACATGGAGATTCAGAGTTTAGAGTTTGTTGTGCTTTGGCTTTGGTCCAATATTTCCTCACTGTGACATTTTGGGATCGTAATGTATATCGTGTGATATTGGCAGGATGTGATCTGCTTTTTTATTTCTATTTTATAGGGGAGTATAGTTAATAGGTTGCATGACTATCAGAAAAGACTTTGAACATTGGGCTTTTAAACATTGTTGAGACTGTGATAGACTATGGGGACTTTTGAGGTTGGACTAAGTACATTTTGTTTTATGTTATGGCTACAAGCCCATGGGGGCTGGGTAGTGGGATGTGGTAGCTTGTATAGGTTTGGCCCCTACATTTTCACGTGTTTGAACGCTTGGCCATAGGAAGTGGCACTATTAGGAGGTGTGGCCTTATTTGAGTGGGTGTGGCCTTATTTGAGGAGGTGTGGCCTTATTTGAGGAGGCGTGGCCTTGTTGGAGGAAGTAAGTCCCTATGTAGGTGGGCTTTGAGGTCTCCTTTTTTCAAGCTCCACCCAGTGTGGAATCAGAGCCTCCTCCTGGCTGCTTGTAGAAGACAGTCCCCTTCGGCTGCCCTCAGATCAAGATGTAGACCTCTAGGCTTCTCCAGCACCATGTCTGCCTGCACATTGCTATGTTTCCTGCCGTGATGCTAATGGACTAAGCCTCTGAAACTGTAAGCCAGCCTCAGTTAAATGTTTTCCTTTATCAGAGTTGCCTTGGTCATGGTGTCTCTTCACAGCAATGGAAACCCTAACAAAGACATTCACTTTAAATAAAACTTATTACCATAAGACTTCAGGATTGGACAGTGAGAAAAATTAAGAAATATGTTTTAAATACTACAGAATGTCTTTTATTTTCAATAGATATTACATAATATTTGAAGTCAGGCATTCAAAACAAATTGTAACATAATCCTTCTGCAGTCACTAGATACCACACCAAGGAAGCCTGTTAATTATACTTTCCATTTTAATGAACAGTACAATTTATCAGAAATATTTCCATGTATGCTTTTAACCAGCTTCTTCTAGTTAAGAATACTCATTTCTTTTCTTTAAAGAATCACCAGTGATAAAAGTTCATAGCTCTCTGCGCTTCATTAACACCCTTTGCTTTACTTTCATGTGCTAGAGTCCTTAAAAGCATTTGCAGTCATTACTTTCTGTTCTTCCTCCTACAACACCTGAAGAGGACAGTATTTATGGGAACCAAATACTTAAAAATATTTCTAAGCCCTTTAGGCAGAGGTCAGTACACATATTAGCTAAGGGCAAAAGGAATATTCAAGCCCAGGCTCCCCTATTAATTCACAGCTGGGATTTAAGCAGCTCCCTGCTGTTGGCTTGGTCCCCTTGGTTACCCTGCCCCTTGCTCAGAATACCCAGACAGCATGTCAGGGCCTATCTTAGCACCACATATCAATGTGTGTTTGTAGAGGATCAGCTGTTCCCATGGTACCTGGGACTGGGGATTTGTGCTGGAATGTGTAGTGTTTCCAGGATCTATGTGTTCGGCGGCTTCTCACAAACTCGTTCTCCAAGGCACTGAGTCTTTTGAGGAGTTCAGGTGGTGTTCTGGCACCTCACACTCAGGCTCCTACATCTCACCCTTCTGGAACTGCTCACGGGGACATAACAACATATCTTTCCATTGATCAGTTTTTTCTTTGCTGTTTTTCCTCTTTTGGGAAGTTGAAGAAGTATTGGTTATTATGTTATCTTAGTTTAAATTCTTGTGATAAAAATTTCAGAACGGTCTTGTAGCCACTGGCATCAAAATTATTTTACATTTCTAGCTAAAGGTTTAATGTCATACAAAATCCACAATGTGACTGCAAAATGTTCTTGTATATTAATAAATATAAAAGAGGGCTTTTAAAAATAAAAATAAAATAATGAACCTCTGCATAGGACATAAGAAACAGGTATTTATAAAAATCAAACCAAGATATTTATCCTAAATTATAAACAAGCTTATTATATAATGTAACTAACAACAATTAAGGAAGAAAAGATTCCATAAATTTAAAAGGGAGCATGGAAGAACATATTGGGAGGTCTTGGTGGGAGGAAAGGGAAGGGAGAAAGATGTAATTATATTATATTCTCAAAAATTAAAAAGAGGAAATCCTTAATTCCCCAATTCTCGGCAATTCTTTGGTTTGTTTGAAATGCATAATTAAATTAAAATATAAAGTCTGATGAAAAGACTCAAATTTAATAGAATTAGCTTGAGAACCACTCAAAATATAAGTTTTAGTATTCCTGTTTGTTTTCTTGTTTTGTTTTGCTTGGTTTTTGAGGCAGAGTTTTCTGTGTAGTTCTGGCTACTCTGGAACTCACTTTGTAGACCAGGCTGCTCTCGAACTCACAGAGAGCTCTCCCTCCTTCTGCCTCAGTGTGATGGGCTTAAAGATATGCATCACCACAGCGTGGATAAGTTTTAGTATTCTACACTTGATAAAGTTCTCTGATATAGGAAGTAAAGGAGGTGGGGAGGGAGGGAGGGAGGGAGGAGTAGGATGGAAGAATGAGCCTCCAAATCTGGGTGCTTTGAACTTCCCATAAACAGTAAAAAACTTTTCAGTTCAAGTACACCCCAAATATCATGGTAAACACTTGTACTAATAAAGCATTGGCTGTCTATTGAAATTCAAGTTTAATTGCATGCTATATTTTACATATTGACCTTAATAATTAAAACCAGCCATTCACCCACACATAAAGAGGAGTGTACCTAGCTGGAAATTTCAAAGTTGAGCTCCACATGAATTATGATGAGAAATCAGTTTGGGGAGCTGATGAATCATTGCTTCAAGCTGGAGAACAAGGGCATGTTGGGAGGGGATGATGCTGAAATATGGCAATCCCTGAATCTGTATTTCTGGCCGATTTTCAATGTATATTATATACTGTACATATATTATAAACGTGTAATATGTATTATGTCTCTAAATTATGTTCTGCCTCCTGAAGGTTGGGATTAAAGGGGTGCACCACCACTGCCTGGCTGATTTTTATTATTACATACATGATAAAGTTCCCTTGTATATGAAAGAAAGAAAATGAGAGAGAATATATATAATATAAGTGAGAAAAATCATCTGAAGTAAACAGAAACCCAGTTCATCAGATATTGTCATCTACCATATTGAAAAAGCATAAAATATCCAATTTGACCATACGCTCATGAAATTCTCCACACCAGCATCATGATCACTATTTTCTTGGCTAATATTCTTTTTTATTAACTCATTCATATTACATCTCTATTGTTATCCCATCCCTTGTATCCTCCCATTCCTCCCTCCCTCCCACTTTCACCCTATTCCCCTCCCCTATGACTGTGACTGAGGGGGACCTCTCCCCCTGTATATGATCCTAAGGTATCAAGCCTCTTCTTGGTAGCCTGTTATCCTTGCTCTGAGTGCCACTGGGCCTCCTCATCAAGGGGACGTGGTCAAATACGGGGCACCAGAGTTCGTGTAAAAGTCAATCCCCACTCTCCACTTAACTGTGGAGAATGTCCTGTCCATTGGCCAGATCTGGGTAGGGGTTTGATGCTTACTGCATGCATTGTCCTTGGTTGCTTTGGCCAATATTCTTTAATTAATTCATTCATTCATTTACTCACTTTACACCTCCCATTGTGGACACCTCCCTCCTCTCCTCCCGGCCCCACTCTCCCTCCCTCTTCCTCTTCCCCACTCCTCTATTTCTCTGAAAACAGGAGGCCCTCACCCTACCCTAGCTCATCAAGTCACATCAGGACTGAAAGAGTCCTCTTCCTTTGTGGCCTGGCAAGGCAGCCCCACCAGGGGGGAGGGATCAAAAAGCAGACAACTGAGTCCACATCAAAGACAGTCCCTGCTGCCCTTACTGGGGGACCCACATGAGCCTGAGCTTTGGCTACATCTCTGTGGTGGACCTAGGTCCAGTCTATGCCTGATCCTTGCTTAGTGCTTCAGTCTCCACAAGGCCCTCGGGGCTCTGGCTAGTTGGCTCTGTTGGCTTTCTTGTGGAGTTTTGTTGGATTGGCTGAAATCTTTGTCATCAGATATGTCTAATTGTTGTTGATATAATGTATAGCTTACAATGAATGCCACGAGTAAGAAACAGCTAAAACATAAAATATTATATATGTTCAACTCACTTCCAAAGACAGTTATAGTGGAATGCAAGAAATTAGACACCAGCTCTCCAGCCTCTTAAATCAATGTTTTGGATCCATAGCAGTTTATAACAGAACTTAAATATCTTCCAAGGAGCTGATTAGCCCAGATTTTAGTAGGGTAAGTATCAGAATGACAGAAGACTTGGCTTAAGGGAACACTCAGCATTGTTTTTCTAATGCATCTCACAGAGAAGGCACGGTAAAGAAGAAATAGACCACAGACCATGAAAGCTGCATGGTTTGGTTAAGAGAAAGATGGTGTTATACTCTTTGTACTTACTTGATTAACTTAAGAACTAGTTAACATTACAGAGAATGTTCCTCTGAGTCATTGTCACAGAGTGATTTTTCTGGATTCCACAAAAAGTGTCATGTGACATGACCTTGTTCCTCAAGCAGGAGACATCTGGAGTTTACCTGATGTGTAATATCCAGCTCAGTAGCCAAGTTCTTCATGTGGTTTCTCTTTGCAACATCCACCTGCACCGAGTTCCCCTTTCTCAAGACATCTGCAACCCTCCTTACCCGCCAAGATATTTTATCATTCCCGAAGGCATTTCATGTGGAAGCCTGGTAGTCCGGAAAATTGGGGGTGGTATTTAGAATTTCCTGCACTGCTTCCTTCATCAAGATGGGCCCCACATCTTATGTCACCTAGTCGTTTGTTCTGGAAGTTACTTTAAGCTTTGTGGACCTAAGCGTTGTGGACAGTGAGTATGCTTTGCAGCACTGTGGGTGTGCCTTGAGAAACAGCCAAGCAAAGGTAAAGCGCCAGTGTGCCAGGATGAATGAGGATTTAGACATAATTATGCTTTCTGGTTCACTGGAACACGTCTTTCTGAAAATTAAATCTGCTATAATATGAAAGTTGCTTGCACACTGTTCTCTTTTGTACAGCAAAGGCTAAGGCAGAGCACCTGCTCCCGAGGACCAGTCAATTCAGGTGTGGAGTCAAAGCAAATGTTGTTAAACTTAATAAGCAGGAGAGTTTAAGAGGCAGCATGGGAAGGGGATTTTCTAGATCCAAGGGAAGGCTGTAAAATGTTTGCTTGCTATTTCTACATCAGCGTATTTCTCCTTCCATGTAAAGATAAAATGGTGAGTATAATTGGATCATTTTTGGATAGAATATCTTAGTGTATTAGATTAATAATAATAATACAGTTATAATGTACTTAATACTTTCCTATTAGTATTTTAATAATTTTTGACAATGTAGCAATTTAATGAGTTGAACAACTATGTTACCTAGTAGTTAAAGAGAATTAATTTGTACAACTTCACACAGCCGTTACATCGCTGAGCTGGCCTGGCACCAAAGCACCTGGCAAACAATTTTAATATCCAGATGATTTTATTATCCTTTCTTAGCTTTTTACATTTCTAAAAAGAAGAATTCCAGGAAAATCTCCTATTGTTATTTTCTGTTATAGTCATCGAATAGGAAAACCATCTGACTGGTAGACCACCCTTACAGGAGATGCTATTTGTACATGAGTGTGGGCAAGAGAGCGCCTCTGCAGTTTAGACCACAGGAAATGTAGTGAGAACTGAAAAACACTATTGTCCTACCCAGCGTTAAAGAAGCCAAAGCTAGCTTGGGGCAATAGAGAACTGATAATTCCTTGGGGGGCGGGGGGGGAATATCACCATTTTACTAGAGAAGCCACAAAATTTCTCTGTGTGCAGCCAAGATGATACTGCATAATTTCAAAAGCTATTGAATTCACAACAAACAAGGGAAGCAGTGAGCTGTCCCTGGCTTTGTGACATCTGTTAGAACTACACCTGCCGCAAAAATTTCCTGGTATTCTCTGGAGAAAGTCAGCCAGCAGGAAAGGGGGCAAGAACACAATGACTTTACTGAGATGATCCTCAGCTTTGCCTTAATTCCTGAAACTATTATGTTTCCTGTCTGAGTACACAATACTTTACAAGGCAGTGGGAGGCAGAGAGTGGACTGTGCTTGGGACTTTACAGAACACATGTCACAGCCCTACCAGTTAACTGGGTGACATCAGCCAATGCACCTGGCCAGTCCTGACTCAGTGGGTACCACATGGAAACCAAGCATACCATACTCACCAGAGCAATTCAATGACTCCAGACCCTGTCATTCATTTGTTTCTCTAATTCAATGATTCTTAAAATCCACAGTGAATCAGAGCCACCTGAGTGCCTTCTCCAGAGTGCTAGGTCTGATGGTTGGTGTCTGTGACCACACATATCTGGTATTTCTGCAAGTTCCCAAGTGACAGAAGCTGCAGAGTTGGGGAGCACAGATGTTAACTGTTGCTCTGCTGTACAGAAATGGAATTCTTTCATGCAGATTGCTCCAGGCCAGTGGTTTTCAATCTTCCTCCTAATGCTATGACCCTTTGATACAGTTCCTTGTGTTGTGGTGACCCTCAACCATAAAATTACTTTGTTGTTACTTCATAACTGTAAGTTTGCTATTGTTTTGAATTGTGATGTAAATGCCTGGTCTTAGGCAACCCCTGTAAAAGGGCCATTAAGGGTTGAGAATCATTGCTCTAGGGTCTCCATCTTCAGAGAACATTTCTTCCCGAGCATCCAGTAAGTACTCACAATCAGTCAGACTGTCCCTCCTCAACCAATCCTAGGATTTGCCAACTGTTCATATTAAAGAGCAGCAACAATAAAAAGATGTCAAATGGCAGTCTGTCCAAGCTGGGGCAACAGAACAGGTATTATATTATATTATATTATATTATATTATATTATATTATATTATAATTATATTAGCAATATATTATATTATATTAGCAAATAGGAGCTCTTATCTGGGGTGAATCTGTTGCACATGAAATGCTAACCTTGGCCATGATTATGCATGTGGCCTTGGGCAAGCACTTGATCTCTCCTTGCTTGATTTGAAGGTGACACAGGTACTGGTACACATATCAAAAAAGTTGTGCCAAGGCTCCTGGGAATATTATATACCCAACATCATTTAGAGAAGAAATGAGGGAGAGTAGCAACTTTGTTTTTTTTAATTTTTAATAAATTCTTTTTTACATATATATTTATATTATTACACATATACAATAAACTACATACAGCAAGAAGAACCATGAAACAATCAAGAATTATATAAATGTTCCATTTATATTGTTTTCACTATTTGTATTTGTCAACTGACGAAAACATCTTTCCTATTTTGGTGCATCTAAAGTTCTGAATGTAAATCAATATTAATCATATCTCATCTCTATCAACTTATCACATCTATCTAGGCCTAAAAACACCTTTTTTTCAGTTTTTAGCATGACTTTATTATAATTATGCTTTTGAACACATTAAACGATTTGATCATCCATAGAGTGGCTGACTATCAGCTTGCATTTTCTAGTTATCTTCAACAATCTGCGATAATTTAGTTATTCATTTTTGTCTAACTTTGAAAACAAATATAAGAGGCCAAATAAAGCCCATCCTGGCAGTCAATCATAACCATAAGCACAGTCATGAATACTCCAAAAGATACAATCACTTATGAAGCAATCGGCAGTCATGTCTCAGTCATCCTTAGCAGTCCATAATAAAATGACAATTGCTGAACGGAAGCTCCTTCAGCATCAAGATCCCTGGGAAGTTCCCTGATCCTCATGTGGCTCATCGCCTAGAAAGATCTCAACCCCTAAACAATTAAGCTTAATTATAAAACTAAACTATCTGGTCTTCAACCTCATCAGAGACTTGAGAAGAAATAAAATTAATTATCTGAGTATACAGAGAGTGCAAGTTAGCAGCTTCCCAAAGGAGAAGGTGACAGAGACAGTTTGCTGCCAGAACAGTCACCCAAAACTCTCTTTAATGTTGGAGAATCATCTTTAGCCTTCTGGCCCAGTGTATCTGACAGGCATATGTGTGAGGGAGGAACTATTGAGGACTTGCTTATCCTGCTTGGCAGAGTTTGGCTGTGGATTCTGCTTGCATCTGAGCCTGCCCATTGTTAGGCAGAATTGTGCCAGTGGCTGAAACAAGGACATTTTGCCCAGCGCCTGGTTTGCTACATTTGAAGCCAACTCCATAAGGAGGATCTCTGATGCTCATCATCTTCTTGAGGTAGGCTGGGTGTTGCCAGAAGTTAACTTGTATTATTGTCAATGAGTCTTTAAAATAGTAAAAACATCTTTAAATGCCGTATTCTGTAACTCTAAGGTTTTTTGAAGACCTTATCTAACTATTTTATCTTATCTATCTGTAGAATCATATCTATCTGTTAAACCTAGGATGTATTGTAAGAACTTGTAATATAAATAGACTAGTGATTGACATGACCATGATTTATTTGATCAACTAGCAATTAACTTGTATAGCTTATGTATCCTAAACAGCCTGCAACAGCACTTTCAAAGTAAACTTTGTTTTATTATTATTATTATTATTATTATTATTATTATTATTATTATTATT
>OU015742.1:15080436-15099274 GCA_907169655.1 Acomys percivali | reverse complement strand
AGAGAGAGAGAGAGAGAGAGAGAGAGAGAGAGAGAGAGAGAGAGAGATGAAGGTTAACATTCCAGCTCCTGTAGAGATGACCTCCTCCAGGCCCTCTTAACTATGTTTTGCTCTGTGTTCAAAATATCTGTGAAGACAGTGGCCTTCATGTCTGAATAGAAACGCCCCACCACCATCACTCATCAGTGTTGAGTCAGACCCTGCAGTATACCCCTGGATTGCTTCTAATGTGCTGTGTAGCCGGGCTGTCTTATCCTTGTGGAGATCCCCCTGTCTCTGTTTCCCAGGTGCTAAGATGACAGGCCTGAATTACCATGTCCAGTTTCTAGTCTGAAACATTTCTTCAGCAGTAACACCTGCAAGCAAATAAGTGGGGAGCTGAGGTCTTTATCTACCTGCAGGCGGCATATGTACTTACGACTCTATCTACCTGCAGGCTGGAAGTGCTGAACACTTAGCTCTTTATGTGCCTTTCGCTCCCCATTGCATCCCTTCGCCAACCTTTTTCATATCTTTTCTCCACATCCCATATGTTCTTCCCATTCCTTTCCTGGTTCGTATTTCTTTTCTCCTATGTTCTCTCTCCTTTTGACTAAGCCCTTCTTCTCCAACCAATTTCTTAAAAGCTTTCTTCCCCGCCACCCCATATTTTCTGCTTCTTTTTAACCATAGAAGAAACATTTTCCAATACAAAATACCCCATGGTCTGTTTTCTCTGAATTCAACGGGCAGCTAAGTGACATCATTGGTTTGGCACAGCCCTCCCAGACAGATAGCCTAAGAATGGATGGAGGTTTGGGTTTTGCCTGGACGCCTTCCATGTCTGCAAATTCATACTACTACTAGGTAAACATGAAGTCGCCCTGTTCAAGAGTCCTGCTGCAGCCAGCTAAGTTCAAGATTCTTTGAGATGCCTGGAAGATTTTTGTTTGTTTGTTTGTTTGTTATGTTTAAAATAGTCACATCAGTGAGGAGGAAGACAGTGATGATGTCACTTTAGAGGTGACATCGAATTGTGAGCTACTGGTGTAAGATCAAGCTGGAGACTGATGGTTAAGTACAGTTTGTCAGCTCACATCATATCTTGCATCCAGTCAAGTCTTCTCCAGAGCATTTCCTGCCTTATTAATGTAATGCTATAAGGTAGAAATCTCTCAGTATTGAGACTAACATTATAACCCCCTGACAATGGCTGATTTATAGGAAATGAATAGTAAAGAATCTCTTGGCTGGTCACCGAATTTAGCCTCTCAGTCCTCCTGGCTTTTGGATTCCAGTCTCCACACAGAATAACATACTTAAAATCCATAAAAGGACTTCTGAAAATATGGGAGAAATATGGCTTAACACATTTCCACTTGCCCAAAGAAAATAATTGGTATCCCAATAAAGTCATTATTAAAAGTAATGGATGGGAACAGTCTGGAAAATCGCCTTTGAAAAATTCAAAACAGGACGAAACAGGAAAATGTCTGGGTTTCAGCGTGTTATTAACAAACAGGTACTGTCTGTGTAGTGGATGGAACCTCCCAGAGAGGAATTATACATCTTGTTCATGCCTCCTCTTCTAATGATGGCAGAATCTATTATTTCCAGGTGTGCTTTTAGAAAGAAAACTGGAAAAGGAGGAGGGAGGGGAAGAGAGGAGTTTGCTATCCATTTTAATGCTACAAGTACTAATCGATTGTCAATAGGTGAATGAGAAGAAGCAAAAGTAAATGAAGTGTACAACTTACAAACGCCGGAGTCACCAAAGACGTTTCTGTATGCATGGAGAATCTGTCTAGGAAAATTATATGTGATAACAGTATGTGTTCCAGGGTAGTTGTGAACTCATTAACAAAGTGTCTTTTCTTTCCTAGCTTGTTTTCTAAGTATGTTTCTGAAGAGATTCTATGGTTTCTTAAGATCAGGGAGCCATCCTAAGGCCATTTGGATTTTTTAAGGACATCAGTGTGCATAAGATCTGCGAGGCTATGCCTGCATAGCCCAGCATACTGTTTTATAGTAAACTTCATATGTGTGTGTTTATAGATGTTCATGTATGTTTGTGTATGTGTGTGTGTGTGTGTGTGTGTGTGTGTGTGTAGGTGTGTAGGTGCACATGCTCACATATGTGAAAGGCAGTGGTTACACTCAAGTGTCTTCCCCAATTGCTCTCCATTTTCCTGTTTGAGATAGGCTTTCTCACTGACTGTGGAGCTCCCCAATTGGCAGGACTAGCTGTCGAGTGGATCCCATAGATCCACCTGTGTCTACCGTTTCTCACCCAGTGCACAGGTTACTGATGCAAGCCAATGAATCCAATTATTTATATGAGCTTTGGGAATCAAAACTAGGGTCTTCATGTTAGTACCATAAGCATTTTACTGTACACTGAAGCTCCCCGTACAGTGAGGTTTTTGAAATGAGTGGTATACTCTAAAACAATGGTAAATGTATAGGATAGTAAATACATAAGCAATGGACATGCACTTTCATACCGTGTGCCACTCACCACACATGCTGCCACATGGAAATGACAGGTGACAGGAGGGTTGCCCCTTTTATAGTTTTATGGACACATTGTTATACATGCAATTTTTCAAGCAGAATGCCAATATGTGCATCTGCCTACACTGTACAGATTGTAAGTCTTTTTCCCCCTCCTCTCTGTCCCTGATAATGACCTCAGTCCCAGCAAGGGAACAATAATGTCTTCATTCTCTGCTGACTCTGGCACTTTGGGTCAACGTCCCCAAAGTAAGTACCACAAGTCACAACTTAAAGTCCTGAGTGTGCATGGCTCCCTGAGGATGGCCAAACTCATAGCTACTCCCATTATTCTAAAGAGAGCACAAAGGTTTCACTGCAACAACCTTGCAATAACATCCTTTTAAAAATAGACAAAGGAAAAAAATCTCGATGTGCAAAAGATACCTATGTTTCCAGTGTCACAGGCTGAGCAAGTCATTACATAGGACTTCAAAAACTAATATTAGGTTCTGTCATGGGTAATACTGAGTCAGGTAACACTAGCGTGGCAATTAGGGACTGTGTAGATCAACTGGACCAGTATGCATATTTGGGGGAGTTTATTTTGATTGCATTTATTGTGTGGGAAAATCCACCCACTGTGGGTGGCACAATCCCCTGAGCAGTATTCTGACCTACATAGGTGTGGAGAAAGTGAGCTGAGTTCAAGCATGCATGTATTCATCTCTTTCTTTTCCTGATTATGGATGTGATATGATCAACTTTCAAGCTCATGTCATTGTGATGTCCTTGCTATGGTGAACTATAGCCTGGACCTGTCACTCAAATAAACCCTAATGCCAGTAAATTTCTTTTGTCAGGTTATTTATTTATTTATTTTTTACCCTAGCAACCATTAAGGAAACTAATTCATATTTCTAAGTACACAAAAACCCTAAAAACAAAATTTAACTATATGTATACTTATCATCCTATTTTGAATTTTATGAATGTCCGAAATGAGAGGTCTAAAAAATAGAAATAACAAATTTCATAAGAGCTGTAAAAGCTTCAAAATGATTAGCTCATGAGTTGTTTTGATATTTAAACAACTGCTCACAATTCTTCCAAACACTCCTTCTGTCATCCACTATCTGTCTTCTTTTCGGCTTTAGGTTGTTGAGCAGTCTAGGTAACAAGAGAGAAGCTATGCCTCAGGACTATTCTACCCGTGTGTGTGCCCTCATTCACACAGCCCTGTCTCTAGGCTTTTGTTCTGTAATACTGATATCCCTAAGTTATATCTGTGAGATCATATGAGAAACGCCTCAGAAACATCATCTGATCCACAGTGTTTGAATAAGATCTAAACCTTCTGAGAGTCAGTTTGTGCTTCCGCCAAGTGGCAATATCGAAGTTCCCCTGTAAACACCGTAGGAACTCAGTTTGTACCAGCCTCAGTCCACATTAGGTCTAGAACAGAGAGAAGCAATTACATGCCACGCAGCAATGAGGACCTGAAGCCTTTGTGGACTGAACTGCTTCTTTCCATCTCTTGGAGGGCCTCTGTCTATGTGAAAGTGGACGAATGCCTTCAGGTAGTCAGACACATAGGTAGTGTCCGAAAATAAGAATGATTAGAAAGTTGGGTGCAAGTCTTTAACTTTAAAGACTGAATTAGGGCAAGCCAGGGCACAAGTTGAGTCTCATGAAGTAGCAACTAGATAAAAGTCTAGCTAAAGTTCCAAAGAGAAAATACAGGAAGTCACAACCAAGGTACCCATTAGAGCATGAGATTACAGAAGAGACACCAACATAGGGCCCAAAGCCATGCTCAGAAAACTGTCGCAATGCAAGTGAAAGACAGCCAGGGGCAAAATAATGGACATAACTTGTTGTGTGTGTCCTCTTTCCACAAATATAAAATGTAAGTGATGTGATCAACTTAAAGACAAGGGAAGGTGCAAGAGAAGGTTCTAGAGGCACAGTAAATGCCAAATATGCAGGAACAGTAACCACCAGCATTGTAAAATACTCACAACTGTGCGTGTACCCAATAAAGAAAGATCAAGTCACATATAACTGAATAATAGCTGATTTTCACATGAAACTTTTAAATCCAGAATAGGCTGGCCCCGACCAGTGCACTTTGACTTCTTAAGAATCAAAGAGGACAACCTAGACCACTAGAAGGCATTTTATTACTATTTCTCTTTTCACTTACAGCATAACAGTTTCTGAGTATGACTATATGCAGAAGAAAAAAAACCTTATAATTGAAAGAGGAAGAAAATCTACAATAAAAGCTGAAAACCTGCTACAATAAGAGCTGGCTAGAGAACTTATAAGAACAAAGCTATTCTTAAGGAGATACTGAGAGATATGCTTTGCACTGAAGAGAACGATACAAATGAATTACATTGAAACAGATAGAAAATCTCAAGGGACAGAGAATTACAAGAAGCTAATGACTGGCGTGAGAGGGAGAATTAGCTAGCTTCTCCCAGGAGTGACTCACCTGATTGGTTATCCTACACAAAGTACTCAGCCCTGGAACCATACACACACCAAAAAAGATGGACACAGCAGGCTGTATTTATCTATCTGTGCACACTTGCACATATATGCATGAAACAGTAATCAAAGAAAAGGGGACCATTGACTTTAGAGGGAAGGACATGGTAGGAGTTGAAGGAAGAAGAGTTTGAAGGGCTGTTAGGAAGAAAGGGAAAGAGCAAAGAGATATAATTATATTTTAATTAAGTGCATAAAATGCACAAGAGGCTACGAACACCTCTAACTCTAGTCTCAGGATGTCCAACCTGGCTTCTGTGGACACTTGCATGCGCATGGTGCACAAAGGTGCAAGCAAAACATCTGCACACATCATGGAAATTTAAATATATATATATATATATATATAATCTTGAAAACACAAAACAAAATGAAACAAACAAATGAACAACAATAACCACACCCAGATGGTACTGGCACGGAAACAGATAAATCGATGGATAGGATAGAGAATCTGAATACAAGCCATTACAGCTATAGCTGCCTGATTTTTGACAAAAATACCAGAAATTTACACTGGATGGAAGAGCATCGCCAACAAACGGTATGAAACACGGTCCTTCCTTCTCACCATGCATAAAAGTCAATTTCAAATCATCTCAACATAACACATCATACCCTGAAACTGCTAACATTAAAAGTCAAGAGTATGTTTTGACTTCCAGACACAGGTAAGAAAGTCTTCAAAAGGACTCTGGTCACTCAGGAAATAAGATGAACAACAGAGTCAGGGAACCTCAGGAACCACACTAAGAGCTTCTGTGCAGCATAGAAATCTGTCATTTGAGTGAAGAGACAAACCACAGAATGGAAGAAAGGCTTTTCCAGGATAAAAGAAAAGAAAACTATCTAAATATTAAGAAAACAAAAGGCATGGATCAAAGAAAGAATCCTAAAAAAGAAAGAAAAAAAAGGAAAACAAAGAAAAGAAACACAAATGACAAATAAATATTTTGGGAAAGTGTGCAACAGCATTAGTCATCAGTTCAGCGCAAATTAAACTGCTGTGAGATTCTACCTCATTCAGTAAAAAGACCCAGCACTCGGAGGAAGAGGCAGGTGAATCGCTGTGAGTTCAAGGCCAGCCTAGTCTACACAGTGAGTCCAGGACAGTCAAGGCTAACACAGAGAGAGGCTCTGTCTTGAACCCCCCCACACAAAAAGAAAGAAAGAAAGGAAGGAAGAAAGAAAGAAAGAAAGAAAGAAAGGAGAGAAAGAAAAAAGAAAGAAAAATCAAGCATTGCTCTTTTTCGTGGTGCCTCCTAGGTGGTCAGCTGTGCGAAGAGTTGCAAATGTGATTGGTAAGTTATTTCCTTTCCTCTCCAACTATAGACAATTAATGCGTGTTAAGAGCAGGACAATTAACTTTTCTCAGGGATGAGCACCCCAGTATGTGTCCACCTCCAAATGGTCAGTCCTGGTGTGTGTGTGTGTGTGTGTGTGTGTGTGTGTGTGTGTGTGTGTGTGTAAAACTCCCTCATGATAAAAACCAAGTCTTAAATCATAGGGGTTCATTCCTGACTTATGAAGATTCTTGTGAGTTACATGTAATTTTACTTTAAAAGTTAATACTTACTTCTGAAACTCCCCTTGGTAGTGGACAAACGTGAATTAGTATTTTCATAAACTCTGATGTGACAAATGAGGAAAACAAAAAGTTACCAAATATTAACTAGCTAATTTTTGTTAAAACTTACTGCTTTGTTAGTCTTTGTTCTTGTTCTAATTATCGCATTTGGCTGACCTTAACCTCACAGAGAAGCAAAAAGAAGACAGTTAAACAGGTTCTGGTTTGTGGTGGGATTGAAATCTTTGCTTTTACATGATACAACTGCAACATAACTATTTCTTTTACATAATTTAAAAATTATTTAAAACAAAACTTAATCACTGTGATTCTAGTCAGCAGTGACTGGGTCAGGACACTGATAGGCAGACTTTGAGCCATTCTGGGGATTGTCAAGGTCAGATAACAAAGGTGTACACGTATACTCTGTCTTCCTGATAGTGCATTACAAAAAAATATGCTGATTTAAGACTTGAAAAATATCACCGTCTCAGAATCAAAAGGCAATGTGTCCCCAATTATCTCGTCTCCTACAGAGATAAGAAGTATTCCTTCATGTTCATCTGATATTAAATTAATTGCAAAATGCTGTTGGCAGCCTGGACCAAGTGGAGGAAATTCCACCACTAGTGTTCATGTGTTACACACCTGCAGCATTTCCAAATATTTTTCAGATGGATGACAGAGTGAAATGAGAAGAGACATTCTCCTTTGACCTTCACGGGTCAAGCTGTGTAAATAGCATCTGAATGCTTTACCCCCCAGAAATCTAATATTGATCAGATGGTTTGTGTGTAACATGTGTGATATGTGCAGATAGTGGCTTATGGAAACAGTCCCCTCACAGATGCCATCCAGGCATCTCCAGGCAGGTGTTGGGAAGTATGCTTCATTATCAGTGCTCTGAGTACACAGGCCCAAGTGATACCTGTCATAGGCATCTTCATTGTGGCTATATTTGAGCCAAAGAGCAGGCCTCACCAAACCTGTCAGTGTCTTGTTCATGGACATTCTGATCTCCATAAGAAATAACTTTACATTTCTTATAAATCATGTAGTAGCCTTAACATACCAATTCACCAAGTGAAATTATTAATTGTAAAAGACACTGGAGCAGAAGAGTTTTTCCTTTGTTCAGAAATCTGCTCTTTAAGGTAAAGGTGACCCTTCATCACACCAGTTCATATGGACCTTCAGGATGTGACTGGTGCCACCTCTCTAACTGCTGTCGACTTTCTTTGTCACAAGCTTCAGGTTTCCCCAGCCATGCACTCTCTAGAATGTAACATTCTGTAGTAAACAGTCCTCACCAGGCTTGAAAAGCTGAACTCCCTGACTTCTTCCAAGCCTTTTCTTAAATGACCTTTCAAGAGAAGGCTTGACCTTACATCTCCTGGGTAAAACTTTCAGTCCCCTGTTCCTCAGCTGACCTGCTTACCTTTACCCGAGGACAAGTATTTGCATAGCTTACAGCAAAATATTTACATTTCCTATATATTATGCAAAAACTGCACCCCCCACCTTAATGTGACCTCTACATGAGCAAAGAGATACATCTCTATACCGAAGTAACTCTGGCTGAGTGTGGAAGGTTATATAATTTAGGCATACAGAAGACACTTGAATGTAGGGGCTTGAAACCCAGAATGTTGGTCTAAACTAATGAGTTAAAAATTCTTCTCTGACATCAAAACAGTGACTGTGGCTGAGGTTGTCCAGTAATAGGAAACAGAAAGAGAGATGAGGACCAAGAACAAAATAGAATCACAATTCTGAAAACCATGTGAAGAAACCAGACCATACAGAGAAACAGGAAAGGGAGAGGGAAAACTTGGCAGGTTATGATCTACCAGCTGGGACAGTGGTAATTCAGAGTGCTGAATATAAGAAATGGTTTTCTATAGCTTTTGGTGCTGAGTTGGGGGAAGGTGGGGTGGGAACATCCCAGGGACCAAGTTCCAGACTGGAAACACACCCTTAGACTGCCAAGCAGCCCACAATCAGATCGTGAAATGAAAGAAGAAAGAGGGAGAGGAGGAAAGAAAGAGGGAAGATGAGGAAGAAAGGAAGCAAGGAAGAAGGGATAGAAGGAGGGAGGGAGAGAAGGAAGGATAGAGTGAGGGAAGGAGGGAGGGAGGGAAGGAGGGAGGGAGGGAGAGACGGAGGGAAGGAGGGAGGGAGGGAGGGAGGGAGAGAGAGAAGGAGAGAAGGAAGGAGGGCGAGAAGGAGGGAGGGAGAACTCAAGAAAGTACTGAAAGTCTAAACAAAACTTTAAGAGTAAGTTTGTTGTTAATTATTTTTATTTGAAACGTTTTGTATTTCTCCATGGCTTCAAATAGTACATTCATGAAAAAAATCTGTAGACATATTTTAAGTCTTCCCTATGCTTAACATGTTATTAACTTCAGTGACTAGGGCTGTACTACAGTGAAGCCTCAAGATCATAACTCAAATGGTATGCACTGATCACATGAGTGAAATTGCAAAGTCATAATTCAAACGCATATTGGGTTTGTAATACTGCATTATATGCTCATAAACAAGAGAGAATCTATCACTTATCTGTATCTCCTATGAGCTCTGTGTCCATGGACATATTATTACTGTACTATCCCTACATCTTTAAAAGGACAGAAGGATACTGGGAGGGAAGCACTTGCTACAACTCATACCCCACACATGATATCAGAGTGGAACTTGTTGTGGGGTTTGGGTGAATACTGATTGGGACATTGTGAAAGCAGTTTTCTGAAATGATAACAATAATCCATACTTTTTGATGATGGCTATATGGTTACATACATCTGCCAAAGATCATGGATCTCTATAATTAACATTTGATATATATATATATATATATATATATATATATATATATATATATATACACTGAATGCTGTCAGATGTATATACTGCATTACTTCTGCTTAGTGGCTGCCCCTGTGAAATAACAAAATAACAACAGTTCAATAAAACCAACAACATTCAAATTAAACTTCATTCTTCTCTCTATGTCACCTGCATCTAATAAATCTCAGAGCAGAAACAAATGAGAGAATAGAGCCCAAGGGTATTTTTATTTCCTTACATCTAGGTTCAACAGACACTTAAACCAGAGCACCAAGGCAGTGAAAGATAAAGTTGCTAACAATATCTCATTCAGAAATACCGACAGCTTTGAACATGGGCACTCTTTATTTGATTCTGTAAAATCTGAAAACTCTAGCTTCTTACTATCAGGAGTTTTAAATGTAGGGCCAGATATTTAATTCAGTGTAACTTCAGGATAAAAAGTTAATAGTAAAGCTCAAAAAGCCCACACTCTTTTGTTGGCTCTCTCTTCCACTGAACAGAAGTGGCAGGTCTGATTTCACCTTTCTAGAAAACTTTAAGCCCTAGATGTTATAGACTTCAGTGAGCCTCTTAGCTTTGCTTTGTCAAGCTTACGAAAGTCAGCCAAGTTAAGCTTTAAGATATGTCTGGGTTTTTTCCCCAGCTACTTGTAGGGATTGAGCACATAAATGAACGAATGAATCATGACAGCAGCACACTCTTGAAATAATTTTCCAGTTGCACAGCTTCAAAATCATCCACCGGGTTAGCTCATTCAGGATGAGCTTCTCTAGTTCCATCCATTTGCCTGCAAGTTTCAAGATAGCTACATGCATGGTATATACTCACTTATAAGTGGATATTAGCCCAACATAGAGGTCCTCTGAGAGACTCCACCCAGCAGGGGATCAGGACAGATACTGGGACAGCCTGACTCTGGACAAGCTCTAAGAGTTGTATGGAAGAGTTGGGGGTGGAAGGGCTTAGGAGGGGATTGTCAGGAGCTCCACAAGGAGACTATCAAGGCTGGTGGATCTGGACACAGTAGGGCCATCACCAACCAAAGACATTGCAAGCAGAGAACCTAGACCAGCTGATGTTCAGATGTGGCTGATGGACAGCTCATTCTCCATGTGTGGGAGGGGGAGGGGGGACTGCCTCTGACAGGAACTCTGGTGCCTGCCATTTGATCATTGCCCCTTGGCAGAAAGGCCCAGTGGGAACACAGAGAAAGGGGATGCAGGCCATCCAGATGAGACCTGACAGGCTATGGTCAGATGATAACAGGGGATACCCCACCTGTCAGAAGTCTAGGGGTGGGGAATAGGCCAGAAGAGGGAGGGATGGTGGGAAAAGGAAGATAAGAGGGAGGGGATTACAATCTGGATGAAAAGTGAATAAATTACAATAAAATAAAAATACCAAACAAAACCCCAAAATCTAATGGGGAAATAGAAGGATCCAGAGGGTCCTAGAAACCTACAAGAAGAACATTATGATGGGCAGATCTGGGCCCAGGGGTCCTGCTCAAACTATGGCACCAGTCAAGGACAATACGTGCAGTAAACTTTGAACCCCTACCCAGATCTAGCCAATGGACAGGACAATCCACAATTGAGTGGAGAGCAGGGTTTGACTTTCACATGAACTCTGGTGCCCCATATTTGACCATGTCCCCTGGATGAGGAGGCCTGGTTGCACTCAGATAGCAGGCTACCAAGAAGAGACTTGATACCCTATGAGTATATACAGGGGGAGGAGGTCCCCCTCAATCACAGTCATAGGGGAGGGGAGTAAGGGGAAAGTGAGAGGGAGGGAGGAATAGGAGGATAGAAGGGATGGGATAACAATTGAGATGTAATATGAAGTTAATAAAATATATTTTAAAAAACCCAAAATCTTCCACTGATACAACAATGAAGCAACAGTGAAGGCAAACTAGTTATGAAGGCTAAGTTAAAGTTTTCTGTTATATAACTCTATATCTTATTCATGTTTAAATTAAAAAAGGAAAAGAAATAAAGTATTGTAAACTATTACTTATATAAACATGGTTGGTTGGTTGATTGGTTAGAAATCTACAGGTACTATAACTTGTCTATTTTTGATGAACAAATCTCAACCAGGAAATCAATTTCTCCCAGTGTTTTATAGGAACACAGACTTGATTCTCTTTTATTGAATATGGAAAAATTTGTTTATAAGTTCGACATATTCGTATCACAAATGTACCACTCATGGCTGTGATTTGGATTACCTAAACATGTTAAGTGATATATTTTTGTTAGACATCTGTAATAGCTCATAATAAAGCTTTGTAAAATATTGTGTGGGTGCTTTTGTTTTCTGGGACAGATTGGTTGGTTTTTCATGTGACATCATCTGGTATCTCTCTTACAGCTGGGATCAGCTGGGCAATTTTATTGCAGGGGGTGGGGGGAAGCCCTGATAAGGAGTCACAGTGGGATGAGCAGCCTGGTGCTGCTCTCTGGTGCTCACTCTTCAGTTGGCTATATCGAGATTGCTTACTTGGTATCCAGGAAGATACAGCAAGATGGATTTGCTTACTGCAAGAGCCTGATGGCCTAAGATGAAATGAACACTTGTTGCCAAAGCCTGGTGGCCTGAGTTTTATCCCCAGATCCCACAGTGAAAAAAGAGAACAGACTTCAGTGGCTTGCCCTCTGACATCCAGACACATAGCATGGCACATGCATGTCTGTGTGTGCTAAGACACAGAACCACCCAGTGTTGGTATTTTTAAAAATATTAGGCCGGGCATGGTGGCGCACGCCTTTAATCCCAGCACTTGGGAGGCAGAGGCAGGCGGATCACTGTGAGTTCGAGGCCAGCCTGGTCTACAAAGCGAGTCTAGGACAGCCAAGGCTACACAGAGAAACCTTGTCTCAAAAAACAAAAAAAAAAAAAAAAAAAAAAATTAATGGCAACCTGTTGTGTCCCATATTCAGGCGCTGAAAAACTTCTTCCTGTCATCTCCATTTCTACAAGCAAGTTATCAATTGAAAGAGTTAAAAAAAAAAAAGTAGACACCTCCTCCCCTATCTGTCAATTCATGGAGTCAAAATAATTGGTGGCCATTTGTAAGGTTGCACAGTCTTACACTGTCACAGTTCTTTATATTCCTCACTCATAGGAAGCAAACTCACCACACATCAAGGGCCATAGCAGATGTAACCATCAGTAGCAAGTGGAGTAAAAAAAATCTCAGAACTGGAGCAGAGACACAGTGCATGTCATTATACTTTGCTTTTTGTGAGAATTTGTTTGATGTGTGTGCACATATGCAAATATGCATAATTCTCAGATACACCTGTGTGTGTGTGTGTGTGTGTGTGCCTGTGTGTGCGCGTGCACATGTGGAGGCCAGAGGTAATTGTTATTATCCTGAGGTCAAGCATCTTCCTCCATTGCCTATTTATTTATTTATTTATTTATTTATTTATTTATTTATTTATTTATTTATAGAAAGAGTCTCTCATAGAACCTGTCCTCACCATTTGTGGTAGACCAGATGGCCTGCAAGAATCCTGAAATCCACCTATCTGGCTTTTATATGTGTTCTGGAAATCCCCACTCAGTTTCTATGCCTGCACAGTAAGCATTTTACCCACTGATCTATCTCTCAGGTTACAGTCCACTTTGCTACTAACACTTTCTACTGCAACTTCATCACACCTTCTGTACCCATCCTTTGTGTCCTCTAGTAGGCTTCTAGAAAGATTTTCCAAGCCTTACCTTCATAGCACAAGTATCTCTATCTTCACTTATCTAGAAGTTCATAGTCAGCAATTTCCATACCAGGTCTGATATTTCATGATATTTTTTCTACTATATCTACCTTCTTGACCATTGTTTTTAGGGTATATCTCCTCACAAACATGTACACTTCACAAAGAGGCACTAATATCTAAGTGGTGTTGATACACTAGGACCCAGAGCTGTGTATTGCTTATAATAGGAATTCAGTAAACATATCCTCAACTAAGTAATAAATAAAAATCTCCATACATACATTCCCATGTACATGCCACAAGAATCCTCTTTGTGTAAACATTATATATGCCATTGAAAAAATTTTAATATAGTGAAGCATAAAATACTTTACCAGATAGTTCTAAAATTCCACCAATTTAAACTTTTGTCACAATCTCTTTCTTGGTCATTTTAGGCTTGGCCATCACTCTGAGAAGAAATGACCCTTCACTGTTGTTTAGTTATGTCTCTGATTACCTGTGAAGCTCTGCCCTTATTCACATTGGCTAATATTGTTTTCTCTGATGTGAACTACCTGCTTATGACCTAAACCTAACTTTCAGTTACTGACTTTAAGTGGCATTTTGTCTTTAGTTGTTAATTATGAATTAATTAAAGTAGCACAGACATTTTCCCAACATATTACTTGCTTTTATATTCATGATATATTTTGATGTATGATTTTAGAATTTTATCATCTTGTAGCTTCTGAGAATTTTTAATTTAAATATAGCTTCATGTCTGTGATGTTCTAGCTTATTGTGGAATGACAGGCAGGCTATTTTCTGTGATTGCAACCATTTGACTTCAGCTTGAGTTAGACAAACTGTTTCACTCTTAATGACATGGTAATAGAAGAACTTATTTCTCTCCTGGCTTTGACTGGAAACCTCATTTCTTTGACCTTGCTTTTTTCCCAAGTACCTTTATGACACAGCTCTTGACATCTCCCAGATTAAGGCACACAGAATGAGTTAGTTATAAGCCTGAGATGAGCTATTCAATAGTCTAATTTTTGATGTTGTGTACCATTGATTCCATGTCCCTTTAATTATGTACCTGGTAGAATGTGTTATGAATATCAATGGATAAGAATCACTTGGATCCAGATTGTAGGCTGTTTGTCATAAGTGATTTGTGTCAGAGCAGCAAAGCAATTTATTAATTATACATTCTCTGTATTTCTAATAGTCACTGATCCACAACCAGAGAGTAGAGGATGTCAACAAGTGTTGTTGTTTTTCCAAGGGATATTTAGCAATATTTAGGAATAGTTTTAATTGTCATAAACACAGGAGGCTCTAGGCATCTAAGGATAGACACTAGATAAGGTGTTCAATATGATAGAGTGCACAGAATATCTCTTCTTAAAAAATCACAAGTCAGGACTAAATGTAAACAAAGTAAATATTGGGAAGACCCAAAATAAGCATTCTACTTGATTTTTCCTATCAAATAGATTTTTTTGATTACTTCCATTCAAAAGACAGTAAGTATACAGATTAATTTGCAATCAATCATATATGCACTACTAAAACCCAAGATCTATATAAGCCATTGAAGGTCTCACTATTTAAAAATAACCCTTAGAGATAATTCAGGGCTGTATCTGCTAAATGACTGTTAATGTTAAACTAGACCAATGGGCTGTGGTATCAGAAGTTACTGAAAAGACAAGGATTCTCAGGGAATGGGATCATCTTCCTCTGGTTCTCCCTTTTCACAAATGGTCCACAGGTCTCTTTCTTATGCTGTGCAATGATGTGATCAGATCAATGACCATAGTTGCCTCATTCACTTAATTCTTTGTGAAAATTTGGCATGAAAAGAGTTTGATTTCTCACCTTCTCCATTTTCCCCTTTTCTGGTTACCTGAACCCTAACTGTGTTGGCATGTCCCATAAACAAAAGCTCCTCAACTCCCTCTAGATTTCAATCTCAGCTGCTCTTAAGACCTGATTCAGTCTTTAATTTCTACTGTTGTAGGTGGCTAAGTACCTCACCAGATAATCCCCATGATTAATAGATCAATATTCTCTCAGAATCTCATCAGGGTGTCCTTTACTCTCTGGTGAACCTGAAGGAATAACTGATGAATATAGTGCAGGAGAAGAATCCTAACACTGGATTCATATGTGGTTGAAACAATCTCTACAGAGACAGAAGTGTAATGGCCACAATTGTCAACAGTCAGGATGAGAAGGGGCAATGTTAGAGAAAGAAAATCATAATTTAGTAGCAGATATCTTCAGTGTGCCTGTCTGTTTGTCTGGTATTTCTATCTGTCTACCTGTAGTCTTTATGTCTGATTTCTGGCAAAGAACTCCTAAAACTTTTATAACTTCCTGACAGTGTTGCTTGCTAGTCACAATAGAAGCTTCCATTTTCCACCATATTTGATTTTATGCTAAAGGGGTGAATAAGTACCCCAGATGGCTTCAGAATGTTGGCTATTTACAAAAAGAACACCCACCAATTCTGGGGATAGGCAAGAAAGGGGTGGGGTACAGTAGTATCACCAATGGCTAATAGTTTTATCATGTATACTTACATAGTAAAATAATAACTTTTAAACAACAAGACTGGAAAGTGTCTATGTTGGTGAACACATTGTTGTACTGATAAAAGTGGCATCAGAAGAGGCCTTCGAAGCTCTGCCCATGTCTCTGCAACCCATATGCCTTCTGCTTTCTTTCATTGGATTTTCCCAAGTTGTTTGCAAAAAACAAAAACAAACAAAACAAAACAAAGAAACAAAATCCCTTTAACTGTAAGGTTAGCCTTTCCTTGGTTTTCTTCCCTGTGTTCTCCAAGGTAATTGTCCATTATGTGAGTGCATAAGAATGCCTTTATTTGTGGTCAGCAGAAGGACAGGTACACACTCTTATTGACTGGAATAGACATCTCCACATCAGCCAACATTCATTGATTCATTATTTCATTAATTCATTCATTTAGCAAAGATTTAATGCATGCTTGTTCGTGCACAATTCTAAGTATTGAATGCATAACAATATATACCTTCTTAGTACCTATCTATTGATGTAATTTCTTGACCAGCATTGCTCTTTAAGTAGGTTATAAGGTCATAAAAGCAAGAACTTTGTTGTGATTTGATCATTAACATGTAGCTGAATTATATCCCTGTGCTTTTAGTGTATAAATGTCAATGAATTAACAAATAAGTTGAAAGACAGTAATTTTTAGTTAATTTCACTGTATTTTCATAAGAGTGTATTCTCATAAATGAAATGCCTTTTAAATTCAGGTAGAATGTCTTTTTTGGAAATTTTAATGTACATAATTTTTCTGATATTCTTTAACTTACCTACAGAATACAGAAATTGCCATTGAATAATAATAGAAAAAGTACATTGAGAAATACAGTCTTCTACCTGATAAGATTTGGCTAATATATATTATGGAAGGCCAAGTTTCCCTATTCAAAAGAGTAGATCTTCCTGAATTAGGGTAAGAATCATGTCACCTTATATGATGCGATGAGCTTTTACTGTGTACATGACGGGTGGGAAGGAAGCCAGCATTAGTAAGAACCTGCTATTTTCTGTGTGATTGTAGCCTTACCTCTCACAAAGACTCTGAGAGGTTGGTATTATCTCATTGTAAGTGATGAGAAGACAGAAACTTAGGGATATTACAGAACCTGCCCTGCCCCAATTCCTAGAGCTATCTACCAGCAAAGATGGATGTTAAAAAACCAAGCCCCTTGCACTGAAGCCAATGGCTCTAGCCAGTAGAATAGAAGATACTACACAGTGGTCTCTTCATTCAGATAACCTCTTCCGAATCAGAAACCCAAGAACAGGATGTAGATTTAGACACTGAACTCTTAAAATGTGAGAGAAAGTCTTCAGCCAGATGAAGAGAGAACCAAATTCATTAAATATTTTTTGCATTTATATAGGACAGATAGATCTATAACATACATTCATATTCTAACATGAGGAATAAAATGCTGAAATATGTAAAAATAAGTCTGGTTCTGTGTGCTGGTTATTCAAGCCTAGAACAGACAGAATAAACTGCCTCTGCGCACTCAAAATATATGGATAATATGCAGTTATCAATCGCCTTGCTGTTTCTTGTTTCTTTCCCTGCCCCCTCCCTCCTCTCTCCCTCTCCCTGTACTTCTCTGCCTCACCTTCGAAGTCAGCAGCATTTAGAAGCCTTCTGTATTTTCTTCTTCCCATTGCAATATATCTTACTTGAATTGTTGGAGTGAATATGCTAGAAGCATTCATTAGAAATCCTCACTGTGTGGAGAATGGGGGAAAGTGATCAACAAAGAAAAACCACAAGAACTTGTCTGGATTTCAGACATCGTCTCTCACAACGTGACTACAAATAACAGTCAACACAGGACCATGGCAACACATTAGATACGTGCTGAGTCAGGCAGAGAGGTAGGTGAGTCTATAATACACGTTATGATGTAAGGGTGACATAGCAATCAAAAGAGAGTGAAAAGGAAGGGCAAAGGAGAGACTCTCAGCCTGTAGGGACTGCACTGTCCCAGGAGATCAGCTGCATTCCAAAGTGCTTGTGGCTGCACGGGGAACTTGTGGAGACATGTCAGACAGCCAGAAAGAGCCTTTGAAGGTGGTCCCCACCCTTAAATTCTGAAGATTTATGAGGCCATTTCTCACTCTGTCTTACCAGGGATACATCTAAACCATGAATCTATAGCTTTATTAGATTTTTAAAAATCGATTCAATTATATAAAGAATAGTGAGGATGGGCAACTTGGATTGCTTTTACCCATTTTAAGGAATATAAAGGGGAAAAGAACACTTTTGTAGTTTAAAAAAGAAGGAAGCAACATTATTTTTTTTGGTCAAAAAATTCCTGGGCCCTCAAATGGCAATTCATTTATTCTAAATGTTTTCCTTTTTGGTGCTACTCTTGTTCCTTCATTCATTTTTACTGTGTATGCTGCCTCATGTGATCCAAGAGCCAGATAAGAATTAGTGACAAGACACACACAGCTTCTGTCAGTGAAGACTAAACCTGCAGAGAAAACAAAGATTGTTGGAATGACTTCTATGAAACTTCTGTAACGTATGCATGTAGGGATGATTTAGCACTTCTACACAGAGAAGCTAAGAAATTACCAAAGCAAGAATGTTTGCCAAAATAAGGCTACATTATTAGGAAACTGAAACTAGATGACTCATAGAAACTAAGGTGAACAAACAGGACACAGCATATGGTTGGAAGAAATGTCAAAAATTATGCAATGATTAAGATGGGAGCATTTTATTTCTGAAGGGTGCTGAGTACATGACAGACAATGTTTCATTCACTCAGAGCATGTGCTAGGAGAATATATAATAGGAAGAAGAAGATCTGGCTTATGACTGAAGGGCCCATAGGTAGCTCAAATCACCACCAACAAGGTTAGAGTGATTGGAAGGCAGAGCATGGGACACAAGGGAAATGATGCTGAAGGAATAGATGGTGATCAAATCACTGCCTTGCAGGTCAATATAAGAATTTGAATAAAAACTAGACGCGTTTTAAATATTCCAATGCACATGCATGTGCCTGAACATGTGTGTGTGTGTTTGTGTGTGTGTGTTTATGTGTGTGTATGAGAGAGAGAGAGAGAGAGAGAG
>OU015742.1:15068192-15080426 GCA_907169655.1 Acomys percivali | reverse complement strand
AGAGAGAGAGAGAGAGAGAGAGAGAGAGAGAGAGAGAGAGAGAGAGAACACAATATTTGCCTATTCCACATTCCATAGGGATTTGGGCAGAAAGAATTGACATCCTTGCATGAGGTGAATAAAGGAAGCGTCACAGGATGTGTTGCTGGCTGTATATGATATGAGGCTTGAAGAGGTGTCTCAGGGATCCAGTTTATGCAATCATGTGCATGACTGTGTCATTTCCTCAGGTAGTGTAACACTAAATGGAAATTCAGCTTGTTAAACAAGAAGATCATGGGATTTATTTTTTAAACTCCTGAATTTGTAATGCCTTAGTAATACTCAAACTAAGGTATCAGAGAGGCAGATCGATGAATGAGTTTGTGGTTCAGAAACAAGGTTTGTGACAGAGACACTGATTTTTCTGGCTCATGCAGGGTGAGGCAATAATTGAAGTCACTAGGTGATATAGCTTTGCTTTGAATGTAGGGTATGAGAGCATAGAAAAAAATCTTTAAAAAATAGTGAGCACAGGAGAGCTGGTCCTGCCTCTTTCTTGTCTACTGGGCAGAAGTATGGAACAGAGAGAGTGGGAGAGGGGAGATACCCTCCTCCTCTCCC
The DNA here is from genome assembly GCA_907169655.1 of Acomys percivali. Classification (NCBI taxonomy): domain Eukaryota; kingdom Metazoa; phylum Chordata; class Mammalia; order Rodentia; family Muridae; genus Acomys; species Acomys percivali. Next base: position 15,079,823 of record OU015742.1, on the reverse strand, counting down.
TAGTCCTTCTATGGCAGACTGGAGAGCTGGTTCCCAAGGTCATGAGTGTGGGAGAACTAGCCATGTCCCGCAGTGGCTGCGACACTTGGTAGAGTGGGCCCTGCGCCTCACGTGCGGAAGTGTAGAGTTGGCCCTGCTTGTGGAGGTTGTAGGGGAGCCAGCTCTGAGGGCATGTGAGGAGGCAACCCAGTAGGCTGACCATCTCAGAAACCTCTCAGTCCAGATCCAGTACTTTGAGTTGGCCTATCTCAATATCTCAATATCTACCCCATACATGCATACAAATGCATAAAGGGACTGATTCTACAGATCCAAAGCATCAGGATCTCCATGATACAGGGCAACAAGAGGATATTGGAGAGGAGTCCCATGAGGTTCCAATATTGATAGAGTAACAGAAGCCAAAGATCTTGAACCAAATTAATGAGTGATTTCAATGAACATTTGCAAGCAAAGAAGTGAAGACAAAAGGGAACACTGTGGGACTCACTGTGACACACTACAGCTTCCACAACAAGATTTTTTTTCTCTGTTGGAGGGGGAGAGTTGCAAGGGTGGAGAGTGGAGACAACAGGTGGGAAAGATGAGTGGGATTGAGGGTCACAAAGAAACAACAACAAAAATCAAATTAAAAGCAGTCATTTATTGGTCAGGTAAAAGAGACAAATCTGAAGTGTAGATGGAAACAAATTAAAGAAGGATTCAATGAGCAACAAAAACATCCTATTGTCACAAAGAGAAGAAAAAAATCCTTTAAACGTTAAGGAGCATTATACATGTCAAGGAATTCTGAAAAGCAGTCTAAAGTGACAACTGAAAAAATATTTAGGTTCAATCAAAATTTCCAACATTTTATTTTTTTACATGGGATGATCAGGGTAAAGATAAGAACAAAACAAACCAAGGAATTCATACATTATATCGGGTAGAAAAGGCTGAACTCACATGTGATACCAGAGAAAGGGCTAACAAGGACTAGAATCCACTGTTTAGGATTCTGGGCTACACGGGGCAGCTGTATGAAATATTGGAAAGACAAAGGCAAAATGATCTCTGCTAGGATTCTCCTGGCCAAATTAAGCCATAAGACCAATGTTAGGACCAAAAGGTTTGGAAAAACCAACTATTCTAACTTTAGTGGAGGGGGGGGGGAACTATAACATCACATAGGGCATGTGAACACAGGGAGTGTAAAGCATTGAGTCCTTAGTCCAGTCAGTCTACATGTCAACAGTATTGAATATCATTCGTAGTTAACATTATTCCATCAGCCTTGTTTGTGTCAGTTTCTCCAATGTCCGATGGATGCTTATGTAGAAAAAGAAAGAACAAAAAGAGTTGCTAGGAAATAGAGTGGAAAATACACAAAGACAGAGAGAATCAAGACAGCTTAAACGGTAGGTGAGGCAGAGGGTTAGCTGCTTTTGTGTTCACTCTGACAATGCCCAACTGAAACAACTTAAGACAAGAAAAGTTTATTGTGCTCCATGGGCCAGAGGATACCTTCTATTGTGGTAAGGACAGCATGCTGGCTAGAGTGCTTTGACCACTGACAGAGAGGTGTATGGTACCACTTGTTCACAGCTTAGCTGGGCTGGAAGCAGAAAGAGAGTTCAGACTCACAGGAAGTGGATGCCATCTTCAAAGCCTGCTCGTGGTGACTTTATCTGCCAACAGAGGCACCTATTTTGAAATTTCTATAAAACTTCAAAAAACAGAGGTGGCACAAGTTAGGGACCAAGGGCTCAAACACATAAGCCTATGGGGCACATTTCACATTTGAACCAAAATGGAGACACATTGATGTAACAATTAACATATTAAAGTATTCACTGGGTAATGAGAAGTGGTATGACAGAAGACACTGTGACGTCAACAGAAGCAACTAAAACCAAGATATTGGCAAGGAGATTGATAAAATCAGAAGTGCTTAATTTGCTGTTATAGAATAACTGAACGAGATAACATGGCGTAAGGGATGGCAACGTGTATAATGAGCTGAGAGGGAGGCTACAGAGGAGAATTTAATCAGCACCCTTAGGTGTTAGCGCCTGTGGTACAGGAAGGTATTGTGTATGCTATCAAAGTAGAAACATAAACACCAGCCAAACCCTTTGATCTACATTGGTGTCCTGCCAGCGAGAAACACTAGTGCAACTGTGGCACAAAGCTGTGGGTGTAACCAGTCACTATCTAATCTGACTTAATGCCTCCTCCACAAGATGGAATCCATACCTGATACTACTTGAATGACCAAAAACCTGAGTGTGTGTATGTATGTATATGTGTGTGTGTGTATGTATGTATGTACGTATGTATGTATACACACACACACACACACACACACACACACACACACACACACACATATATATATATATATATATATATATATATATATATATATATATCTCCCAGGAACCTATGATAAAACAAAACAGTACTGTTTTTCTTTAAGTAGCAATAAAATGACTCCTAATGACATTCTGATATATTCATGTGCCAGTGCCTTGCTCAGCCATTATCAGAGAATCTTCCTCCCGCAGCAGATGGGAACAAATGCAAGGGATACACAACCAGACCCTATGCAGTCAGTGAGAGACCTCAGAATACCTACAGCTAAATAAATGTCTCCATCAAATTGCTCCCCTCAGGGCTCAGGGAACCTAATGGAAGAGGGGGCATAAAAGGTGCAAGAGCCAGACGGGGTGGATGACATCAAGAAAACACGGCCCTCTAAATCAACAAGCCTGGTGCACATATGAACTTACTATAGAGACTGAGGCAGCATGCACAGGTCTGCACCAGATGGGCTCCAACAGCTGAAAGAAGAAGGGGACACACACATCCATCTCTAACCCAGAAGCTATCTCCAACCACATGCAAATGAAAATTTAGTTTTCTCTAAGAGACTTTCACTAGGGAAACAAACTACTCTTAAGGGCCAGCTGAGTGTCCACCAGGAGACTGTCAACAGAAAATGAACTCAAAAGCATCTTTGGAGGTCCCTTGTCTCATAATGCATTATCAGTGCTCCTCATTTATAAAAATTTATTTTATATACATTTTCTCCTCTCTTTTTACCCTACATGTCATCTGCACATATACTATAGATTCCAGATTTGTGTTTTTTTAATGGGATATCTGCATGTACAAATGAGTGGAGCTCTGTATCTGAGGCTGTTTCTTGTGACTTTTGTTGGACTCCTTTCCTTCTACTTCTCTGTTTTGTCCTATTCTGACGTGTTAGTTTTTATTTTATCTTCTTACAGTATTACCCCTTCGATGCCAGTTTGTTTTCTAATGGCAGACAGATATAGGGCAGATCCACATCAGAGGAGAGTTGGAGAAGAACTGAGAGGAGTTGAGGGAAGCGAAACCATAATCAGAGTAACTATTGAGAAAAAAACATCTACTTTCAATAAAAGAAAAATAAAAAGAACATAGAAGGATATTGGGCCATTCTTATAGTAGCTGAAAATATGAAAAAATATAATCTAGTGAGACATGCACAATGCGTGTGTGGCATGCCGGGGATCTGAAGAAGAGTGTGTAAGGAGAAGGGACACCAGAGCTGGATGGCAGACAATTCTGTTTAGCTTTGCGGTCACATCGATGCTGTGAGAAAGACAGCTTCTTAGAAAACATGATTTTTCAGGAAAAGATGCAACCCAACTTTTCTCTTAACTTCAAAATGCAGGAGGTGACAAAAATCAACCACTATCACATGGTGAGCAGGAACCTTTGTTGTGCACGAGATGCAACTGAGACCTACGTGCCTTCTTTGTGGAAGACACATACAGTTTCAGAATTAACTGCTGTCATACTAAATACAGTGGTGTGGCTAAAGTGACCTTAATTAATCCCTGTCAAGCTGGGTATAGGTGCTACAGGCAAGAGTGGAAACCAGTGAAGAAGGCAAGGGAATACCCTAAGGCTAAGTATGAAAGAGGAGCATGTGGCTCCTCCTCCACTGTGCAGTAGAAACTGAGCCCTGACAGGGAGGCCGTGCCTCTGGAAAGATTTTTTTTCTATCTTTGGGGAAAAAGTCTATTCTGATAAATGGACAAAAAGAAAACAAACAAACAAAAACAAAACAAACAAACAAAACCCCAAAAAAACCAAAAAAACAAAAATAAAACAAAAACCCAAAAAACAAAAAAAGAAACTTTGGTTGTTTCAAAGTTTTTGAAGGGCAGAAATCAAACATTGTAGAGAGGATGGCAGTAATATAAAACTATAAAGGACTAGCATTGTTATTTACTACATTTTCTTTGAGAAAGAAAATAGGAAAAAGAAAAAGGGAAACCTCGCCATTAAAGATGGCAAGTGTACAACTTTTCAAAGTGCTATTAGCTGTGGGGGACTCTAAACCGATCCACTGGTTTATCTGAGATCACAGAAGTTCCCAGCAGTGCTAAGGATTACACAACACACAACTTGATGTCAAGTCCTAACCCTGTGTGTCTATGTTTGTGTTCACATGCTAGCAAGGGTAGAGGTTCTCATACATAGAAAGTCCTCAGCGAATACATTTTTAAAAACATGAGCCAAGCATTGACCCTTCTGAGACACATAATTTCACAGTTCTGTCTAAATGATTTGCATTTAAACTGTTGTCAGTGTCTGTAGTAGAGTCTAAAAACGTGGTGGACAGTCTTTGCAGGAAAGGGTTCCCTAGACTCTAATTTGCTTGTATTTAACCGGAGGGTGAATGTGCCCATGGAGAGTGCAGACTTTTCTCAAAGGTCTCTTGTCTTCCATTCTCCCTTGCATTTTAAGCCAGGCTTTTATGTATGAATAAACACCCGTGCCTTTCCTCATAGAGCTGGCCTATCATATTCACATACACACACTCTCTCTGAGGTAATCTTTAGCCAGGCACTTTCTGATTATATTTCACTTTTTCACACTGTTGTCCCAGAAGACGTTGACGTCATCTGGAGACACAGTAGCGCCATCGGCCTTCAGAGGTTCAATTTATTCTGCCATCCGGAAACCCAGCCGACAAGGCAGCCAGTGTTTGGAATTAAGCTTCTGACATGCAGGGCATGGTGGAGTGCAAACATTGGTGAGCGCTTCCTTTCACAGCCACAGAGGAAAGCCGCACTGATTGGTATTCAGGAAAAGGACCTCCTGTTTCGAAGGACTCCTTCATGCTGTTCAGCAATACTCCTTAGGGTGGATTTTCCCATTTGAACTGCAAAGCTTAAACACAAATATTAACTACCTGAAGCTGCAAATAGCAGCATGGTACATTAAAAAAATAATGAATATTTTAACCAGCCTTTGCCCAACCAAGAAAAATATTATGCAGAAACAAGGCTGATTTTAGAAAAATGCCCAAGGAAACATTATTTTTTTTAAAGAGTTGAGCTTCCTTTCAAAGTTTGTTTTTGCTAAACATTCGTCGTTTTGCTTTCTCCAATCCAATTTTATTATATAAAAAAGTCTCCCACATGTGCTTGACATTTCTTTCAAAATAATAAATAATACACAAAACCTTTGGAAGTGGCAGATAAGTTCTTAAACAAGACAGAAAGGGTGAAATCTGTCACTCTGAAGGGAAGGGCCTTCTTTGTAGGCACGGTCGCTCTGGGCCACTTATAGCCACTGGGATTCTCATCCTTTTGACTATTTGCACATTAATTTTTATTATTTATTAAATCAAATAGTTCTCTTTTGTTTTAAGTTGATAGAGAATGATCGTAGCTCTTTATGTAGTACAGTATGATCTCTCAATACCACTACCTTGTAATGTGTAACAATCTAGACAGGAAGTATATCTACTGCCCACAAACGCACTTTAAAATGTGGTGGGACATGTAACTCTGTTCTCTCTAGTTGTTTTTAAACACAATATTGTCAGCCAAATTGCTTTACAGTGCAATTGGATGTCAAAACTTACTCCTACTTTCTGTGTCAGCAACAGCCATCATCCCTTCATCCTTCAGACTCTAGTAAGTATGATTGTACTCTGTACTCTGATGAGAGCCTCTGGTTAAAATTTCACAAATGCATAAATTTGTATCTTACTAAGATTTCAGTACCTATCTTATTTCATTCAAAATAATGTCCTCAAAGTTATCCGTATAGGCACCAATATGAGAAGATTTCATCTCTTTTTGAGCTACATGCTCTTTCATTGTGTTTATGTGCTATATTTTCCATATCTATCATCTGTTGGTCTGCATACTGGTTGGATCCATGCCCTGGATATTGTCAATAATGCTTCAGCAACCATGTGAGTACAGAGGTCCGTTTGACACTGGCTTTGTTCCTTCCAATGTGCACCCCAAGCCATACAGTAATTCAGTTAGCTGTTTTTGGAAGAACTTCCACGTTTTTAGCTGACTCTCATGAAGTTCCTGCCAATGCTGCCTCATCTGTAGTCAGTGGACTACGTAGACGATCAGGAGCTGTGGCTCTGAGAAAGGATGCGCCCCTGTTAGATAGCTTCTTTGACATTCATGTTGCATTTGGTGAAGAGCACAACAATTCTCTTCCAGAATTTTCATTCTCAATCAGTGAAATAGGAATTGTAGACTGGCTTTCACAAATACAGGACATGTCCTTTGTTTCAGGCTATTTTCTCCTTAATCCCTGACTTCCATAAACTCTAACTTCTCATAACTCCTCTGAAGTTTGTATTAGTATTACCTCCTTTAGCAGATGGGGTGGCTGTTATACTGAGATAAACAAACACACTCCAAACTGTTGTATGCTTGACCAAGAGTTCAGTGTCACTGAGCCTAATATTCAGCTTATTCATTTACCTTCTTCTGCTGTCAGTTACACTTGGGGTAATGAACCTAAAATAGACCCTCTCTGGCTTTTTACCTAGTTGTTATTTAGAACTTTTCCTTGCCATTATTTACCTTGATTCTGGTTTGTTGTCTAGTTTCATTATGTATCTTATATCTGAAATGATATAAAGCCCAGGACAGGGTATCCAGATTCTAGTTGTAACCTAGCTACTGCTCATAAATAACTCTAGGTACCACATTGACTCAGCTGATTCCCTGTGAGGAAAATGTACGGATAACATCCCCATGGTCCCACTGAGAACTTGAGGCAGATACTTCTGAAGTTCATACTATTTCATTTTCAATACTAAACTGCTAACATTCTTGTTGCAATGGCTTTGTAGACAATTTAAGGTAATACATTAGGTTTATGCTCAACCACTTATTTGGAAATCTAGTTCCACCCTTCCTGAGAAGAATTATCTACGTTCCCTAAATTGACTTTCAGGTACTCTCTTGCATAGCGTTCTTCCCACTTAAACCTTGGAGCCAAAGTCTTCAGTTTTTATATGATTTAAGATAATCTAGCTTCCCATTCTTAAAAGTATTGTCTTTTAAAATGCCATACAATACAGTAAATATTAAGAAATGACCTATTTAAGTATTTGATAAGTATCTGATGAAGATAAGTGGGTTTTTTGCCCTTTCTTTAGTGCAAGAATCTCAATGGATGTGACCTTTGTTAGTTGAAAAGTCAGGATTGAATATTTGGAGTCCCAACATTCAGTGTTATGGGCACTGTGTCTCCGGTTGTCTCTGTCACTGAATTATCTTGCCCCCTCCCACACTCAATAACTTAGCTCTGTTGTCCCCTCATTTGAAGTCTGACTAAGATGATAAAGTAGCAGATGCCACCATAGAGTACTCAGCGACATATTTAGTAAATCAACTCTCAGTATTTAGTAGGCATCGCTGTAGGAAGGAATTGTTTTATGTACTAAGCTAGAATCCAAATGTTTCCTCTTGCTCACATAATGCTTACACTCTAAGAACATGGCAGAGAGGCATAGAAGTCAGGTCCCAGTCTTCTTATTTGTTTAAATAAACATAAATTAGTGAATACATAGGCTAATTTAGATGATGTTGTAAAAATAGAGGAAAGAAAATATTATAAAGGTGTTTAAATAAAAATAGAGATATCTAAAAATGGTCCGGTTTTAGAATATGGCTTATAAAGGGCTACTGTAATTACGCATACACACACACACACACATACATACACACACACACACACACACACACACACACACACATAGACACATGCAAAGCACTTCAGGCAGACAGTAGCTTGCATCAATGCTGTGTGATTACATTTACTTATAGTACTGAAAAATAGGAGTAAGGCAGAACAGAGAAAGTTAAGATGCTGTGAGAACCAGTCTACACGGTGAAGAACCATGGCATATCGGTATGTAACTCAATCAGAAAAAAGAGCCGAGTTTGCTTTGCATGTTATAGGGTTCAGCAATGGTCCTCAAGCTTTTCATGCCTCAGAATCTAAGTCACTTGTTTAAGCATCCATTACTGGGTGCAGTCGAATATTAAAATGTATAAACTAATGCTTCCAAGATGAGGCTTGAGGAATTTTTATCTTTAACCGGTGATTCTAAAACTCTTGGTCTGAGGACACTTTGAGAATGTTTGTGATAGTATGTCTTTATTAAATTTTTGTCTGCTTAATGTATATTTTGCTGTTTGGAAAGGAACCTTGAGTTTCTTGTGCAAAAATACCCATTCTTATTCAGTTCAACCAATGGATACTCTACCTTTGTCACATGAGCCACTGAAAGTTGGACAAATGATTACTGGAAATGATTTGTATCTAATCTGGGACACTCCTGAAACTATTACACAGTAAAGTGGGCAAATCACTGAAGAAAAAAGTTTTAACCCAATATGTAACCCTCAAAAGTTTAGTTGATGCAAAAATGAATAAACCCTGCAGTAGCCATGCCTAAATAAGCTCTGCCCACTGAGATCCTCTGTCACATCACTCATGTTTTAATGTTTTTCTAAGAATTTATCTATTTAATCATTTTACTGCCTGACCCCAGCCCCATCCCCCTCTCCTCCTCCCAAGTCCCCTTCCCCTTCCCCTTCCCCTCCCTTCCTTGGGAGGCTCCCAAGAGGTACCAACCCACCTTGGCAGATAAAGCCACAGTAGGACTAAGCACATCCTCTCCCACTGAGGCCTGATAAGGCAACTCAACTAGAGGAAAGGGATCCAGAGTCAGGCAGCAGAGTTAGAGACAGCCTCTAATCCCACTGTTAGGAGACCCAATCTGTACATCTTTGATATATGTGTAGGGGGTCTAGCCTTATCCCATGCTTGTTCCTTTGCTGGTAGTTCAGTCTTTGTGTGGCCCCATGGGCCCAGGTTAGTTTACTCTGTGGGACTTCTTGTGGTACCTTTGACTCCTCCAGCTCCCCCTATTCTTCTTCCCACTCTTCCACAAAACTATAGCCAGAAACTGGAAACACCCTAGATGTCCCTTAACCAAAGAATGGATAAAGAAAATGTAGCGTATTTACACAATGGAATGCTACTCAGCTATTAAAAACAGACATCATGCGATTTCCAGACAAAAGGATAGAACTGTAAAAGATCATCTTGAGTGATGTAACCCAGGCCCAGAAAGACACACTTTTAAGCAGATATTAGCGATAAAGTACAGGATAACCATGATACAATTCATAGACCCAAAGAAGCCAAAGAGGGCCTGAGGGAGGATGATTGACTCTCACTCAGAAGAGGAAATAAAATAAACATCTGACATGGAGGGAGGGAACTGGATAGGAGAGGAGGTGGAGAGGAAAACAGGGGTGGAGATCAGGTGTGGGAAGAGTAGCTTGGGGGGGTCCTTGAGGTGAGGGAGTCATCTCTGGGAGAGGGGAGACTCCTGGGATTCATGGGGGTGACCTTAGCTGGGACTTCTAGCAGTGAGAGTTAAGTAGCCCGAAGTTACCACTTCCTGTAGCCAGGTAAGACTTCCTGTGGAGAGAGGGGACCCTAGACACCCATAAAACCTTAGACTCAAAATTTGTCTTGCCTTCAAGAACTGTAGGGAAAAAGATGAAGCAGATATTGAGGGAATGGCAACCCAATGACTGTCCTAAATTGAGGCCCACCCCATAAAAGAGAACCAACGCCTGTAACTATTAATGATACTCCGCTATGCTTGCCTAGCATAGCTGTCTTCTGAAAGGCTTCATCCAGCAGCTGATGGAATCAGGCGCAGAGATCCACAGCTAAACAGTCATTTTTTAATTTTATGGGTAACATTTTCTATTGTCTCTGACACATACAGGGCCAAATCTAAGTATATATAAAAGTACTGCGGATAATATACTTTCACAAAATTAAACATGAGAAAAGGTGTGCTGACACAGGCCTTTAATCCCCACACTTTGACAACAGAGGCAGACAGATCTCTGTGAGTTAGAGGCCAGCCTGCTCTGCTTTGTGAGTTCCCAAGTACCCATGACTATGTAGAGATTGTCTCACTTTTTCCTTTAAATTTGTTACATAGAACTGGAAAAGAGGGTTTAAACACCTCACTAAAACCAAGAACATTCTTATAAGGTGAATTTTGTATTTGCCAAAGTTGAGCTATTTGAAACAGAAGCAAACAGGTAGATGGAAGTGGTCAGATGATGGCAGAGAGTTGAAAGAGCACGGAACAACACTAAGCTGTGCTATGCCCCCTCTGCAGCACTGTTACCCACATACTAGTCATAATACTCTATGTAAAGTTAGTGATTAGAACCCTTTCCTTCTCTGTGAACTCTTAATACTCTCCACAAGCTGATACAGCTTTTTCATTATAAGTATATGTGACTTTTCCAAGTAATATTCCTGACTGTCTTATCTCAATGTCATCTACTCAGGTTATACTCTGTTCTCAGTTATTTTACTACTTCATACACTCCATCTTTACTTCTCCTTCACGGGGCTTTTGTGAGGAAAGCCATAATTGTGACATGCATGATTCACAGTGAAAAGCCAACATTTCCCAGGAGGATTTAAAAGTTTGTTTCTTGAGATAGATAGATGATATATATATTAGACAGACAGACAGATTATGCTGGGGTGTGGAGCATATGCCGCAGTACATGTGAATGGGGGAATCATGGGAAATTTGAGGAGATGATTCTCTCCTTCAACCTTTATGTGAGCTCTAGGGTTTGAACAAAGTAAGGTTATCAACCTTGCACATCAAGGGATTTTATATGCTGAGCCACATCACTGGCCCTTAAATATACTTTTAAAGCATGCAGACTTTCTGTTATAAATCAAAGAATTTAACTCCCAGTTTTGTTATTTTGGACATTCATAGAAACCACATGTTATAGTTAAGGTTAATAATCTGTAAGTACCATGATCAAAAGCAACTTGGGGAGGAAAGGGTTTATTTGGCTTACATGCCCTGAGTGACAGTCTATTCAGGAAAGCCAAGACAGAAACTCAAGCCAAGCAGGAACCTGAAAGCAAGAGCTGATGCAGAGGACACGCAGAGGACATGCAGATTGGTGCTGACTGGCTTTTCCTTATTGCTTGCTCACCTGCTTTCTTATAGAATTCAGGATCACCAGCCAAGGGGTGGTCCTACCAGTAATGGGCTAGGCCCTCTGATGTCAAACACTTATTAAGAAGATACCCTATAGGCTTGCCTATAGCTCTATGTTTTGGAGGTATTTTCTCAGTTGAGACTCCGTCCTTCCAATCTTTGTCCTCTGTCTTCCACGTGTGGGCCATGCTACCCATTTCACACACACACACACACACACACACACACACACACACACACACACACACACACACACA